>NC_051173.1:4949557-5320061 GCF_013339725.1 Rhipicephalus microplus
GGTCGTCTACCAGCTTCCAAAGGTGTCATTTTTATGAACTGGATCCTTCGCTCAAGCTAAAGCTACCATCACAACTTTCCCGCTCCGATGAGACACTGTTATGCCGCCTTTGGTTGGGTGTTGCATTCACAAAGGTGTACTCCTTTCGCATTGGTATGGCAGACACTCCTACATGCGACTACTGCGGAGCTGAAGAGACCATCGAACACGTCCTGTGCAGCTGCGCTTGCTACGACACACAGCGATGCCAGCTACGGATGGTTTTGAATCGACTTGACCCCGGACCATTTTGTGTGCAGAAGATACTGGGACCTTGGGCATCTGCCTCAGTTGCGCAGAAAGCAACTAAAGCACTGCTACTTTACCTTAAGTCAACAAACCTGCCCCGCCGCGGTGGTCTAGTGGCTAAGGTACTCGGCTACTGACCCGCAGGGCGCGGGTTCGAATCCCGGCTGCGGCGGCTGCATTTCCGATGGAGGCGGAAATGTTGTAGGCCCGTGTGCTCAGATTTGGGTGCACGTTAAAGAACCCCAGGTGGTCTAAATTTCCGGAATCCTCCAGTACAGCGTCTCTCATAATCATATGGTGGTTTTGGGCCGTTAAACCCCACATATCAATCAATCAATCAACAAACCTGAGCGACCTCCTGTAGACTGTGTGTGCTCCCCGAGTGTGCTCGTGATTGTGTGTACCTTCTCATCTTTCTGCAACCTCTTTTCTCCCCTTTATCCCTTCCCCAGTGCAGGGTAGCAAACCGGATGTGCGTCTGGTTAACCTCCCTGCCTGTCCTTGCATTTTTTATCTCTCTCTCTCTCTATATATAGGTATGCTTAAAGTTTATACCTCTAAAATGAATCGCTAGCTTCATCAATAAATATTTGGACCCACAAGCGTATTGCTTCGAAAGATTGACTCGGGAACGAACTTTTTGAGCTTCATATCATGTTAGGCACTGCGAAATTGTATTATGACGGGTCCTGGTAAAACGCATTTTTACTTTAATTGTTTGCGCATGTGGCATTGTCAGCTGATGCGATGGGAGGTAACAAGTGTATGAACAGTTTTGTCGAAAATAACGAATGCTCCTGCAATTACGTTTTCAGGAATTCGATGACAGAGAGTGTTGCGCCTTCTGAGGAAAGTCAACATCTTGCACCTATACGAGCTCGCCCTCAGCAGCTGTCGAGGGTGCGGGTGCACTTTCTGAGGGCGGCAGGACAACATCCATTCCAGTAAAACGTTGCGTCTTTTGATGTCTCTCTTAGAGCGCAGAGAAGCCATGCTATATTTCTCACTCAAAAAAGTTGCTGAATTGATGTATGTGCACGATGCATGGTGCAAAATTGACCCAAAGAACTGAATCACTTTGGTTGTTTCTTTAAACGTTTTCCTTTTCTCTTTGTCATTAAACGGTCATTTTCACGAAAGAACCCAACCAAGCACGCCTTGTACTATGAGAAGCCAGCAAGCTTCACACAGTCACGGCCTCATATATGGGAACATTTATATCTACATACACACTAATGAAGCACGCAAATGCACTCTAAGCCCGTGCGTAGAAGTACCCATTAGACGCATTTTACTTTTTCACAATAGTCATCACTGAATGGCTGTTTGTCAAGCACTGAAAGCTGAAGTCCATTGTATTTGATATGTGGGGTTTAACGTCCCAAAACCACCATATGATTATGAGAGACGCCGTAGTGGAGGGCTCCAGAAATTTCGACCACCTGGGGTTCTTTAACGTGCACCCAAATCTGAGCACACGGGCCTACAACATTACTGCCTCCATCGGAAATGCAGCCGCCGCAGCCGGGATTCGATCCCGCGACCTACGGGTCAGCAGCCGAGTACCTTAGCCGCTAGACCATCGCGGCGGGGCTGAAGTTTATTGTAAGGAGCCTTCTTAGTTGGCAGAATGCGCAGAGTCCAGACGGTGCCTGCATATGTCCCTGTCATTTTCAATGTGCTATAGATTCTGTTGTTCACTTCTGAATTTAGTTCTTGTGTATTAATTGCCTATTAGGCCAAATGAATACGTCAACCTCCAACTTCTCTATATTTCAGCGAGAAATTGTAATAAATTGATGTCCCTTTTTTTCGAGAAGAAGCAACTGCTAATTCCATCAGGAATGACAGTTCGTCTCAACTCAGTCACTTCCACCTATAAAGGAGTAACTTTTACTTCTTGACATTTCGTTCCTCAAAGCTACTGAGCACTAAACAGTTCTGCCCTCACAGTTACTCCTGAAAGGATGAATCGTTCATCATTTGGAGAGTAATTGGTGTGGCAATGAAGCTACTCCCCCGAAGGACAAACTACATACCACTTTTAGCCTTCTGTGGCTTAGAGTGTCGAAGAGCTCAATCTTTTACGGCCATCTACACATCCTACTCACCTTTATTTTATTCATTCTCTCTCTACCTCTTTCTTCATTTTCGATAGCTCTTGCCGGTAAAGCTCCTCCAAAAATTTATTTCCAGGAAAAAAAAAATAGGATTGGCTTTCATGTACAGCCTTGCAACCCATGTCACTGCCCTGCGAGAGATACGCATCAAGTTCAAATAAGCAGATTTCTTCAACTACTATAGCACTGCCAAAACGCAGAAAAAAGTATGGCAGCGCCAGTCGGCCATGACACTCCCACGGTTGAGCTTCCAGGGCTTAGTTTATATCAGAACTACATGCTGGAAGCATAGAGGAAGTGTCGCTGAGCGCGGCCGAAAAAGCCGGCGGCGTAGGCCAAACGAGGCGTTAATGTGAACAAAAAGGAAGCGACAAATCAATGTTTTCGAGGCTTTATCGTGTACACAACCGCGATGTGAGCGCTCCAAGAAAACTGCCGATAACGAATGCAGCCAACGTGAGCATCGCGCAGAAGACCTCCTGCCCGATCACTGCCTTATCCTCGCTTGAAGCTCACGCCTTAACGATCAAGCCTAGAGCATGCAAACCCACCCAAGCACGCACGCCGCTACGTCGCACAAACGCGCTAATTTTCCTTAGCCTCTACCTCGAGCCGCCGGCATATCATGTAATTAAGAGCACACTGCTCACGAAAACGTAGCTAACCACCTGAACTTGCTTTCGATTTGTCCTGCAGGCGTAGGGAACATACATGCACCTCGTAGACAGGCGGTTTTGTGGTTGAGTCCTTTCCTCGATCTTAGAAGTTTGCTCTATTGATTAGGATTGGAATTATTATGTTGTAGGTAACGGGCGGATCTAGCCTTGCATAATATACAAGCAATAGCCCCACCCGGTTTCCCCTTTGCTAATTGTATTATTCCACTTTCGTTTTTAGGGGCGAAGCTCCTGATAGCAGCACACGTTTGTCCCTCGTGGCCGTAGTAGTAGTGTGCAACAAGTATAACATTTTGACCTCCAAGGTGGTGCCGGTGAGATATTTTTCTGTGCGTTGTTGAACAATAAAAGATAGTGCTCAATGTACATACCAATGGCTGCTAAGGAGGAATGAGAGACAGGAGAATTCGGCTTTTAGTTAACGCGCACGCTGCGAATTTTTTATTGTTCAACAACGCACAGAAGACAAGGAAGGTTTGCTACGTTATACTCGCTGGGCGTAACCTCCTAGGTTTAAGAAAGGTTAAGCGAGCGTTGGGCCGCAGTGCCATGAATACAGTGATCTGTATATACCATGAACTCGAGGTGGTTAAAGGTGGGAAGTAGACACGAAGCACAAGCCGTAAGAAAGTGTGCATGTGCTTCCTCTCGTTCAGTCCTTGGAATGTCCGCTGGATGGCGGTGTGTCTATATAAGGAGTATATGATGAAAAGATGCGAGATGGTGGTACTTGGAGTGTTGAATAGGTGAACGAATGGACACACAGACAGATGCATGAACGGACGCACGGATGGCTGCACGGACGGATGGACGCATGGACGGACGCAGGCGCAGGAGTGGATGCATGGATGAAAGCAGGGACGGACGCACAGATGAACGTGCGGCTGCACGAGCAGACGCACGCACGGACGGGCGGATGGACGCACGGGCGGCCACACAGACGCACGCATGGATGGACGGAAGCAAGAATGAATGCACGGACGTATGCTTCGCCCCACTCTTCATCATTCACTCCGTGGATAGTTGCCATTTTTTTTTGTTTTTTTACTAAGCACTGGCTGGCTCCTAAAAATCGCGCATGGCACTACGTAAGCGTGCATATGCCGGCGGAGTTATCTATTGGCTTCTTTGTTGACAACCAAGGTTGTAATCTTGCTTTGTATGGGTGATCACCACCGTTTAGCTGTCAAAGGGGCAACGAGAGATGGTATCTGACCTTTGCTATACTATATCAGTGCACTTGCCACGTCCAAGCTTCTTCCTCGGGGAGGTTCATGCAGACAATAATTAACTAGAGAGAGTGGAGCCATGCGAGTGCTCTTGACATGTCTGATTCAATAACGCACCGATAAGACGCCGCTTAATAGGCTGGTAGGCTGTTCGTAGCTCGTGCATTCCATCACCACTGCTCACCCTTGAAGGGCCCCTAAACCGAGTTTGACGGCAAAGCAGTAGCTCCTTTCTCACCTTCACAACATTCCTATTCTCGTCCTCTCCACTTAGTTCTTCAGAAGTTGCTTGGAATGTCAGCACTGGCGTTAAGGGCAGTGAGGGTTTTGCTCTTTTCGACTACACACTGCTGTCTCCGATTCCGCAGTCGAAAACAAGGTGAAATCAGTTTATCGCGCACAATTTGTCACGCGAGACAAGGCTAGACAGGTGTGCGACTGCGTGGCACAGCGTGGCGGCGGACAGCTCACAACAGATACCTCACGTATGTCGACCAATCGAGAGCCCATTTCATCATGATGTCACGTGAACTCAGCAGTTGGCTTCACGAATTGTGCCGCACAAACGGAAGTGCTTAAAGGAGTAAAGCGCGACACAGACGTGCGGTTTTCCGTGCGATGCGGCGTGCCACATGCGACGTTTCGGGACACACGAGGGCAAAGGAGCTATCAGCGGCAGGCTCCGCCCCCATGCGACACCTCGGCATGCAAGGTCGAACGACTTGGTATCCTCGTATTGACACTCAAAGCAAACAATAATGCACAGCCACGCTTTTTTCTATAAAAATAAATAATAAATCGCATTCGTGAACGACAAGCACGTCGTAACCACGGCAACAGCTGGTTATTCACGACTCCGACAGGTAGGCCTAGCATCGCGGGCGCCGTTCGTCGCCTACGCCGTTCACACGCGAGATCGTCATCGAGCGCTTGTTTTTGGCAACACTATCAAGCATTGCGTTCGTATGTAATGCGTTAGCATATATTATTACTTTATTGATGCCGTCGATGGAAAGAGCAAAGATGGAAGCGAAGTGAGCCAGTGCAGAGACGCTGGTATCTGTGTTTACCTGCGAAATGACCTTGCATCGCTGCTCACGATCTCCGATCTCGCTAGCAGTTTCAAAACGGGCGTTGTCGTGCAGAAAAGGCACACTTCAAGCATCACTTTATTCAATCCAGAATAATATCACGTCACCAGGGAGATGTACTCGATGTTTGTCACGCCACTGCAGTCGGCGATGTCAGCAAATCCACGCTCGCACCGCTCCATCGACTCGACTGGAGCCTTGGACCACGGGTGATGGGAGCGGCGACAGGGAGATGGTGCCACTAGCATCGTGACGCCACTCGTATGCTCGCGCTGTGATTGGCTGCTGCCATGCGGCGGTGCGATGCTGCGACGAAAATATCTGGCCGATTTGATGCTCGCCGCACCGGCTCTGCGGCGGTGCGACGCGATGGTACGTCACGAAACGTCAACACTTCGGCAGTCGCATCGTCGCACCGCACGCCGAATCGCAGAGAAAATCGCACGTCTGCCTCGCGCTTAACGCGGTCTTTGTTCGTATATTCAGAGGCAATTTAGGGGCCCTTTAACTATATTTTCTTCTCCATCTTCATTACGGTAGCTCACAAATAATAATAATAATAATAATAACTATTATTATTCACTACAGAAACATATTCATATAAGTTTAGGGGTGTATAATAGTCAAATAACTAACTCAACCTATGCATCAATAAAGTGCGCTCTCAAATATTTATCCGCATGCCGTTCCCCATTCAGTGTCAGCTTGCCATGACACGTGAGGTCGGAACGCAAATGTTTAGGTGTTTCTTGAAGTTCTTAGCATACAGCTAGGCCAAAGTACAATAGGCACGGCACAATATCAGTTTGTTTGGCCACTATGGCATAGAGGGCGTCACTGATAGTTGTTGTTTTTTTTGTTTTATGAATCGCCAACTGCAGCGGGGTGAGAGAATGAAGTCTTGTTTGCTTCACGTAAATGACTACACATATATGAAAACTGGCAACGTCACAATGGAGGGTTACGCAAACAGTACAACACTCGTTTGACGCATCGCAGCTGCATTGCTTTCTTTTTTCCTCGCTGGAACCTGTCCTTTTCTTTTTTTTTTTGGCGAGAGAGCTTCAGATTTGCATAAGATGTCGAAAAGGCGTACGCAACCAACAGGCCGCGACGACAAGTTATTGTCATTGAAGCGAGAGATGACAGGCAAATGCAGTTAGAAAGTTCTTTTGTTACGTAACCGTGAAGAAGAAAATGTCATGGTGACAGCTGTCTCACCTGCTGCTAGACACGTTGCTAACACGTGTTGCTAACCGGCAACAACCATCCATAACGCCACGCCATCACCCAGGGCTAAGCGAGGGAACGAAGGTGACACATTTCATTGGTTCACTTCACGCCCTTTTCCTGTTTCTCTTTTTCTTTTGTGACACTTTCTTTGCAAAGTTCTTCCCCTGAGAGGCAGCAAAGAGGGTGAACGTACTTTATGAAATTTTGCTTGCTTGTTCCCATGTACCAATGCCGGGGGCACGCTCTGAATAATTCTGGTCGTCCCATGAATAAAATTGAAAATGACGCCAATGACCGTTCCTGAGGCGGCCATGTGTTGCTTATTCTGTGATGCATAAAAAAATAGTGCTCGTTTAAATGCTCGCTACTGTAGTACTGCTATCGAATTAGGCACAACTGGTGAGTCATTTCTGATTCTTTCACTGTTTCTGTACACTAAATATGCTCATACGCACGCAAATAACGTTTGAGTACATATGACGCACATTTGCACAGTCGACATTAATGAAAGGAAACAGCCGAGCGAAGCAGCCCTCACTCTTCGGCGGCTGAGCACAGCACGATCAACCGAGAGTGGAAGAAGGCATCTCTGCTTTTGGCGGCATCGCCCGCTGTCCTGACGAAAGCAGTAGCGCAATCTAGTAGCGCTTGTCTGCTGGCTATACGTCGGCATTTTATTTTCTAATGAATGACATGAAAGGGGGGGGGCTTAATTTATTTAGCTATGGGTGAATGGTGCTGTTGGCAGGTGCCGCAGAGTGAAGGCCACGCGCTTGCAAGTTCTGTGTCATAAAGGACGAATGTGTACGTCTGTATTCGAACTTATGCTGGCAAGTACAGCAGACGAGTGAGTTCTTAGTCACAAAACTATCAAAATTTATTATTTATTATGGTCATCTGGCCCAGCTCTGTATCGATACATTTAGCAAATATGCAGTAAAATGCTCGATAACTTTCCTCTTATCCGCCATGGGGGTGTAGTGGTTATGACGCTTGACTGCTAAACCGAAGGTCGCAGGATGTAATCTCGGCAGCAGCGGCTGCATTTTAGATGGAGGTGGAAATGTTTGAAGCCCGTGTACTTATAAATTTAGGTGCATAATAAAGAACCCTACTTGGTCGAAATTTCCGGAGCCCTCCACTACAGCATCTCTCATAATCAAATCGTGGTGTTTGGAGGTTAAACCTTTATATCATCCAGCACGTCGTGGGGGTGGTGTCGTGTTACTGTTGAAGGAAGGCACGCAATGTGAATTTCTTTCTGAATTGTGTGTTATGTGTGATTATTTTGAAATGCTTGCAGTTCGATGCGGTAAATATCTTTTTTCTGTGTGTTATAGGCCACCAGACAGAAACCGCTTCTTTTGTTTCTATGAGACGCTTTTACGTTTTTCGTTAGATAATGCATGTTTTTCAGTATCGGGAGGGGGCATTAACATTGATATGTTATGCAACTCTACACCACATCAAACTATGAATGCAAATATTGCATGAAACGGCTTTAAAAATGCCATAAGTTCACCGACCAGGATTACAGAAAAGACTGCAACTTTACTAGATATGTTTATTACAAGTGCCAACGATAATAACATTTTTGCAGGAGTTATGTCTGAGCATATTAGCGACCATCTTCCTATCATCCTCTTTAATAAAAGATGCACCTTACAAGAGCGTAAGAAGCGGATGGTAGCCAATCAAGATATCTCTGAATTTAGCCTAACAGCTTTTAGGAAGGAACTGCTTGGTAGTACCTTACTGAGATCCTTTCGATGAAAAAGGCAAACCAAGCCTACAATATATTTTTAGAAAAAATTTTGGACATTTATAAACGTCACTTTCCCGAAAAACAAGTTCGTTTGAACAAGAGAACCTGTAAGCCACGGATGACCCCAGACTCAATCGCACAACAAAATTAAACATAAAAATGAACTTTATCACAAATATTTCTTGTGAATAAAAATTCTGACATTTAAAAAGAATATAAAGTATACAGAAATAGATTAAGTAAGGAAATCAGTAAGCGCAGATTGCACTACATATATACCGAAATAAAACCTGCGCAGATAAGACTCACGCCATTTGGACGAAGCTGAACTTATATTTTGAACCGTGGTACAACACGGGCAAGTGTGGGGAATCTGACTATAAATGGGTGCAGCGTATCAGGAGCTGAACTTCCAAATATATTCAATGACCACTTAGTCAATAATACGCATAATGAAATGTCTAGTAATTTTATTCAATTTCTACCAGATCCAAATTCATCCTCCATATTTTTTTAGCCTGTAGTGGACGAAGATGTTTATTCCGTTTTCTCGAAACTTAGAAATACTTCATCTTGTGATGTTCATGGTATGCAGATTAGACCCAATAACTATGCGCTAGATATTCTTGTTCTTTATATCACTCACATATTTAATCTTTGTTTTCCAAGTGCAACGTTTCTCGATAGAATGCAGACAGCAAAAGTAAGTGTTTTGTTTAAAAAGGTGACAAAAATGATATTCTGAACTACAGACCCATAGCTATTCTTCCGGTGTTTTTGAAAGGGTTAGAAAAGCTTATGCACCGTCAACTGTACCAATTCTTAGAAAAACACAACGTGATTTCCCCAACTGAGTTTGGTTTCAGGAAACATCGATCTACGGAAATGGCAACATTAGAACACAAAGAGTTCATATTGTCATGGTTATTAGCCGTAAACACAAAAAGACGAAGAAGCCAGCATCACGAGCGGCAGTCTCTGGCGTTTTTTGGAGAAGACGACGTTGCGCGTCTGCTCTTGCGCTTTGTTTTTGTATGTGAATAGAGCCTTGCTTTTATCGTAGAAAGGAAGCCTTGTGTCCTGTTCTTTGCACGTTGTGACAATATGATCTGAATTTGAAAACACAAGTGCTGTTCTCGGTATGTTTGTTGATTTTAGTGTCGACAACATTCAGCATTCCACGTTGTTTGAAAAGTTGCAGTGCTATGGAATTCTCGGTAATGAACTAGACTTAATAAAAAGTTACCTCAAATATCGCAAACAGGCGGTTGAAATAAATAGAAAAGTCTCAGAGCTGAAGCCTATTACTAAGGGTGTACTCCAGGGAAGTATCCTTGGACCCTTTTTTTTTATAGCCTATATAAATGATTTAACATGTATTTATTCAGATGCTAAATACGTCTATATGTCGATGATGTCAGCGTGTTTGTTTCAGCTGAAAATAGTATCGCTCTCGAAGAAAAAATGAACCAGTTTCTTGTGAAACTATAGCTCTGGTCATGCTGTAATAATTTAAACATAAACACTAGTAAAACAAAGGTGGTATTTTTCCAATCCATAAATAAGCCCGTTAATGAAAACATACATCTCAAGCATAGAGATACTGATATATAGCAAGTCAATAGTGTTCAAATTCTTGGAGTTACATTTTCGAGCAATATACTTTGGAGCGAACACATTGACAGCGTGGTGGGTCAGTTATCTCGCGTAGTGGGTATGGTATACAGTGGCAAAACTGTTTTACCATACAAGGTAAAACTTTTACTTTATAATTCACTTTTCTATTCACATCTTACATATTGTTTATTGGTATGGGGGACGACAACTTACACGAACTTGCAAAAACTGTACCTGATGCAAAAGAAGTATATTAAAATCATTTTTAACTTGCCGTATGATGCTGACACATGCAAATTGTTTCAACAGGCTGGAATACTACCCGTAAAACGTCTCTACAATTTTAAGTCAGCATTGGAATTCAGGCGTGAATTCAAAGAAAGTCGACATTTTTTTTCAAGTAAACGTTCGACAGAAGTCTGTCTGGTTGGGTATGAAACTGGGAGATGATTTAGACTCTAACCAAAAGTTTTGAGGAAACCCGACGTTTCGGAACCGACTTGGTTCCTTTCTCAGGGGTGACTGCGGAGGCTACGTAGCAGCGTCGTCTTCAAAGCACTCGCGGGGTAGCTCAGGACTCCTGTCTCTCTCTCTCTGTCTCGTTTTGCCGTGGAGCGCAGTCCGTGGGAATACACTGGGGAAAGGGTTTCGAGAGAGCGGTTGTTATTATGGGCTGTCCTCTGTATGTGCCGCGACTCGAGTAACAACCTTCTCCTCCAGTTCGACTCGCTTTCAATGATGACCGTCGCTTCAAAATCTATTTTGTGATCCAACGTCTCAGCATGTTCGGCGACTGCGCTGCGCTCTTTGTAGAACTTCCGCACATCGTTGGCGTGTTGCTTGAGTCGTTCCGGTAAGTTTTTCGTCTCGCCGATATACGACGAGGCGCACTCGGCACACGGAATTTTGTAAACGACACCGGGGCGCCTGTCCATTGTCTTTCGGGCGGGGGAGGAGGCGGCCCAGCGTACACGAAGATACGTGCGCGATGCGAACCCCTTCCTTCCTGAAGATCCGCGCTAATATCTCGCCGGTTCCCTGAACGTATGGAACCGGCACGCGTTTCGGGGGGGGGGGGGGCTTCCAATTGAGGTTGATTGGTGTTTTCGTATCCTCTGTTGCTCTGCGCGGTGGGTGGTGTGTCGAATGAAGTTTGTTGGGTATCCGTATTTCTGAGGTCAGCAATTACGCGGCCTCCTCTTTCTTTCGCTCGGGGTCATTAGAGCACAAGTTCCTAGCACTCTCAAATAGCGTGGTCACAACCACGGCCTTGTGGCCGCCGGGGTGGGAAGAATCGAATTGAAGGTAGTGGCCAGTGTGCATTGGCTTCCTATGAATGAAGAACTCCAGGCCGTCACGCTTTCTTGCCACCTGGACGTCGAAAAAGGGCGGGCAGTGGTCGCTTTCACACTCGGTCGTCAATTGTATGGCTGGATTCACAGAATTTAGGTGTTGTCCGATGTTTTCAACTTCAGCTGTCTTAATGACGCAAAAGCAATCGTCTATATAACGCAGAAAAAGCCTGGGTCGCGGCGAGAAGGAGCTGATTGCTTTCTCTTCTATGTACTCCATGGTCAGGTTTGTCATCGTGACGGAGATTGAAGCTCCCATCGCAGTACCACTGTTCTGCCTGAAAATAGTTCCTGTGTAGGAGAAATACATACTGGAGAGGCAGAACTCCAGTACACGACAGAGCTCGTCAACCGCCAAGGGAGTCATTTCAGCCAGGCTTGCATTCAAGTGCAGCACGGGCAGCGGAGACAGCTAAGAAAACATGCACGGTGGTGAACAATGAAATGATGTCAAATAAGACCATGCTCTCGTCATCGCCGATGATCACATTTGACGCTAGCTGCACGAAGTGGCTGGCGTCATGGACATGAGTTGGTGTCTTCCGGGTTAGTGGGGCGAAGATTTGGTGTAGAATATTTGGAAGGGCTCGGCATGGGGAAGAAGTGAAGTCTACAATCGGTCGGACGGGGACGTCAGGCTTGGGAATTTTCGGTAGTCCATAAAAACTCGGTGCGAATCTGTTACGGCAGATTAGTCGCAGGTAAAGTTTACCTTATAAAGCAACACGCCAACGATGTGCGAAAGTTCTACAAAGAGCGCAGCGCAGTCGCCGAACATGCTGAGACGTTGGTTCACAAAAATTTTTTTGAAGCGACGGCCATCCTTGAAAGCAAGCCGAACTGGAGGAGAAAGTTGTTACTCGAGTCGTGGTACACATAGAGGACAGCCCATAATATCAACCGCTTCCTCGGAACCCTTCCCCCAGTGTATTCACACGAACTGCGCTCCACGGCAAAACGAGAGAGAGAAAAGGAGAGAGAGGGGGGTCTTGAGCCATCCCGCGAGTGCTGTGAAGAGGACGCTGCTACGTAGACTCCGCAGTTACCCCTGAGGAGGGAACCAAGTCGGTTCCGAAACGTCGCGTTTCTTCAAAACTTTTGGTTGGAGTCTAAACCATCTCTCTCGACATTTTTTGTATCACCTCTCAAAACTGCAGCCAAATATTACATTGTTTGAAACACCAAATAAAGAAACATGGAAAATAAAAACTTCGAGAACAAACTACTCCACAGATAAGTTATCCTACATTGTTCCAACGTTAATTAATAAATATGTGAAAGCTGGCATAGATTTTTTACACTGTACACATATTCCATTGCGCGATATACACATGTTTAGTTTTTAAAATAACTTTGCAGTTGCTGTATTATCAAGGTTGCTAGTTTTCTTTTTGTGTTAGGGCTTGATTTTTATATCTTTCTTTATTTTTTTATTTATTGATATATTTGGTGGTGGTGTTGTTATTGGTGCTGACTTCACATTGCTGATTGTTTGCCACTGCTTTCATGCTGAAAGGTGGCTATGGGCCTTTGTTAAGCTGCCTCTTGGAGAGCAGCTTTTACCTGCAGCTGTCCTTCATCAAACTATTGATGACAAATAAACATTATTATTATTATTATTATTATTATATAACTTTCTCGACCAACTGCGCGTGCTACGAAACGAAAAGAAAGGCAAGACAGAAAAACACAGACTAGCAACTGGGTTTATTGAAGCATTAAACCTGACTTTTCTAACAGTGTTACTCCATGTGACACGTCCCCTTAAGGGCTAACAGGGAACCACTGTATCCATAAAAATGAGCAAGGTAAGGACATGGACATAAAAGGACATGGACATAAAAAACATGATGCTCATGACAACGATTGTACGCACATAAAACAACCACTGAGAATTAGACGGTTACGTGCACATGAAGCAGAGATATGCATCTTTGCTTTATAGAACCCAAGTTCAACAATTCAGTACTACTTGTTAAACACCTGCATTATGAACAAATGATAAGCCTGAGTTTGAATACACTCCTACAGTATGAGACCTTAAACGTGAATATAAACGCGCTTCAAAAATTTTAGCGAGAAGCTGTGTGGTTATTTTTATATGGCCCCCAATATTTAGTTTCTTAATTTATGGAACATCAACAGTTTTTTCTATTGCATTGCCGGTGAAGGATTAACACTTTGAGTTTTTATATTATTTCGACCTTGACCCAGCACCATACCTATCTCCAATTTCATCACGGCGCACTCGTCACACTCATGCGCCTTCTATAACTTCTTATTTTGCCAGAACAAATCTATTTAAACTCTCATACTTCCTGCAAACGATTGTTGGTTGGAATTATTTGCCTTCTGACCAACCATTGTGCGTAGCACAGTCGAGTGCCTCCTCCTAGACTACAATCTAGGAGGAGGCACTCCTTATTAACAATCTATTATCTGCCCAACTGTGGTAGTCTAGGGTCTAAGGTACTCGGCTGCTGACCCACAGGTCGTGGGTTTGAATCCCGGCGGCGGCAGCTGCATTTCCGATGAAGGCGGAAATGCTGCAGGCCCGTGTGCTCAGATTTGAGAGCATGTTAAAGAACCCCAGGTGGTCAAACTTTCCGGAGCCCTCCACTACGGCGTCTCTCATAATAATATGGTGGATTCATCGTGAACTTATTTACAGCGCAACACCAGAACAATTGCTGGTGTTGTGCTGTAAATAGGTTCACAATAGATCTTAACCAACTAGCCCAACTTACCGCCTTACTAGAACATGGTGGTTTTGGGATGTTAAACCTCATATATCAATGAAATCAAAACAATATATTTTTCAATGTTAATAGGAACTGGTTCTATTTTATTCATTTGATGATTTCTCAAATTGTTAATGTATTCACACTCATTTATTATATTGCCGTTCAGCCACCTCTATCAAATATTTTTTTTCAGAGTTTTTTAGTAATAATTCTTGTTATCTACCTTATTAGTGCCGCCTCGCCGCGGTGGTCTTGTGGCTAAGGTACTCGGCTGCTTACCCGCAGGTCGCGGGATCAAATCCCTGCTGCGGCGGCTGCATTTCCGATGGAGGCGGAAATGTTGTAGGCCCGTGTGCTCAGATTTGGCTGCACGTTAAAGAGCCCCAGGTGGTTGAAATTTTCGGAGCCCTCTATTACGGCGTCTCTCATAATAATATGGTGGTTTTGGGATGTTAAACCCCAGATATCAAATCATACCTTTTTTGTGTAATGTTTTGATGCTTTTTTACTCCCACTCCTGCAGAGGCCCTTTGGCCTACAGTAATGCTGTAAATCAAAACAAATAAATACTCTTTTTCAGCAATAGTAATGAACGGGTGGCTGGTTTTCTCCCAGTATTGTCTGAGCTTCTTTGTCTTCACCTTTATCTTTGTGTTTCGTCCGAACGTGGAGTTCGACCAAAATGAACTCGTACCAACTCGCCGAACTTCTACACTAATAATGACTTCTACAAACGAACTGACGAATTGAAAGTATCTGAAGTTTGAAATTTCTGGCATATATATCTCATTTTTTTTCTCGTCGCAATACTTATGGCTCTGAATGGTAGCAAGCATTATTGTATAAGATACCAAAACGAAAACGATAGCCACAGGAAAAAGTAAAAAAATACCGGCCATTTTACAAATGCACAAATGGCAAAATGGCTTAATTGTGTGCTATATTACTTCATTTACATGATAAATCTATTTCCAAAGAGCCACTCCTCAGCACCTTGTAAAAGGTTGTGAAGCAATCAAACACGTGCCACTCCTCAGGGAACATGCGCATATGAATGCAAAATGAAGCATCAGGCTCTAAGGAAACAAAATTTCAAACATAAGGCTGCAACAGAATTTCAAAAATCAGGCTGGAACAATATCTGAACCATGAGCAAAACATTTAGAGAGGCACTAACTACAGTATTACAGAATGAAATAGGCAATGTGGTGGTTGAGGTGGCAATATTCTGGAACCCATTCTTCACGAGCATGGGAGTGCGCAATAAGTATCCCAGGAGAAAAAGCACTCTGATGTACTCGCCGTCTACGCATCAATGCCCACGTGAGTAATGGAAGAGCAGGGTGCATGCTTTTACGACAGTTGAGGAAAGAGAAGTGGGTCTGACAACACGATAAAACTGAGTTTCTACTAGCCACAAAGTTCGTAGTTCAAGACTCTGGTATTTCCGTGTGAAAACTAACTTCCTTTTTTTTCGAGTTCTTATTCGAGTAACGAGAGAAGTGTGCAAAAGTACTCTTTTTGTGCGTCGGGAGGCAGCACCATTCTCGCTGTGCACAGGCTATGCACGAATGTTTAGGCAATGCTCTCACTGGTGTTCATGTGGAAGAATTGAATTGAATGGCATGTGGAGAGTGTTAGACCAGGTTAACCAGAAGTATGGAAATTGTTAGACGGTGAAAACAGGATGACGGAGAGGGGACAACTCGCCGCAGAAAAAACACCTAGGTAGAAGGAACAATGTTACGAAAAAGTGATGTTCCTTAATTTATGATCACGTGCTTCATGCTGCGGAAAACGTCAATCAGTCCATGCCTTCTTTTTTTCTTAGTTCATGCACATCACTACTTTGGTGGCGTGCTTTCATCGATTTTCCTGTCGTCTTGAATGACTTGCTAAGTCGACAGCAGCATGAAAGTGGATGCAGAGTCTAGGAAAAATGTGCGAGCTTGAATCGAAGCTAGCGCATATAAGCACAAGGGCAGCCCATCTCAGAGAAGTGTGCGAGCGCATACAGTTCTCTTGAGATTTATTCGTCGGTCTACATCCGTATAATGATTCACGGGACTCTCCATTACCGGTGGAATAACGGCCACGAAAAGGGGGAAGTACGCATATTTTCTTTCTTTCTTTCTTTCTTTCTTCCTTTTTTCTTTCTTTCTTTCTTTCTTTCTTTCTTCGTGCTAAGTGTGAAACCCTACAGTGCCTCTAGCTGTGCCTTCAGAATCTGCCTTTATTTTTGTAATACAAACAGCCACAAAGGAGACGTCTTTCGTCTTTCATAGTAATGAATGCGCATGCATGTAGGCGAATACGACCTCTTGATATTGTGCTTGATGTATATGGTATAGGGAACGCCGAGTTTAGCCGTATATTGCATGTTTTATCTTGGGGGGTTAGTCCTTGTCGCATTTAAAAGCTACAACACATCAGTTATATTCTGCCGAGTTGTCCGTATGGTTACTTGCGTGTCATGTTGTTTGCTTCAGATTCTACCCTTACGGAAACGCCATACATGGCCCATATATAAGTTATATCTGGCCATATATAAGCATATACGGCAGCATATGTGGCCATATATAAGCATATATGGCAGCATATGTGGCCACATATAAGCATACATGGGTGTATATCTGGCGGAGTCGGTTCATGTATGGGGTTATATACGGCCATATATGACGCAGTTGGCCCATATAAGGAGTCAAATCCGGCCAAATAAGGCACGGCCACACCATATATAACATATCAAGTGGATTCTTATATGTGGAAGTGCTCTCTTATTTGGGATAAACCACGTATATACTTAGCACCGTGATCACACGTTTATGCGAATTGTAAAATATAACAATTTGTACACAAAGCTGACCTGCTTATTTTTCATAACAATAGGAGTATAAATATATATGTTGTTTCTGCCATGCAAAAAAACCGAAATTTCAGGTCAGCTTTGTGTACGTGATAGTTGCAACTCAGTTGAATGCATATATGCATGCATTCGTGTAATTTAACTCGTAAATTTTTCATGGCATTTAAGTTTGAAACAATAAGTTGCAATTAATACGACGTAAATAATGTATACAAGAGCAGACATGTTTTACGAGGAAGGAATCGTGTCAAGTCACAAAACGTATTGAAGCTTCTGAACCTCGCTATTATTATAAGCAATCCTATATAGTATTATGTAAAGACAAAATGCATGCAACTTATATTGTTCACATTATTGCATTGTTTAAAGTGGCAGCAAGAAATAGTAATTTCAATGCACTTTTAGCTTCCACATCAGTGGACAAAATTTCTAATTATTTGAAAGTTTTGATGGCTATATGCTCCCTTCTTATAACAAGATTTCTATTAATCCTGTTACCCCTCATCTGCGATTGCTTTCAGCAGCCATTTACTATAATTGCATGCGCAGTGCAATGTTTAAGGGAGTATTTTCAAACACAAAAAGAACTTACGTGAATGCAACTTGCAGGCACCATTATGATTACATTCAACATGGTAGTTGTACTAATTTATTGCAAAAATACATCTTGCGTTTCCTTTGGCTACGTATAATGTTCCTGGCTGTGCACATAGTAAGTTTATCGAAAATTTTATGATTGCAAAAGTGAACAAATAATTTAGTGTAATGTTTGCAAGCGTCAAATAAATCTCACGTCATAGACATGTACGTTAAAAAGGTGCAACTCACTCACACGTGATACATATTTAATGAACCATGTAATGAAATGCTGAAGCTTTATAGCAACATTTAACCTAGGCTGCCGAATTCACAAAACTTCTATTTTGTGTCGGTGTGCCATTATTTGGTCGAGGTCACTAAAGCGCACGTGCCATCATCAGGATTAGCCTAAACATTGCCTTGTGAATACAATTAGTATGACACATTTTTTGCGGGCTGGCGTGATACCTAAGCCAAACTCTTCATTATGTAAACAGCCCGTTGCTGTGGAGCCGCGTAACGATTCAAACTGCTTGCTAACATATCCTTTCAACACCAACACGGTAGTGCACTTACTTTTAAGATATGTATGCCGGTACATATCCACCAAACTGCGCAAGTGCACACACGCGTATAGAGATTCATGGGAACCCGGACACTGGCATTTCGTTCGATGTGGCTAGATATTTTCGGCCATGTCAGAATCATATGAGTGTATTATTATTATTATTATTATTATTATTATTAATATTATCATTATTATTATTAATGTTGTTGTTGTTGTTGTTATTTCACAAAACGTCCAACAGCAAATCCATATGCTGTCGTACTGTGTTGTTATGTAAGTTTTATTAGATCAGTTATCTTGGTGTTTTTTTTGATAGCATGCTGAATTTTTTCTACTTGCATTAAATGGTCTGCCATGCGAGGCCTTCATTCTCTTCCTGTTGGCTCAACATCTCGCGAGGATCCGGTTCTCCTGTTTAGAAAAAGTTTATTCTTTCATAGGACGAAACAAACCTAAGAGACAAGCGTCTGTATAACAGGTACAATAACAAACAAAAGACAAAGCACAACACACACTACATATTTAAACTAAAGTGTCCAAGTCCGTAGCATGTCCATAGTCCGTTGTACTGTACATATACTACGTAAATGCACTAATCACAATATGGACAATGTACATGATGATATATGTACAGAATTTACAAGACTTGGTGAAGATGTTAGAAAATATGTACAACAGGTATCAATATTCATAAAGGTTACATAACTTACAGCATTCGAATGAAATGCATATATAGGAGAGCTAACACCCATATTGAACACACACAAACACATAAAAATAGTAAGCACATAGTGATTACATGCACCAATCAGACATTGACAGGTGACCTGGCTATAGGAACCAGGCCAGGTGGAAAACTAATTGAACGCGTCTGTCAACTACGGACAGAAAGCGGCACGACCATTGTCGCAGAAATTCTTCCTCCCCAAGAAAGAACAATTCCTCCGACAGAAACGATATGAGTTCAGAGTAGAGGCGTTCCAGTATTGGAAAAAGAGCACGACGACGATGATCTGCCGCAACAGCTTCGCACCTATTACGCCATAAACAGAAAGCTCCCGCAGCTATTAGAAGGCGTGCAAAGCGACTACGCGGGCAGCGACCAGATGTTACAAAGCGATTAACACCTAGGCCGCGAAAACTAGTGTTAACTGACTTCCAAAACACCTTTGCAGTGAAACATTGCTGCAGCATATGCTGGTTAGACTCCTGTAACGGGCAGTTAGGACAAGTGGAAGATGGGACCATGCCCCACCTCTCCAGTCTGTCCTGTGTTGGGAGTACTCTCCATCCAAGACGCCACATAAAGTCACGGAGGTGTCCAGGCAAAAACAATGCCGTTATCGCGCTCCACGAGACATGTCACGATCGTGCTAGACGGGCTGGAGGAACCAGAGGAAGCAGAAGAGCCGCCGTTGTATCTACAATGCGGCTTTCAAGAATGTCCACATCGGGACAAACCTGCTGCGCGTGTCGATAAAAAGATACTGCCGTTGAGTAGAATGCAGGTACGTGAAGTGTTTGCGGTGCAGAATTAAGCCGTGCATCTGGTAGTAAATAGCGTAACTTGGTGCCTAAGAAATAGCAGGCGAGATCACGCGCGGGGCACTGATCACCATGCAACAACCGAAGTAAGAATCGTAGGGCAAGTAGCCGGCAGCGAACAGAGACGGATGGGAATGCGAATCCACCGCAGTTTCTCGGTTGCCCAAGAGCTGCTCGGCAAACCAGCTCTGTTCCACCCGACCAGAAAAAGGAGCCAATGAGGGATTGCAACGACCTGGTGATTTGTAATGGGGGCTGTAAGACATGAGATATATACCATGCACGGCCGCAAAACACCGTCTGTGCTAGATACCTTCTTTCGAGCATCGGTAAATCATACTCTTGTGCTTCCCGGACGTGTCGTTTTACATCTTCGACTACTGAATTCCACAAGGAGGCTGATATGCCGTAGCAAGTATAATCAAGCCCCAGAATGCGAATAGAGTCACTTTTTTGAAGACCGAAAAAGGAACTCAGACTTGCGTCTGGTGAACCAATGAATAAATATCGACATTTGGAAAAATTTAACGCAGCACCTGAAATCGTGCCATACGTAGTAAAAAGTCGTAGGCTACGGGATAAACTGTCCTCATTTTTCAAATACAACGTGATGTCATCAGCAAATGCTGTCACTGTCACGGTACCACTACCTGGAAGAGGAAGGCCTCTAACGTAAGGATCAGCGATTAGCGATTGAAGGAATGGTTCGAGGCTGAATACAAAAAGCGCAGGGGATAGAGGACACCCCTGGCGAACACCACGGGTAACCGGAAATGGCGCACTCTCTAAATCATCAAGAAATAACGTGCTGCGTATATTTCGGTATGCGTTTCTGAGAAGCTCGACGAAGTTTTGTGAGAAGCCAAATGCTGACATTACGCTAAATATAAAGCTATGTTCGAGGCGATCGAATGCCTTTTCCTGGTCAAGTGAAACCAAGAGTCCCCGAGCTGATCTTGCTAACGTGTACGCAACTATATCACGCGTAACAAAGGAGAGACTGTGGATTTCTCTTCCAGGAATAGAGCACGCCTGATGATGACCTATTAAGGAGGGCATCAGGCTTCTCAAACGCCGAGTGATAACTGCCGCGAAAGTTTTATAATCAACGTTGAGGAGCGTTATTGGTCGCCACTCCTCTGGGCGAACTGACGATGGGTCATGTTTAGGTATTAAAACAATTCGACCATCGCGAAAGCTATCAGGAAATTCAAAATTCTCGAAGCAGCGGCAAATACCAGAGGTGAAAAGGGCACCAATGTCGTCCCAAAACGCTAAATAAAACTCAACAGGCAACCCATCCGGCCCGGGGGCCGAGCCACGCTTCATGGAAGAGAGTGCCTCTTTCACTTCGTCAGCTGACGGACTTGTGCATAGTTGTTCAGCTACTTCAGATGAAATTTGAGGGAGCCTACTTAACATTGTGGCTGTCTCGGTGGTACCGCGTTGTGATGACATTGTCGTACGAGCCATGTTGGCAAAGTGAGCTAGGAAAACTGATTGATCACGTGTCGGCGGTAAGGCAGTGTGTAAGAATCTCGCCGCCGGAGTTCCTAGTCGACTCGACGGGTTTAGAAGCGAGCTTTTCGCAAATCGTAGAACCTCAGGATGAGCACAAGGATTACGTCTGCAACGCCAAGCAGCCGCCGTCAATGACGAAGCTGCAATGAGGCGTTGAAAACGACCCCTTAACTCTCGCTGCCATGCGCGCATCAAGGGAGTTAGTCGATCAACCCGGAGAGCAATACGCAGCTTTGTTGCAGTGTCCGCTAGTTCTTCGGACGTACGGCGTCTAAGGGCCCGCCCTGCTACTGAGCAGTGCAAACGCCACTGCGTCTTGAGCGCGTCCCACACCTCCGGACCGCATCCCGAAAGAGAGGCGCGCAAGATTCTAGATAAACTGGAGCGTGTACGCGCGTCGTGCAGAATGCGGATGTCAAGACGCCAAGGTTTCACTGATGATGAAAAGGGAAAGTGAGCCTCGAGCGTCACTGGTCGGTGGTCTGATATATAAACAGGCGATGATGGTAATGTTACTACGTCACAGTGCGATACGTAAGAAGCTAGCGCGCTCGGCACATAGAAACGATCCAAACGACTAGACGACGTGCTACGCCGCCAAGTCCAGGCATACTGTGGTCCATGCACTAGTCTGTGCGTATCTGTCAAAGAAAAATGGTGCACTAGGCGACGCAGCTCTCGCGCGTTCCAATCAGAGCGACCCCATCCTGGACCTTGCACGTCAGCTCGCGTGTCTAATACACAATTAAAGTCTCCAGTGAGTATGACATGACGACCGTCTAGAAAATACACGTCCAGGTCACGGAAAAAATCGTTAGACATCGCTGCTTGAGCTGGCCCATAAATACACAAAACACGCAGCTTGAAGGATGATAGGACGCAGTCAAAAGCCAATACCCGCCCATTCCCGTCATAGAAAACATGATGATTGCGCAGAAGAGCGCGGTTAAAACTAATGATTCCAACTCCAGAGGAGCGAGATGTAGCGAAGGAAAAATAACAGTCTAAATTAAAAGCGCGTTTGAATGCATGAACGTGGCCAATGGTGAAAAAATTTGTTTCTTGTAAACACAGAATATCACAATGTTCTGCGCGGGCTATGCTGATAACCTCGGCTTGATTTACTGGGTTACGGAACCCTTGAACATTTAAAGAAAGAATTTTCAGGGTGTCAGCCATATTGAAAAAAGGTGGGTGACTGACCTGGTCGTGCTTTTCGATTCGGTGTACCCCGGGGATCTGTCCGGGGGAACTGGAGTACGTACACTACACAGCACAATTCGACCCTCTAGAAGAGGGTCGAGGTTTCTTTGGTTGCTGGAACTCGGAGCGGCTATCTTGGGTGCCGTCCGAGCTGGTGCCAGACTTGTGAGCACGCTTGACCTCTCGCGGGGCTTGCATTTCCACGTCACATACGTCTGGGCTAGAAGGGAGTCCGATGCTACTGTCGACTTCGAGGCTGAAGCTGCTGTCGGACGAATCAGATGGTGGTAGGGCTGCAGCGTTAACGTTGTCGCCGCCTCCAACGAACTTGATCACGGATTGCTTGTCGAGACGCGTCAGTAAAGAACTCCCATGGCGTCTTGCTACTTGTTCAAGAGAGTCACGAGCCTGGCTTTCGGAATGATCCAATGGGCTTTGCTCATTCGGTTTCAATTCTGCTCCTGGCGAGACACCAGCGTCCGTAGATCTCGCAACGTCGGCGTCTTCTGGGCAATCAACTGCTAGGTTTAACGATGAGTCTGGTGCCTCAGTGCCTACCGGCGTTTCTTTCTCGGCTTGCGCCGGCGTCGAACATGGCATGACATGTTTGCCTGGGACAGACGCGAGGTCAATCGCAGTGGCTGTTTCTGTCGCTGAGATTGGCAGACGTGGCACGCTCGAGTTGGCCAAGCTGCACACTTCTTCATCGTTTAATGGAGCTCTCAGAATCGGATTCTGGCGTTCTTCTAGTACAGCTCCTGGTTCTCGTTCTTCTGTTGCCGTTGGTGTCACGGACGGTAGGGCAGGAAAGGTTTCTGCAGTAGCATCAGAATATGAACGACGCACAGGACAGACGGTGGTAGGGTGGTTATCTCCACAACGTCGGCAGGGGCGGTCGCAACCTTCGCTTTCGTGTCCATGCACACCACAGCGACCACAGAATGGTGCTGTGCACTGTGCTCGATAATGACCACTAGAGCCACACTGACGACAAACACGTTGCAGACCGCGGTAGTCGAAGGTGACTCGATGACCAGAAACGCGAAGATAGTTGGGGACGCGATTTGTGGGACTCATTTCCATCCGGATATAGCGTGTGCCTGTGAGAACTCCGCGTCTTGCGCTCATGACGCCAGCGGTCACAGTCAATACCTTGCCGTATGGCGACAAAGCCTGGACTAGTACCTCGTTGGAGACGAAGGCTGGTAAAAACAGGCAGGCGACGTTAGTTACCTGCGGGCCGACGGGAACGACAGGGATACGCTCGCCACCGATGGTCAGGTAGCCAGCGTCGACGATGAGAGTCATGGAAGCCATGCTCTTGACAGTTACTTGGAAGTTCATGCCTCCCATGTGCTGAACGCAGTGTACCTCTGAGAGGCCAACTATTGAGGCCGTCGCGTCGACGACGGTCTCCGGACTAGTCCCCGCAGGGACGACAACGTCGAAGGCTTGCGCCTTCGAAGGCGTCCACGACGTCGATGGCGCCATGGCTAGATGAGGAGGACGTCCCTGACGTGGAACACGCAGGGACGTCAACACGGAACTCTTGGTAACACGAAGCTCCTTGTGGCGTGGCTTGTGCGTCCCTCGTAGAACTACAGCCTTCTCCTACAGCCTTCTCCTACAGCCTTCTACAAATTGTACACCGCGATATGTCATGGTCAACTTGAGTACATATGCATATTTGATTTGGAATGGCCTTGCTAAATCCAGCAGTAGCACCACTGAGTGAGTCCAGAAAAACTTCATAAGCATTTACTCTCATTGTTTCACTAGAATCCTTACAACACTGCTAGAATATTATATTTGCCATCAGTTAACGGCCGGCAAAATCGCGCTGAGCTGTTATTTCTCTACAAGCTAGTTCAGGGTGAGATATTCTGCCCTTCTCGGTTGTAATAATTTTGAAACTCCGCGTAAGTTGTTGAGACAGAGTCGACCGTTGCATGTACCTGCCAGCTTCTTTCAACACTCTATCCTTTACAGAATACCGAGTCTATCTAACGTCAACTTTCTTAATTCGTTATGTTTTTCATAGTCTACAGTCATTTTTTTTGTCAGTGAGGGCTGCCCTGTCCTAACGTAGCTTTGCACATGCACAGATTCTTCCTTTTTCCGTCTTTCAGGAAGCCTTCGGCACGGTTATGTATATTCCACATTATTTTTCAGTCCCATTCCATGAATATCTACTCTTTTATTTGTTGTTTCCATTGTGCGTTGATTTCTTTTCGACTGTTCGTTTTTGCTCTTTTTATTGATTTGCATTTCTGTGGACAGTCTGTAATGTATTGTTTGTTTTTGTTTTCTTTTCGCGCGCGCCAGCATGAAAGACCCTATGGCTGTTCTTGGGTAGGTTAAAAAATGATTGATTGATTATTGGTTGATTGAATATTATTATTATCATTATAAATGCTTGCAAAATAAGATGCAAATTCGGCTGAAGCGCGTCTTCGTAGCCAGCGTACACGAAGCAGTGATTTCAGCTCCACGGAATGTCTGTCTCAAAGGTCTTGCACGTGCAGCTTTCTGGGCCCGCGGGAGGAAGTTGAAGTCCATTGTCCGAAAAAACTCGCCTGACTGCTAGGTTGCAAGGGGTGTGCACAGTAAAAAAAATACAAAAAAGGGCGCCCGTCGGATGAGTGGAAAATTCGGAGAAAGTTGTTCGAAGAAGCGCGGCGCGTAGGCACCATGTAGCCCTGCCGTGGCATACAACAGTCTGTCGACACAGCAGGAAAGAGAGTGCCGCGGCCCATTTCAAGTAACGACGAAGAAAATAGTTTGCACAAACATTCAGTCGTATGGTAATAATATTGCGTCAATAATTGTTAAAAGATAAAACGTCGTTCGCCAATGGGCTCAGGAAAGTTTAGTTCTAGTGAAAAGTGCGTAAATCATTGATCTCAAGGAGTAATGTAGTGTCCATTGCAATATCCATTGTTAAGCCTGCATGCACTGTATCCGTCCGCGTCATTGTTGTTTTTTTTTGCTCGCCGGAGTCATGGGTGCCGTGCTGATCGAGTTTGTTAATTTTCATTCCTTTTGCTCTTATTTCGTGTTCAACTACTGCTCCAATTTACACAAGATAATCGCGCAGCTCTCAGGAATCTACTTCGCTGTACGTGGCGAAATTGTGGACGGACGTGGAAGTGTTTTTGTGTGCGTGTGCGTCTGTACGCTGCTGGATTGGCGATCGTCAACTTTTCGTGCGAGAAAAAAATGGATACCCGTGCTTGCGGGCAAGCGTTCCTTCAAAACTTCTTCCTAAAGCAGTACGAATGGACGTGGTGGCTTTAAGGTGTGAATAGGTTATCAGGATTAACAGGCTCCTTGAAAGACAAGTCTCGGTTAAATGTTAAGGTAAGTTCATCATTTTCATTACCTTCGCACGTTGTTCATAAATATTATGATAACTCGAAAACATACCACATTGCATGCTTGCTGAGTAAATAACTTTATGCTAATCGTGGTTACGTCATTAGGCTGTTTTGTATAAGCGATACGACAACACTTTCATTTTTTTTCACTTGATCCAGACAGTGCTCTATTTAATCAAAAATTTTACACCAGGAAAATGTTGGTTTTGTGCCATTGTACTTTTCATAATTATATTGATGTAAATATACTTGTGTTGTATTTTTCTCATTTTAACGCTTGGGGAAAAACCAAGGATAAATTACAACTTGCGCAATTACAAATAAAAAAGAGTTGCATATCTCCAACTCCAAGGGTGTCATGAGATTTATGAGCCCACGTTTGAATTTGTCTTGCGTTTGAATTTATCTTTCTTCGTCTACGTTCCACTTGTTTTTATATTTACGTGTGTTTTGATAAGGACACGCAGTTAAAATTTTGTTGCTAGTTTGATTCTTCAAAACAGGGTGCTATGTCACGGATCCAAATGGAAAAACTTAAAAATAGCCCGTAATTTTGTTTCCGCCATCTACAATCAGGGTGATATAAGTGTAAATTTGACTGGAATGCGTACATCACAGGCGACATTATCGTTACTGATGTCGCAATATCGCGTGGTTATCTTGAGGAACTGCGCATACCTGCATACATAGTTACACAAAATAATGTGATGTCACGTTTTGATCTGTGAGCACTGTAGATGGTTTTACGCAAGCCGACAAATAAACTGGTATGATGCATTAGGGCTTGCTACTGTGTGAAAAAACTTGGGGACCGTTAAGCTCCGTTTTTCACAGTTGAACGTGATAGCAGTATCGATCCTGTTTCTTGTGCGTAATCAATCACTTAGTGTGTACTCTTTATTGCATGATGCTACTTGAACAAATTCAATTGTGGAATAGTACTGTGTAATTGAGAAGGTTGAAAGTGTCTCAATAAAGGTTTCGCACATGGCTGCATTTTGTGTAAAAAAGGGGTAACATAGTTTAAAGAACAAGAAATATTATGTAATTACTGAGTTGCGCGAAAAAATTGAATTACAAAAGGAAGACACCTAGACGCAGCACACACTGACAACTGAAACATTGTTGGGGAAAACAGACATACGTATATATGCGGTTACGAGAACACGTGTGGTGAAAGAAAAGGATTAGATGAGCAGACAGATTGTATAAATGATGCAATTCCAGGAAAGCTACCTCAGTAGCAAGCAACATAAGTGAGTGTTACGTGACACATGAATCCCCAGCTTTGTTTATGAAATTCGCCTCTCCGATTTCCCGCGCTATACCGTGTCACTGAATCTAGCTTTAACTACCGTATTCCAAACAAGGGCGCGCAGCCACACTCTCTGCAATATGATGATTGGTTAGAGAATGGTTGTTAATTCCTTTAGAGAAGCTTTGTGATCTACAATTATATAAATAAATTCTAAATAATACTTCCCACACGAAAGCGCAGTGCCGTCCACCACACGATGTCCACACTGTGAAAGAAAATGATCAGATGTCTGCTCATCTAATCATTTTTTTTCACCTCACGTGTTGTCGTAACCGCATACATATGTCTGTTTTCTCCAATGAAGTTTCAGTTGTTAGTGTGCGCTGTATCCAGGTGTCTTCCTTCCGCACTTTAAATTTTTTCGCGCCACTAAGTTAAGATGAAGTACCAACTCGCCCAGCAGAACGTGCTTCTCAATATAATGCGTGTAAAATGTTTTAGAACTTTATGCACTTACTACGCAGTCGTGAGGGAATACGTGCAGTAACCAGTGTGCCTTTTGCAATGGTTGGCTGTCTTTAGACCACGAAGTCACATTGGTAATAACGTGTTGTGATGCTTGATGACAATGCACGCTTGTATCATGCAATATAGCTGCGATATTGAATGTTGTGTTGTGAAACCTGTATGCATGATACATGTATTTGTTAAGCATGACAGTTATTTTCCTTGCATTTACAACAAAAGGAAGTTATTCATGCTTTATTTCCAAGCAGATAGCTGTGTGGTAGAGCACTTGCATGCCATGCAAATTGCCTGCATGATTTCGATCATCACTCAAACCCGAAAAGTTATAATATTTAATTTATTTGCATTCTCTCAATTTTCGATCATTGACAAGACGATTTTTCACGGAGAGCCACCGATGCCTACACCGGAATTTCTGCAGAATGAGCTCTTTACCACTGTTATGTTAATGATGCATTATTGGCAAAATGGAAAGCGGATTACGTTTACAAAGTACATTTTTAGTGTCCCGTTGGCAAGAATTATTGTTAAATGCCTCCGTTCCCACGCGCACAGAGACCTATAGACACCAGTTTTAGCAGTCGTTTTATAGGTCATTAGTCACAATACTTGTACATAACAAGCTTGCATACCAATCACTTTCGACCGAACTTCTTAAAAGTTGATTATCAACTCATTTAAGTTACTCAATGCACACGCAGTTCATACGGTCAATAGCAAGTCAATATTTCGTTTTGACTGACTATGGACGCTCCATTGACACACGAGAAAAGTTTTAAACATAACACACTGTGAAAGATATCTTTACAAAACTCAAATTGGGTTCTTTTATGCTATTTATTTTTGTCAAGTCGGAATCGATAAAGCGGAATATTTACTTGCACCGTACTTTCTCAGACCGTGTTGACCATAGGTTCAAGATAAGAATAATCGCATGCAAGACTGACGTGTTTCAAAATGATTTTTTACCAAAAAATATTACAAGATGGAACCAGCTGCCTTCTAGCATTGCCTCTACACTCCCAAATATTTGTTTTATTTGATGTTAGAATTGTTCCGATTTATATGTTAGAACATGTTCCGATTTATATATAAATTTCTCTTGCAGATTGTGATTCAGGTGACTTTGATTATTTGTTTGGCTGACTATGTATTTTTTGTATTCTACTTTTTGTAAATGCTCCCCAAATGTAATGCCAATTGGTGCTGTTGGTAATGAAATAAATAGATAAATAAAAATGTGTCGATAAGTAAGCAATAAATTCAAGCACAAAGAATGAATCTCTTCAGGAAAAGTGGACTAACAGTGACATGTGCCCACCACAAACTTTGAATATGATGCCAAGTTACATTCTAGCAAATAGTTGTTGAGAATAACTTTAGATATATTGAGGATAACTTAATTGAACAAGAATGTTCAGGCGGTATGTACTGCCTTTGTTTTGGAGATGATAGTGACTGCATGCAGACCTTTCAACAAACAGGTATATTTCTAGCTGAAGAATGATTTGAGCAGCTATATTTTTTGCCAGTGACACAGGCTGAACTAGTATAGATGAATCATTTGAATGGCTTTATATAAAGGTATTCATATAAGGCCATATATGAAAGCATCCATATAAGACCTTATATGGATTCTTCTATATATAGCCATATATGGCCATATACAGCAACATCTATATATGGGGATATAAGGCCCATATATGGCTATATTAGGATTTGGACATATCAGGTTATATACGGCCCATATATGGGGATTCCTTACATGGACCAGATATGCCCAATTCCTGATGTAGCCATATATGGAGATTTCTATATAAGTCCATATATACGATTTTTGTAAGGGTTGCCTTGCTACAAAAGCATAGGAGATTGTTTGATGCCCATTCCTCATCTCTGGGACAGACGTCCATTATTAGGCATCGTATCCAGACCAATGGCACTTCCATCGGACGCCGTCGACCATATCGCGTCTCTTCGTCCGAGCGTGAGATCATTGAGCAAAATATAGCTGATATGCTGCAACGGAACATTATACGTCCCTCCGCGAGTCCTTGGTAATCCCCTGTTGTTTTAGTATGGAAAAAAGATGGCTCCGTGCAATTTTGCGTGAACTACAGAGCACCAAAGAAGATTACCCACAAGAATGTTTACCCCATGCCGTGCATAGACGATGCTTTGGATTCACTGCAAGGTGCTGAGTACTTATCAAGCCTAGACCTGCGTTCAGGTTACTGGCAAATACCCATGCACGAGGATGACAAAGAAAAGACAGCGTTTTCAACACCAGATGGGCTGTATGAATTCAACGTCATGCCATTCGGCCTTTGCAATGCTCCAGCAACATTCGAGCGGATGATCAACACAGTTTCACGAGGCTTGAAGTGGAAGACTTGCTTGTGCTATTTAGACGATATCGTTATTTTCTCGTCAACCTTCCCTCAGCACTTGCAACGACTGGACGAAGTTCTTACGTGCCTTGCGAACGCAGGCCTTCAGCTAAACACCAAGAAGTGCCGTTTTGCGAGCAAGACAATTAAAGTGTCAGGCCACATCGTAAGCAAGGACGATATTCGTCCCGATCCTGACAAGATTTCCGCTGTCCAACACTTCCCGCGTCCTGAAAAAGCCAAAGATTTGCGCAGTTTCTTCGGCCTCAGTTCTTATTTTCGCCGATTCATTCGAGACTTCGCCTCAATAGCTTCACCATTGCACAAGTTGCTCGGATCAGGCGTCGCCTTTGTGTGGTCTCCTGAATGTGAAGCGGCGTTTGCCCAACTGAAGTGTGCACTCACATCCGAACCAGTCCTCTGCCATTTCGACGAAACCGCGCCTACGCTCCTGCATACAGACGCTAGTGGTCGAGGCATTGGTGGAATTCTCCTACAGCGAGACAAATCTTCACGTGAGAAAGTCGTCGCATACGCGAGCCGTGCACTGAACCCTGCTGAAAAGAATTATACCGTTACCCAACAGGAGCGCCTAGCGCTCGTATGGTCGATACAAAAGTTTCTACCTTATCTCCACGGCCGCCACTTTACTGTGGTTACGGACCATCACACCTTGTGCTGGCTCTCGACAATCAAGATTTTGTCCGGCCGCCTTGGTCGCTGGATTCTTCGCTTACAAGAATACGACTTTATTATCACATACAAGTCGGGAAACAAGCATCAAGACGCCGACGCACTTTCGCGTTGCCCACTCTCTTCGGAGCCGCTTAACAAACCCGCCACTGCCGCACACGAGAAGCTTTCGGCCGTCTCTTCCCTACATGTTTCGTCATTAACTACTTTGGACCCAACTTCTCCAAGCGAGTGTGGTTTGTTCTTATCTCACCAACGTGCTGACCCTTACTGTCGCCGCATCATGGACCGTCTTGACGGGACTTGTCGGCCCCCTAACGCCCGTCTTCGCCGACAGCTGACGCAATTCAAGCTCAATAACCACGTCCTGTACCGTCATATCTACCACCCTGATGGTCAACGCTGGGTGCCTGTTCTACCTCGCTCTCTTCGGGCTCAAGTCCTCAAGACATATCACGACGACATGTCTGCTGGACACATGGGCTTCCAGAAAACGTACGACCGCATAAGATGTCACTACTACTGGCCGGGCTTGTCCACCCCTGTCGCGAAGTACGTTGCCTCATGCGCCCTTTGTCAGCGTCGCAAGCTACCTACATCAACTCGAAGTGGACAATTACAACCGCTCCCGTGTCTCCTGCAACCATTCGAGGTAGTTGGCATTGACCTGTATGGTCCGCTTCCTATGACTGTCACGGGCAATTGATGGATAGTTACAGCTGTCGACCACCTGACCCGCTACGCCGAAACAGCTCCCGTGCCTTCTGCATCAGCTTCGGAAGTGGCCGACTTCATCTTTCGAGCAATAATCCTTCGACACGGAGCTCCTCGTGTAATCCTGAGTGACCGTGGAAGAGTATTTATTTCAGAACTCGTCAAAGAAGTGCTCAAGGCAGCCGGCACTACACACAAAACAAGCTCCAGTTACCATCCTCAGACGAACGGCCTAACTGAGCGCTTCCATCGTACACTGTCAGATATGATTGCGATGTATATCGAACCCGAGCACAGAAACTGGGACACCATTTTGCCATTTGTCACTTTTGCGTATAATACCTCTGTACAGCGTACAACCGGATACTCGCCGTTCTACCTCGTCCACGGTCGCTTCCCCTCTTCTTTCCTCGATGTTTCGTTCTTCCCTGCGCCTGTCAAACCATGTTCATCTTCAAGTGAAGAATACGTGTCTCGTCTACTTCATTGCCACCAGCTGGCTCGCGTCAACACTGAAGCCAAGCAACAGGATCGCAAGCTTGAATATGATGCCTCTCATCGTGCCGTGTCTTTCAGCCATGGCGACGAAGTCCTCCTTCTTACACCTATTCGCACTCCCGGACTGTGCGAGAAGTTTCAATTACGTTTTATTGGCCGTTACACTGTCTTGGAGCACACGTCTCCTGTGAATTATCGTGGGGCACCCGCTCTTCTTCCGACGGACCACCGCTACAGGGCAGCAGAAATAGTCTACGTATCCCGCATGCAGCCTTTCATACGGCGTTCATCATCGCTTTAAAATGCGGCCGAGAACTGCGGTCAGGATGACCGCTTTCACGTGGGGGGGGGGGGGGTTAGTGTAGACATTTATTAAGCACATCATCTATCTTTACACATATTCATCATCATGAGTGGTCGTCATCTTCTTCTGCTGTGGGGACTTGGCTTGTCTGAGTTCTGTGCCCTGGGCGTGGTCGCTTCATCGTGTTTTCTAGGCCCAATAAAAGTTGCCTTCACCGTTACATCACAATATATATATATATATATATTTAAGCATTATATATATATATATATATATATATATATATATATATATATATATATATATACATATATATACTATATATATAGGCTTAAATATATATACATATATATAAGGCTTAAAAAGAAGAGCAGCTCTGCGCGAGCTGCTCTTCTTCTTATGAAAAGGGCGACCCACTAGAAGGCGCTGAAGAGGACGACCCACTGGTCGCTTCATCTAGGCCTAATAAAGGTTGGCGTCAGGCTCCAGGCAGCGGTCGGACGTGTTTTTGGAGAGCTCCGGAATGACAGCTACAGATAAGTGTTTTTGCATGTTTCCAGCTTGCCTCTGTATGTAGCGTTATGAGAACGTAAGGCGCTAGCGTAAAGCTTGATTAGGTCTAGTACGGTGTACGTTTTTTTTAGTATTCTGTACTGTGTCTTTTTTTTTTGCTCCAGCCACCACGTGGCTGAGGCCTGCGGGTAGACCGACCACGTGCATGCGCAGGTGCTGTGAAGTGTAGCGTATTTATGTATTATTGTGGTTCTTTTTGGCTTAGACCAGTGTATTTTAGTACAGTTTTCTAACACGTGGGCATCGGTAAACTGAGCTAGCCATGGTCAAAAAGACCGTAAAGTGTTCAGAGTGCGGGGTAGGGTGGAAGGTGGAAATTAGTGCGGAAGAGAAAGCAGAAGATGACGCCAAGTGTAGACAGTGCGAGTTCGAGGAGAAAATGAAAAATATGATGGCGGTCCAGAGTGGGCTCATGGAGAAAATTGCAGAGCTGGAGAATGCATTGGCGAAGGAGCGAGAGAAAACGTCAGCCATGGAGGAAAGGCTCCGGGCAGCCGAGAAGGGCCTATCGAAGGTCGTGAAGGGGAACGAAGACGCAGGTGACGGCGGAAGCATTATGGCGACGACCCCCCGTGCGGGAGAGATGAGGGAAACAGGCATGACAAAGGCAGATACATTGGCCACAGGGCCCAGCTACCGGGAAGTAGTTTTGAGGGAGGGAGGGAGCAAACCAGCAGCCGTGACTCACGCTAGTCACCTAGTCAGCAGCCAGGTGCAGGTTTCAGAAGGAATGTCTGAACAGGTCATCGCCGGTGACTCAAATTTAGTCCGATGCGCAGCGGCAATCAAAGAAAGGGTGAAAGGCGACAAGAGAGTTGCGATAGGGACGTTACCAGTACAAACGCTGGGAACAGTAATGAGTCAAGCGGGTGAACAACTCGCAGCTAAAGCTAACAATCGTAACCTCGTTGTAATTGCGGGAGGGTTAAATGACGTCCTGAAAAAAGAATCGTCAGGACTAGCGACGACCTTGGCGAAAGGGGTGGATGACATGCGCACCGTGTCCCCCCAGGTGCAAATTGTAGTATGCACAGTACCGGAAGTACCAGTACGCAAAGTCAACCTGCAAAGAGCGGTTGTCGACGCAAACAAAGAGATATGGCGAATTAGTCGAGAGAAGGGTTTCGAGGTAGTGGATTTATACAGGGAAGTGCACAGGTGGGGTGGATTGCAAAGAGACAAGATTCATTTCGATAAGAGGCTTGGACACGAGGTGGGCTGGCGACTGGCAGGACGCGCAGTAGCTTTTTTGGGGGGCTCACGGGCCCTTCGGAGTCCGAGGTAGCTCGTAACAGGGAAAACAACCAGGACGACGCTTTGACAGGTAGAATTGCGAAAAACCAGAAAAAAGGTAAAAGAAAAAGGAAAAAGGCGCGTGTTGCAATTAGTTACATAAACATGCAGGGTGGCAGAAAGAAGGCAAAATGGTTAGAGATTGAGGAGCAGTTAAACAAAGAACAGATAGGAGTGTATGCGGTTACAGAAACACACCTTAGAGACTTGGAAGAGCCACCACATATTGAAAATTATGTTTGGGAAGGGTGTAACAGGACCATATCGGAAAGGAAAGGTGGGGGTGTAGGAATGCTAATTCACCGCGGAGCCAAATGGGTTAGAGTGAAACAGACGTGTTCAGAGCACCTCTGGGTTCTGGGCACAGTAGGTGGAAAGGAAACGTGGCTAGGGGTAGCCTACTTGTGGACGGGGAATAACTGCAGAGAAAAGAATCAGGAGATAGTGAATTGCATGAGTGCGGATATTAAGGAATTTGGTAATGGGGCCGAAATCATCCTTCTAGGGGACATGAATGCCCACATACATGACCTTGACGGATATTCAGACACCCATGGGAAGTTATTACTAGATCTTTGCGAGCAACATAGTCTGGAGATAGTTAACACGGGGCCTAAATGTGACGGCCAGATCACATGGGAAGTCGGAAACAAGCAATCAAGTATTGATTATTGTCTCATGACTGAAGGAATTTACCACAAACTGACAGAAATGAGGACAGACGAGGAAGGCATTAACAGCTTGGGTAGTGATCATAAACGAATAACATTACAAATGGGATACGAAACTAAAAATATGAGCATGGAATCAAAGTCTGGCAGCTCGTATTTAAATGACAAACAAATAATAAATATAGCCGCAAGAGTCGAGGAAGAAGTAGGCGAAATACCAGGCAAGGACTGGGAGTATAGTGAGCTGTTACATCTAATGACGAAGGAGATAGGGAAAGAGAAGAAAACTGTTTGCTGGAAAGGAAAAAGGAAGTCAAAAAGTTGGTGGAACAAGGAAATCAGGGAGGCGATCGAGAAGCGACGCGAAGCATCACGGGAGCATAGAAAGGCAAAAAAGGAGAAGCGGCCGCAGGACGAAGTAAAAAAAATATGGGAAATATATTTGGAGAAAAAATCCCTTGTACAGAAATTGGTAGAGGCAAAAATTAAAGGTGAAAGTGAACGCTGGATGACAGAGATACACGAAAAAAAAGGAGGCCGCGCCTAGGGTTTTTTGGAGCCACATAAAGGCGCTAGGTAGGAAGTCTGTCACAACGCAACAACATATTCTAGATGAAGGAGGAAATCAATTGGAAGGGTACGAAGCGCTAGGTTGCATCCAAAAGGTAACAGCCGATTCGTTTCAAAAGAGCGTCCAGGGGATCTCCCCGGTGAGTAAAAGTGTGGCGGAGAAAGCAACAGAAGAAGAGCTAGTACTTGATAATTTCAACTGGAAAAAGGCCGAAGGAAAAATTCCAAAGCGCACTGCCGCGGGTTTAGATGGGATTCCCGTTAGCCTCATTAACGAACTAGGACATAACACTAAAGAAGCATTGTTAAAAGCAGTAGAAAAAAACTTAAAGGACGGACAAATACCGGACAGTTGGCGACAAAGTAGAATGAACTTAATCTATAAAGGCAAGGAAGAAAAGGACAAGATTCGCTCGTATAGACCACTAACCATTACATCGGTACTATACAGGTTGGCGATGCAAGCAGTAAAAATGAAAATAGAAACATGGGCCGAACATAACGATATTTTGGGAGAACTTCAGAACAGATTTCGAGTCGACAGGCGGTTAGACGATAACCTGTTTGTTCTCACTCAGTGTATAGAAATATCTAAAATAGAGAATAGGCCCTTGTACGTGGCTTTTCTAGACATCACTGGGGCATACGACAACGTTAATCAGGAAATTTTGTGGGATATATTGAAAGGAATGGGCATGGGCGACGACTGTATACAGCTTTTGAGGGAGATATACCGAGAAAATACAGTTTGCATAGAGTGGGAAGGAATGCGTAGCAAAGAGAACGTTGAGGTTAGCAGGGGTCTGAGACAGGGATGTCCTTTGTCCCCACTGTTATTCATGCTGTACATGGTGAGTATGGAAAAAGCGCTAGAAGGTAGCAACATTGGTTTTAATCTGTCACACAAACAGGGCGGCTTGATGATTGAGCAGAAGCTTCCAGGTTTATTTTATGCGGACGATATCGTCTTATTTGCGGACAGTCGAGATGATATACAGCAGCTGGCGAATATATGCGGAATGGAAGGTGAAGCTCTTGGACTAGGATTCAGTGTAACGAAGTGTGGATTGATGGTATTCAATGATCCCTGTGATCAGACGGTGTTCATACAAGGCCAAGAAATACCGAGGGTAAGTGAATACAAGTACCTTGGAGTATGGGTAAATGAGAGTGATAGATACATGGAGGTACAGGAAAAAGCCTCGGCAGCAAAAGGAAAGAGGAATGCGGCAATAATGAAGCACAGAGCGTTGTGGGGATACAATAGGTATGAGGTGCTTCGAGGTCTGTGGAAGGGTGTAATGGTTCCAGGGCTTACTTTTGGGAACTAAGTGGTGTGCATGAGGGCAGAGGTGCAATCGGGAATGGATGTAAATCAAAGGACTGTGGGACGCCTCGCGTTGGGTGCTCACGGGAAGACGACAAACGAGGCTGTAAAGGGCGATATGGGGTGGGCAGGTTTTGAGGCGAGGGAAGCGCAGAGCAAAATAAGGTTCGAAGAAAGGCTAAGAAATATGAAGGAGAGTAGATGGGCAGAGAAGGTGTTCCGTTATTTGTATAGGAAGAGCGTGGACACACAGTGGAGAAAAAGAACTAGAAGACTCACTAGTAAATATACGGCTGGTATTGTGAGCCATATGTCAACAAAGAGCGTTAAGGGAAAAGTCAGGGAGGCGGAGAGGATTTACTGGATGGCAGCTATGGAGAAAAAACCGGCTCTGAGTAACTACCGAAAGGGCAAAAATGAAATAAGGAGGGAGGCATTTTACGATAATTCAAGGGGAAGCGCTTTACTGTTTGAAGCGAGATCGGGTTGCCTTAGAACGCGTAGTTATAAAGCAAGATTCAGTAAAGAAGAAGAACAATGCACATGCTGCGGGAAAGATAAGGAAACGGCGGAGCATGTTCTGATTGAATGTGGAGATATCCTCCCAGGTGTACGTTTGGGCACGAGCCTACAGGAAGCCTTGGGTTTTAGGGACAACAATGGAAAGCTGAACACACCCACGATAGAAATAAGTAAGAGACGGTTAGAGTATTGGTGGCAGGAAATTAGAGAGAAAGGACAAAAATAAATATTGAAAAAATAAAATATGGACAGTGTGCCGTAAATGGCAGAGAACTTAAGCTGAAAATTTACCTTTTTTTCCATTAAGATAGAATTTATCGAAGTAGAGGCATTAGGCCAACATAAAAAAAAAAGAAAAAAGTTTTTTTTGTCGAGCCTGGTGGCATACTTGTCACCACCCCGTTATAAAGGGGACGCTCATAGCATCCATCCATCCATCCACTGTTCAAAGGCTTTACCGCAACTACCCTGGGTACGAAAAGGCAGCCGCCTGGCGACCTAACAGCTGGTTACAATGAGCGGGTCATGGTAGGCCTTGAGGCGCTCCACGTTAACAATGTCGCGTCCTCGACGACGCATGTCCGAAGATGGTTCGATGGGTTCAATCAAGTAGTTGACTGGGGAAGTGCAATTGACGACACGGTAGGGGCATTCGTATTTGGGCAATAGTTTTGAAGATAGGCCAGTTGCAGTAGTAGGGATCGAGAGCCAGACAAGCGCTCCAGGGAGGAACGTGGGCGCAGTAGTGCTGGCGTCAGCGCGAATGAATTTTGCCGCTCTTGATCATGCGCTGTAAAGGTCCTTGCAAGCTCTCGACACTCTTCAGCAAGCTTGGCTGTAGCAGAAATAGGCACCCACTCGGACGGATCTGGCTTGTACGGAAGTATAGTGTCGATCGTGTGCGGCGGGTGCATTCCATATAATAAATAGAAAGGTGAAAAGCCAGTAGTGCTTTGAGGGGCGGTGTTATATGCGTAGGTGACGAAGGGTAGAATGTCATCCCAATTTGTGTGATCGGCGGTGACGTACTTGGAAAGCATGTCGCCGAGCGTACAGTTGAAGCGTTCCGTGGGGCCATTCGTCTGCGGGTGGTAAGCAGCAGTTTTGCGGTGAACAACGTTGCACTCTTTGAGAATGGCTTCGACGACTTCAGACAGGAAGACGCGGCCTCGATCACTGAGCAGTTCCTGAGGTGGACCGTGTCGCAGCATGAATCGTTGGAGCAGGAAGGAGGCCACATCGCTCGCTGTAGCCGCGGGGAGAGCGGCAGTTTCGGCGTATCGCGTGAGGTAGTCCACAGCAACAATGGCCCAGCGGTTACCAGCTGACGTGAGTGGAAGTGGCCCATACAAATCGATGCCAACGCGCCCAAACGGCCTGGCAGGGCAAGGTAGAAGTTGCAGACCTACCGGCGACAGTTGCGTTGAAGTTTTGTGGCGTTGACATTCTATGCAGGAGCGAACGAATTTCTGCACGTAGCGGTACATGCCGCGCCAAAAGTACCGTTAGCGAATGCGGTGGTAAGTCTTCGATACCCCGGAGTGCGCACATTGCGGATCAGAATGAAAGAATTCGCATATGTCAGAGCGCAGACTGCGAGGTATGACTAGTAGCCACTGGCGGCCGTCACCGTTGTAATTGCGTCGGTGGAGGAGGTCGTTGCGAACGGCGAATTGGTGGGCTTGACGACGCAACGCGCGAGTGGATGGAGTGGATGAATCAGTCAGCAAGTCTATCAGTGAGGCAATCCATTAATCCTTGCGCTGTTCAGTAGCAATGGCATGAATGCTAATCGAAGAAATGGCAAGGTGAGACACTGAGTTGTTGGCATTGTCGTCAGGCAAGGGAGAGCGCGACAGGGCGTCGGCGTCAGCATGTTGCCTTCCATTGCGGTACAGCACGCGGATGTCGTAGTCTTGCAGGCGAAGTGCCCACCGGGCGAGATGGCCTGAGGGATCTTTCAATGACGACAACCAGCAAAGTGCGTGGTGGTCGGAGACGACATCAAATGGGCGACCACAAAAATAAGGTCTGAACTTTGCAAGGGCCCAGACGATTGCCAAACATTCTTTCTCGGTGACTGTGTAATTAGTCTCGGCTTTAGTAAGCGTACGGCTCGCGTACGCCACGACATATTTCGGGAACCCTGGTTTGCGCTGCGCAAGGACAGCGCCGAGGCCGACACCACTGGCATCCGTGTGTACCTCTGTAGGGGCCGTAGGGTCGTAGTGGCGGAGTATGGGAGGCGACGTCAACAAACGACGAAGTGTTCTGAAAGCGTCGTCGCACTGTGATGACCACGAATGGAGAGGCCCGTTATTTCCGAGAAGCTTCGTCAGCGGCGATATGATAGTCGCGAAGTTTCGAATGAAGCGCCGAAAGTAGGAACACAGTCCTACGAAACTGCGCAGTTCCTTGACCGATGTCGGCTTGGGGAACTCGGTCACGGCTCGAAGCTTGGCTGGATCAGGGAGAATTCCGTTCTTGGACACGACGTAGCCGAGTATTGTCAGCTGCCGAGCTGCAAATTGGCACTTCTTTAGGTTCAGTTGCAGACTGGCGTTGCTCAGACGCGTTAAAACATGCCGAAGGCGTTGAAGATGCGTCGAGAAGTCAGGAGCGAAAACAACGACGTCATCGAGGTAGCACAGGCACGTGTGCCATTTCAGGTCACGCAGAACTGTATCCATCATGCGCTCAAAGGTGGCAGGCGCGTTGCACAGCCCAAACGGCATAACGTTGAACTCGTACAAGCCGTCGGGGGTGACAAAAGCGGTCTTCGGTCGAGCGTCCTCAGCCATAGGTACTTGCCAGTACCCTGAGCGCCAATCGAGGGATGAAAAGAATTCTGCTCCTTGCAGGCTGTCAATCGCATCATCTACCCGTGGTAGTGGATACACGTCCTTACGAGTGATCTTGTTGAGGCGTCGGTAGTCCACACAGAACCGCACAGAACCATCCTTCTTCGTGACGAGAACGACAGGAGATGCCCAGGGGCTGCTGGAGGGGCAAATAACATCGCGGCGAAGCATGTCGTCGACTTGCTCATTCATTACACGTCGTTCTGTGGGAGATACGCGATATGGACGTTGCCGCAGTGGTAACTGTGCGCCTGTGTCGATGCGATGCGTAACGGTGAATGTGCGCCTGAGAGAAGGTTGAGCGACATCGAAAGAAGAGCGGAATTCTTCCAACAGGCCCAAAAGCTGGGAACGCTGGCCCTGCGTAAGGTCATCGGGTAAGCAGGGACCGAATATATCGGATGATGAAGCAGATGTCGAAACAGCACCAAGCGTACAGGAACTTGAGCAGTGCATGTCATCGAGTTGATCTATAACTTGCGCGTCTTCGATGGGTTCCACGCTGCCGAGACATTCCCCTCGCACCAACGTAACGCTGTACGGAGATGAGTTCACAACGAAAATAGTGTTGCTGCCGTGAGTGAGTTGCACGGTCGCGAAAGGAACCAGCAAGCTTTTTCTTATGAAAACACGATGAGATGGCGAGAGGAGTGCAGCGGTGTCAGAAAGGCTTGCGCAGTAGAGCGACACCGCAACGGACGAGTTTGCAGGCACTTGAGTGTCGTCTCTGACGAGTACCTTCCTTGCAGCGGATGGACTGTCGGCCGGCGTCAAAGAAGAGAATGGCGTGAGTTATATTTCTGCTTGTGCGTAATGAATGACGGCGTCGTGGCGGGAGAGAAAATCCCATCCTAGGATGACGTCGTGAGAGCATGAAGAAATTATGATGAATTCGACCACATACATCACGTCCTGAATCATAAGGCGGGCTGTGCACATCGCCGTAGGGTGAACACTTTGGGCGCTGGCTGTACGGAGGGAGAGCCCACAAAGCGGCGTGGTCACTTTGCGCAGTAATCGGCTAAGTTTTTCGTCCATCACGGATACGGCGGCTCCAGTATCTACAAGGGCAGATGCACGAACGCCATCCACAAGCACGTCTATCACGTTCGACGGGCTTTCCTGAGGGCTTCGGCAGTTCGACAGCGTCGCAGCGCTTGCCTCGTGGACTGCGACGACTAGTTTTCCTGGTCGCCCTCGAGTGGACGTGGCCGCATTGGCGACAGTGAGCGACGTCGTGGAGATGGTGAACGGCGGGTAGACGGAACGGGGCGGGACGACGGTGACATAGGCGGCGGTTGGTCATAAGAGCGGCTTGACTGGCTGGGAAAGTTGGAGGCGACCTGCGGTTGCTGCACACGGTTGCAATAGCGTGATACATGACCGACGCAACCACAAGCAAAGCAGATGGGTCGATTGTCAGCAGTGCGCCATTGGTTTGCGGGTCGCATTCATGTCGCAGAACGCGATTGGCGAGCCGGCTGCTGATATGAGTGCATGGTAGGCGGCACTCGGGGCACGTGGGTGACGCCGGCGTATGTAGGCGAGACAGTTTCTCCAAAGGCCTGGGGCCTCGCGACGGTTTTGGTGTAATTTAGGGGAACAGTCGCAGAAATCGGTGGGGGCGGCCTGGCAACAACTTGGGCGTAGCTGAGTAGCACAGATGCAGGAGGCGGCTGGTGGTATTCAGGGACGACCTCCGCGATTTCCTGCTGAATGGCTCGGCGGAGCGGAGGTAGAAGTGCACTTGATGGCTGTTGAGCATGTTGTGGCGAAGCAAAAGCCAGTAGAGAGACCTGGCGGGCAACTTCCTCACGCACGAACGACTTGATTTCGGCGAGCAAGGTTGCGTGGTCAGGAACTGCTGACAAGGCCGAGAGATCAGCATCACGTGGTGGCGGTCGACGGGTCATCAAGCGCTGCCGCCGCAGCTCGTCGTAACTTTGGCATAACATGATGACTTCTGCCACAGTGCGGGGATTCTTTGCCAGGAGCATGGTGAAGGCATCGTCGGGGATGCCTTTTAGAACATGCGTGATTTTGTCAGCCTCTGACATGTTCCGGTCGACTTTCTTGCACAAGTCAAGGATGTCCTCGATATAACTTGTGAAGGACTCGCCGGTCTGCTGGACTCGTTCACGTAAACGCTGTTCAGCTTGCAGCTTACGAACGGCCGGGCGGCCGAACACGTCGACGACGGCGGTTTTAAAAGCGGACCATGTCGGGAAATCAGATGCGTGGTTGTTGTACCACATGCCGGCCACACCCGCGAGATAGAAAAACAGATTGCCCATTTTACCTGCCTCGTCCCAACGGTTGGGGACGCTCACGCGTTCGTACATGGCCAGCCAGTCCTCGACGTCGGTGCCATCCGCTCCGGTGAAGACAGGAGGGTCGCGGATGCGGGGGACACCGGGACATGGCGTCGGCGTAGGAGGAAGCGTTTGCTAGGCGGCGTCTTGGTGCATGGTTGGAGGCACGGTACGGGATCGAAGCTCCAAGGGCATCGAATGTGGATCGAAGGTGTTTGAAGGGCACAGCACTCTCAGCACTCTCCACCAAATTGTTAAGCGGTTTATTGGCGGACACTCAGCGATGATTCACGACAGCGACAGTCAATGCGGGGATTGACTCTCTGCGCGAGCTGCTCTTCTTCTTATGAAAAGGGCGACCCCCTAGAAGGCGCTTAAGAGGACGACCCACTGTTCAATGGCTTTACCGAAATATATATATATATATATATATATATATATATATATATATATATATATATATATATATATATATATATATATATATATATATATATATATATAAATGTGTGCGTGCGTGTGTTTGTGTGTGTATTTACGTGTAGTACGTGTACATATACAGTGAGTGACGCGGCGACGCTGACGCCGGCGGCAAAGTCCAGCCAATAGTGCCCATATAATTGCTATCGCAATAAAATAAATTTCTTGAAAACATTACGTTGCAGCCTTTTACTGTTTAGCGCTATGTCTGCTCACATGACCAAATGTACAGGAGTTTCGGGTGAAAGTGATGGTGCGACGACAAATACACGATGACACCGCACCACGCACTGTACGATGGCGATGTTCGTTCCGCAGGCACTCGTCAAGTCGCCACACCAGAAAAATATATTCTGAGAGTGACATGAAGGCATGTAGAGCAGAGCGCGTTGCACACAAAGAAATGATAGTGTGGTAGGGCCCCTCGATGCTTCATTCTTCACTTGCTGGTTTGTAAAGTGCTTGAGTTATAAAAGTCCGGAGTTAATTTCCTCCTCCTTGACTAGCTTCAACACTAGCTAAGGAGGGAAGATGTTTGAGGTTCGGAATGGGTCCCCTCGATGACTCGAGTGCACGGTGGCAGCGCGAAGGAAGAGCCGTAGTCCGGTGAAGAGACGCTTTATTGCAGCCTCAGGCTACTGCCCGAGTCCAAGCCCAAACATCCACTCTCACTTCAAATTCAAACATCCTCTTTTCAACCCTTGGTCGAACAAAGAGTATTCACAATAACCAATCACATGTTGGGACTCGCATCATCACAACCAATCACAGAAACACCTTCATAACAAGTAGTACATTGGTTAAAACCACGTTACCAAATAAAACATGCAAAGGAATAGGTTCTCCGCGTGTGACACTCTCTCCCATGCCAGGCCGTTATGCCTCTGTCGGCCGACTTCCGTCGGTGGCCGTTCTCACGCTCGAGCCCCGTTGGCTCTCTCATTAAATGTTGCTTCGTAGAAGCGTCCTTAAGAGCGGTGAGCACACCGTTGCGCTCTGTGCGCTTACCAGGTGTACATGTGACAGCGAGGCGCCCCGACATCTTAACAACAGCGGGGGAGATTACGCTCGTCTCCCTGCCACCACTATGTCTCGGTCAGCCAAGTGGTCACGTCCCCGCGTAATTCTCAATGACACACGTGCATGCCAACAATGGCTTAAACTCAGACGGTGGCGCCTGACATGCCTCTTACAAGACGCTTTTCCGAGTAAGCTTTCCCCTTCTAATCCCGAAAGGGGACGACCTTGAGTGCTCTGCTCTTGAACCGTGAGAACGAAGAAGTCTCTTTTCTTTCCTGCTCTCGGGTCTTCCGCGTTCGTCTTCGCGGAACCGATCAGCTTCCTTAGTTGTCGGGTCGGGAACTGGCTACGCGCTCTACATCAGCCACATTAATTGCGCTGCACCCCACATGCTGGTAATTGGTGCGTCATACTAACTTCCGGGCTTGCCGATGGAAAATGCTATGGAGAGGCGACTGGAAATTCAAACGAGATAGCCACGCTGAAGAAAAAAATGTGCGTCTCTAAAGTAAAAGAGAGGTAGAGAAAGACGGATAGAGAGAAGAAAAGCAGAACAGCATGATGCATAATACAGAAAAGCAGATGACATTTCGTAGAGGTTTACGTAGACGTGGAAAAACAATATATATGTATGAGAGGGAAACAAGTTCAAATGCTCGAAGAAGCATTCTTCCTCAGGAAACCTTTCGACCGAAAAAACGACAAAAGAAATGCCCGCGGCATAACCCTAATGACGTAGTTTTTTTTTTCCATACGCCCTTTTCTACCTTTCGAATTCGCATACCAGTTTTTTAGATGTCCTCCTTGGTGCCGCAGTAGAGCGTGAATTTAGATCCATAAGTGTTTCTGTCTTCTCATTTTCTTCATTCCGTATGCGTATAAGATATTTTTGCGTATCTTTAGTGAATGCATATGCATACCGTTACTTTTCCTAATTTTTTTTTCTTTTTTTGTGGCTTAACCTTCTTTCTGTTACTTCTTCGTCCGAACACCTAACCTTCAAATACGAATTCATGCCTTCGAATACTCGTGTACCATCTAAGCGCTCACTTCCGTGCGGGTGGCGTTAAAAGGTGGTGGTTGTGGTTAGAAGGAAGAGGAAAAAGTGACCTAATTTCTGTCTGCCTCATAGGCGACACGGCGCAGTGCCTTATAGGGGTGGGGGGAAGGAGGAATAAAAAGAAGAGAAGGAAATAGATGAAGAAATAGAGAGGCAAGCGACGGAAAATAGAAGGAGACAGGAAAGTGGGGATCTAGTTGAAGCAGTCCAAGGGTGGGGCACCATAATGCGAGAGCTGCAAGGCGTCAGGAGACCGCGGAGGGCGAACCAGTCAGCGGAAGCTGCGCTGGCGTCGGAGATCGCGAGGGCACGTCCGTCCAGCTTGAAATCCTCCGAGCGTATCCGGCGTTCAAAGACGAGCCTCATGAGCGGATGCATCGCAGCCAGAACTCCTCCCCGTCTTTGCTCGTGCACGTCTTCTCCCCCTCAGTCTTTTCCTACACTTTCCTCTCTCGCTTCGCAACGCCGACGCAGGCAGCGTCTGCTATCGAGTTGCTTGATTGAAAAAAAAATTGGCAGATCCCACGTACAGTAGGAATCGATGATATGCGAAGCACAAATGAGAAAGGTTGATATGTCACTTTAAAATCAGCACAATGTTACGAGGTGGAGGTAAATGAAGCCGTACATGACTTACGTGTCATTATTATCATGTATATATGTGAATTTTACCCTCCTCGTCTATTCAGGTCACGTGATACCAAATTTAGTATATGTGGAGCTAGCAGAACGCCCGCGAGCACGCTATGAGCATGGTATGTTGTCATGTTCTTACATGACACGCTTGTATAAACTATAATGTTTGCACCAGTCACATGCTTTCGTCTTCGATTAACGTCATGTAACACCAAATTCGTTATATGTGGAGCTAGCGAAACGGCCACGAGCGCATCGTGAAGGGCACAGTATACTCCTATGTAGCGTTGACGTGCGCACGCTGGGCTAAGCGACGCTACGTTAGCAAAATTCAAGCACTCTATAGTATTGTGACGTCCCCGCAGACACGGACTGAACCCCGGTCCTTTCAAAATGCTTACGCTCGTTTTTTAAACCCACGCATAAAAAAAAGAAAAACCTTCGGTGTAACGAATAGGCATTCCGGAGTGGAGTACCTGGAAGGACTATTCCTACTGTTCTCGTGGGCCCTCCCGCACAAACACGAGGACCGGGCGGCGCCTTGTTGTCTACGGACAGTGTGACAGTGTACGGTGGCAAGAATCCGCACGCACCCTTGAGATTTGTGGCATGGGGGAGCCGCAGAGCACCTTTTGTTGGTTCGGGGAATGCGACCCTGCCGCAGCGCCTGTGCCGGGTCGGGTCTGACTTTCCGTTAGCCTCTGTGACTCCAGGGCTCATTACTGCGTTCTGCGCAGTGGCCACCCGTAGCGTTGAATGACGTAGAAGCGGCGACTACGGAGAATTTGGCAGGAGACACCGAGCTGCATGGAGACGTCAAGACTCGTTCTGGAAATCGGCTCATCAAGTACCAGAAACCGGGGAAATCGGCTCGGCCGAAAACGTTTCGGCACAACACTGCAAACTCCGGACGTTAGTCATTACAGGCGACGCACTTTGTCGGAAGCATCGGGACCATTGTTCGCCCGAAATTAAAGAGTCTTGGGACAGCTCACACATCTCTCTCTCTGAGGCTTGAATTTGTACATTGTTACTTGCCCGGCTTTGTTTGGGAGAGGGTTTTCTACTGGTGTGGGCCGCGGGGGTGGCCGTCGAAGATGATACACTCCGACTGACAGAGAAATGTGTCGTGTCAACAGTGGCAATTGGTTAAGTGCCACGGAGAGGCGGAGTCGGGTCCTACAAAAAGGGACTACGAGACGATACGAGAGGGGTCAGAGATACGATGCGAAGAGGGTCAGAGATATACGATGCGATGAGTTCGAGATGGGAGAGAGACGGAATGGAAAAGGAAGATAACGGTGCGAAGAGATGATGACTGGGGCAAGTACGGTACGATGAGGAATGAAAGTTAGGGATAGGAGGCGAGTGAAGGGAGCGTTACGAAAAAGGGCTAAGATGGAAATCACTGTGAGGCACGACGTAGGCGACGATGACGAAGACGATGAAGACACTGACGAATTGGACATATCAGACCTCGACGCCAAGAACCAACCTTCGGCCCCGGTTCGAGCAGCCATCTCCGAGGCCCCGACTACATGGACATTCTGTGAGATGAACTTCATCTCCCTTACTCTAACGAGCTTTGCTGCGGGAAGGGATGCGGCATATTGAGACATTGCGCGGTTTTATTAATTGACTTTACCATTTGGGTCGTCATGTGTTTACTTTGTCTCGTCGCACCATTGTATTGTCAGAGTTATTTCCCTTATGTATCCTGCGTCGCACGTCGCGAGTGTGTAAATCATGTGTTATAATGTTGTGTAGTGGTTGATGTACGCGGGTATACGATGTTTGCAGTTAGTATTTAAATTTAATGAATCAGTAAACAGGAATCGGTCGTAGCGTCTCTTACTTCCCGGCCCCAGCACGAATCCCTGTATGTGGGAAATGATTGAGACACATTGCCTAGAGGGAACCGGGTAGACAGAGAAGTTGAGTGGTCTTCCCTCTCTTTGGCGATCGTTGGCGTAGCGGGGGACGTCTCAAGTAGGTGGTGAATTGAGACATTGCGCGGTTTTATTAATTAATGACTTTATCATTTGTGTCGTCGTGTGTTTACTCTGTATTGAGGCACCCTTGTATTGTCACAGTTACTTCGCTTATGTATCCTGTTTCGCATGTCACGAGTATTTGCTGATGTGTTACGATTGCGTGTAACAAAGATGTCGTTCACTGACAGTATGTGTGTATGCCATTTGCACTCGCAATTAAATAAATGAATCAGTAAACAGGAACAGGTCGTAGCGTCTCTTACTTCCCGGCCCCAGCAGGAATCCCTGTATGTGGCAAGTGATTGAGACACGTAGCCAAGAGGCAACCGGATAGAAAAAGGGTTGAGTGTTCTTCCCTCTCTTTGGCAAGCAGTGGCGTAGCGGGGGACGTCTCAGTATGACGGCAGGCTCGATCGGCGCGACCAGCTTCTGTCGGCGTGGCGTGATGGCAACCGGCGCGAAATGTGACATGCTGCTTTTTACGCCGATGCATTACCCAGATAACACTGCGTCTCCCTCTTTTCGTGACGGAGGGACGCCGGACGCGCTAAAACGCGCATGCGTCAAAGCAACGCAGCGCGGCATGCCCCTGCAAGTATTTGGCAGGGCTTGTGCCTGGTTTGGCAACCCTGGCGAGCACGCGCACCACGTAACGTCGAAGTGTATTGGCACGTTGACTGTGGCATGTAGTTATGTTCTCATTTGATACACATCCCATGATTATCATAATTGCACTAGTGACATAGCTTCGTCATCTGTGGACGCCACGTCATACCAAATTTGGCATATTTGAAGCTATTGAAACCGCGGCAAGCGCACAATGAGCGTGGCATGTAGTCATGTTGTTGCATGACACGCATCTCTTGATCATGTTTGCACTAGTCACATACCTTCGTCATCAATTCACGTACCGTAATACCAACTTTGGTATATGTGATGCTCGCGAAATGATCGAGAGCGCTTCTCGAGCGTGGCATGTAGTCATGTTGTTACATGATACGCATGTCATAGTTCCCATGTTAAGGTCTGTCGCTTGTGTTCGTCATGCAATATTGTCATACCATATCAGTTTTGCAACATGTCATGTGGACGAGACCACCGCAAGAGCAGCAAGGCCATGAAATGCAAATCATCATTTCATCACATACGCGTCATTATTTTCATGTTATAACTAAATAGTTTCTTCATACAGTCATGTTATTTCATACCAAGTTTGGTACTGATATCATTATCGAGACGGCCAGGCGATAATAGGCGGCCAGATAGATAGATAGATAGTAGGCGGCCAGATAGATAGATTAGATAGGTAGACATGTAGATAGATAGATAGATAGATAGATAGATAGATAGATAGATAGATAGATAGACAGATAGATAGATAGATAGATAGATAGATAGATAGATAGATAGATAGATAGATAGATAGATAGATAGATGAGGTTAACGTCAATTGTGATTAGGTGCCATGCTCTAAAACTTATTTGCGTAGCAGTGTCCAGGACCAGCATCTTCGCGAGCATCAGCGCTTCATATCAGCTTCTGTTGTTACTAATACGCATGTCTTAGTTCGCATCGTTGCGAATGTGCCGACAAGTGGTTATATAAACATCTAAAACTCTTAAAAATATATCTCTGCGTGCAATATTTGTACATATATTTAGCGTCATTTCATGACTTGTCGCTAAAAAAATGCAACACGTTCAGCTTCCCTCCGCGTGCTTCACATAAAGTTGATTCCCAGGTACGTGGGATCTGCCGATTTTTTTTCATGTTCTTTTCATTGCACTCACCACCTTTTAGGGGCGAAGCTCCTTATGGCGTGGCTTGTGCGTCCCACGTAGTACGTAACCACCGGTGGCACATACCCGAAGTAGCGGTCCTTACAATTTTGACCTCCAACGTGGTTCCGCTGAGAGATTTCTTCTGTGCGTTGTTTAACAATAAAAGATAGTGCTCAATGCACATGTTAATGGCTGCTAAGGGGGAATGAAAGACAGGAGCATTCGGCCTTTAGGTAACGCGCACGCTGCGATCCCCACTAGCAGCTATAGGCATGTACATTGAGCCCGATCTGGCAAGAAAGGGTTGCTACGTTATACTCGCTGGGTGTAACCTCCTTGGTTTTAGAATGGTGTAGCGCGCGTTGGGCCGCATAGATATGAATACAGTGAACTAGTATATACCATGAACCCGAGGTGGTTAAAGGTGGGAAGTAAACCCGAAGCGCAAGCCGTAAGAAAGTGTGCATGTGCCACCTCCCGTTTAGTCCTTGAAATGTCCGCTGGATGGCGGTGCTTCTATACGGAGAATATATGATGAAAAGATGCGAGATGGTGGTACTTGGAGTGCTGAATAGATGTACGAACGGACACACTGACAGGTGCATGGATGGACGCATGAACGGACGCAGGCGCAGATGCGTGGACGAACGCAGCGACGGACGCACGAACAGACGCACGCACGGACGGGTGGATAGACGCATGGACGGTTACACAGACGTACGCAGGAACGGACAAAAGCAAGAACGAATGGACGGACGAATGCTTCGCCCCACTCCCCATCATTCACTCCGTGGATATGCTGCCATTTTTTTCGCTTCGATATCTCCAAACGGAAAAACTTTACGCGTATCGGCACTGATAATGGAAAAAAAAATGTGACACCTGTTTTGAACGTCTTGCTTTCAAAAGCCAGGTGATTTTCGAGATGCAGGAAATAAATAAGGTGAGAAAACCTGCCGACGTGGCGAAAAACACCTTTTTCCAGTAGTGCGATCTCTGTGATCTACTGCTGAAGAGAGATCGCCCTACTGTCCTTGCACATGGAGTAGCAGTTCTTCTGTTTTTCCTCGCACTTCTTTCTTACAATCACGTCAGTTTCTCAGCAATAAGTCGAACTTGGCAAACTTGGAATTCTCAAGTTTTGAAATAAATTGTATATGACTTATACTAATAATAAATTTATATTGATTATGTTGTAGGTACCCAAATAACACTGATACAGCTTCCACTGCCTTCCAGTGTCTTTTTTGCAGTACAATGCGTCACGACATTACTTGTAACTCTTGCTTGATTTCCTTGTCAGTTTCTGTACGCTTCATAAAAAGTGGTCACAGCAGCACGTATGAAAGCGCACGCAACTCCTAATATGAACACAGCGTAAATAGGGCCAAACATAAAAAGAAAGTTCATAATTTAATAAGAGTGATTACAGGAGGGCTTCGTCAAACTAAAGTAGAGGTGCTTAAGAGCGTAACACATACAGTGCCACGGTTTTTATAGGACTCGTAGTATTGGGATCTTACCGTAAAAAAAAGTTGTGCGCGTAAACAAATCACCTGGATAAGATTTCCTGACGTGGTGTCGCCTGCGAGACCAGTCTTCCTTGATCCTAGGGGGAATGCATCATCTTTCATACATCAGGCGTCTAATGTTCTCACGTAAGCTCTCGATTAAACTTGACTATTCTGGTGCTGCGCGTAATCTTAAAGTGCAATCTGAAATAACCGCGAAGCCTCCCGAAATTGCGATGATATGTGCACCGATAATTGGAAGCGTTTCTATTGGGAGAAGCCCGAATACATCAAAATAAAGCAATGACTGCGCTTAGAAGTTATACATAAAATCCTGTAGCGCTGCGCTCATGTGCGTGATATTTATATAACTATGTCTCTGTGTTTCTAAAGCGTCAGTGTCGCATGCGATGCCTTCATTGTTGCCTGCAAAATACGTTGCAAGAAGCCTGGCTCACATCGTCAATCCATCTGCCTCAGTCCAATCTCACTCCGGGTTCATTCGCCCGCTAATGCCTCTTCTCTCCCCGTTTTCCACTAAGCGCCCAGCGCGTCAAACTCGCAGTTTGACGCGTGGCCTGCTAAATAAGGTGAGGCCCTCATTAGCGCTCTCCCTCGAACGTTAATTTAGAACCCCTAACACCTCTATTCTCTCCTCTGCGTTTTCCTCTCTCGCACGCCTTTTTCCGGCCAGTTCTTGCGGCGCCGTAATTTGCTGTGCGTTGACGGTTTGAAGCGCGCACATGTTCTGTAATAACCTGCTTCTATGGAAACAAGTTAGCCGGCAGGACTTGGAATTTTTTTTCTTTATTACGCTGCTGTGGATGTTTTCCTCGATAAGCGTAGTGAAAACCTTCACGTTCCTAAAGTTGTTCAAATACACTGAAGTACCTTATCGGAACCTAAATTTTAAGAATGGGCACTCTGGCTTTTCAGAAGTATGGTAGACTACTGCATCAAAACATTGCGTTACATAGCGTTGACCACACTAATGGAATAGTGTTCCAAGATATGACTGACCTCTTTTGTGAAAGCATGTAATCTTTTTCTATAGCACATCAAGATACCAAGCTTTTAATTGTATTTCATTCACAACTGATATGTTGGGTTGGGTCATGGATTAGAGAGAGAGAGACAGGAAACTTTATTAGAACTTGGCCGGCAGCTTGGTCTTGGTGGCCTCAGATGGCGGCGCTGAGTCCCTGAACTCGGGCGGCATCTTCGGCCTGCCGGACAGCCCAGAGCTGGTCGTTGAGCTCCGAGCTTCTGAGCGCCGCCTCCCAGCGGCGGCGTCGCCGACGGAGAAGGTCCCCCGCGGCTCCCGCAGACGGGACGGCGGCGGGAACGAGTGAGCTCGAGGCTTCCTGTTGCCTGGTATTGGCAGCCGCCATAGGCGCATAGCGAACGGCGGCCGTTTCTCTACCATTGTAACCGGCGCATTCCCAGAGCATGTGGCGCAGCGTTGCTCTGCGCCCGCATGCTTTACATAGATCGGTAATGTGTAAGTGCGGGTAGCAGTGGCGTAAGACGACCGGGCTGGGGTAAGAGTGGGTTTGTAGTAAGCGATAGCTTACGGCATCGTGTCTGTTTAATTTGTCATGCGGAGGCGGGAACTTTCGCCTTTCCAGTCTGTAGTGTTGCGTAATATCTCGTAACGTGATCAGACGATCACCCCACGACCATTGTGGTCTGTGTTGTCGCTGCGTGTCTGTCGAAGTGTCTCGATCCGGCAGATCAGAAGCCCCGTTCTCGGGAGCGGAGGCGGCGGCCACGGAATGTGCCGCGGCTCGGCGAGTGAGACCTCGAGGGTTATGGATTAACAAAATTTGTTTCTCGGCTAGTTGCTTGACGATCGTGCACACTGACTATGGCTGATTAAACACAAAAGAGAGAAAGGCCACTATTGCACTTATCTTGCATATTAGTGCTCTTTGTTTGCCTTGTGTTGAAACAATGTTATAAAGTATGCAAGATGGTTGTAAATTCTGAGCTCCTCCCCTCCAGCGGTGGTATGGTACTTAATATGAACATGTTCGGGCTTGCAGTCGCAGCACTCCCTTATCCTGCTAGAAGCCGGCCACCGCTACATTGTTCAGACCGGCTAGATGACTTTATTTTATTTTATTTTTTATTTAATGCATACTGCAGACCCTCACAGATCCAAGCAGGTGGGCACGGTACAAGTAGCAAGTACACGTTAGGCACCCAAGTCACGTAGAAAAGGAAAAAGGAAAGAACTCAACCTACAAATACAGGTTTGCACACCCAACACACAGTTTACACACAGTAAATCAACCAAAGTGAATCTTTATACAGAGTCTTTTAGAAGGCTCCATTCTTCCACTGTTCGTGGAAAAAAAGAAAATTTAAATGCATTTGTCCGTGCAAAATAAGGTGTTAGGGTTCCGGGGTGATAGTGTCTCGTATGCCTTGTCGATATGAGTGTCAGGTACTGTGTAGGGTCTAGTGCTGTTTGTCTTTGAAGAAGTTGGGAAAGAAAATTAAGCCTAAATGTCTTCCGTCGTGACTCAAGGATTTCAATGCCATTAGCTCTAATTAACTCAGAAGGTGAATCAGTGTGACGAAGCTTAGAGTATATATACCTTACAGCTTTCCTTTGGATTCTTTCTAGTTTGTTGAGGTTTTTCTGTGTGAACGGGTCCCATATTATATGCATGCATATTCTAACTTTGGTCGGATTATTGATTGGTAGGCCAGGAGTTTGACATCAGGAGGAGCGTTTTTTAATTTGTGTCGTAAGAAAGACAGTTTACGGAAGGCGGAAGCGGAGATATTGTCAATATGTTGATTCCTAGATAAATTACTTGTGAGTGTTACTCCTAAATATTTGAACTCAGCAACTTGCTGTAGGGGTGACTCATTTAATGTATAAGTATACTGAAGTGTATTTTTCTTCCGGGTTATACGCATGCATACAGTTTTATCTAAGTTCAAAGCCATCCCCCAGCGATTGCACCATTGAAAAACATTAAACAAACTGTGATTAAGGTCATGTTGATTTTCCGGGCAAGTAATTTCATTATACAAGACACAATCGTCTGCGAACAGACGAATTTGTACAGATGAACATACCACACTTACAATGTCATTTATATACAGCAGGAACAGTAGGGGTCCCAAGACACTCCCCTGCGGTACTCCAGAGGCAACAGGAAGACAACCCGATCGCTGATCACCAATTTTTACGTACTGAATTCGGTTTTTTAAATAATCAATAACCCAGAAAACTAAGATGCGAGGAAGATCAATATTGTTCAATTTTAGTATTAGTCTGTCATGAGGAACCCTATCAAACGCTTTACTAAAATCCAAGAATATCGCATCAGTTTGACCGTTCTTATTTATAGTACATGCAAAGGAATGAGATATAGTGAGCAGTTGAGTCACAGTTTAAAACCCTTTTCTGAAACCATGTTGAGAATCAGTTAAGACAGCATTTTTTTCAAGATATTCGATGATATGATGCGCGATTATATGCTCAATTAATTTACAGCATGCTGATGTTAAGGATATTGGACAATAATTTTCAAAAAGCAAGCGGTTACCTTTTTTAAATAACGGTGCAACTCGGGCTGCCTTCCAGTCACTAGGGAGCTTTGAAGATATCAAAGATACACGGAATATATTCACAAGATATTTCGCTATCACTTCAGCATATCGGCAAAGAAAGGTGTTTGGGATATTTTCAGGACCGCTTGATTTCTTAGTTTTCAGTTTTAAGAGCATGCAAAATACACCCGGGTACGAAACAAAGTCGGCCTCTGTCGTGTGAAACGATGCAACATCAGATGGATGTACACTAGGGCTAGTAAACACGCTATGGAAGTATATATTGAAATGCTCAGCTATAGTCTCTTTGTCCGTAACAATAGATTCATTTACTAACATTTCGGATACAGGTTTTTGTTTATCCGTCAAGTGGTACCAAAATTTTTCAGGGTCATTTTTTATGAAGTTTGGGAGAGTTATTTGGAAATAATAATCCTTAGAAGAACGCACAGCTTGTGCCAGGCTAGCCTGCAATGGTCCGATTTTAGTCAAATCCGCACGCTTCTTTTTTAGACGTTTAATTTTACGTTTCAAGTGAATAATACTACGTGTTATCCAGGTGGTCTGTTTGTGAGTTTTTTTTTTCGGCTTGGGACAAATTTAGCTAAACAGTGTTCACACATTTTATTAAACTGGGCCCAGAGAGCGCATACGTCATCATTGTCAAAGTCAACAAGACTGGTCTCCAGATAATCAACTATGGACGTGTCATATCTTGCAGTCATGATAAGAGGTGTTGTAGAAAACATTCTTTTAGCACTTATATGTATCACACGACATAGTGCTACAGAGAAGACATGCAATGTTCGCGCCACAAGACTTCGCAAATAAGCATTATCAATAAGAAAACGTGCACGGTAAATTATATAGGGCTAGTGGAGAGTCTGTTTTGGTGATGCGTTGTATTGGTGTTCGGCTGCTGACGTGAAGGTTGTGGATTCGATGCCAGCCAGCCATGCTGGTCGCAGTTTGAAGAAGCCGAAATGCTCAAGGCTTGTGTTGTGTGCGAGGCCAGGACGCGTTGATTGACTGATATGTGGCGTTTAACGTCCCGAAACCACCATATGATTATGAGAGACGCCGTAGTGGAAGGCTCCGGAAATTTTGACCGCCTGGGGTTCTTTAACGTGCACCCGAATCTGAGCTAGTGGGCCTACAACAATTCCGCCTCCATCGGAAATGCAGCTGCCATAGCCGGGATTCAATCCCGCGACCTGCAGGTCAGATGCAGGGACACGTTAAATACTTGATAGTTAAACTTTCTAGCGCCCTCTGCTATGGCTGCCTCATAATAAAAAAGGTGCCATTGACACGTAAAACTACAGGTGATATATAAATTTTTCGAATATTTTCTATATTAGTTATATTATAATATTACTAATACTGATAATGGTATTATTTTTTAACATCCACACTACTTTCTGGCAGTGACGTCACTGAGCGACTTCTGAAAAATATTTATAAGCATTTACAGCCACTATTTTACTAAAGATCACTCGTTATAACAGTGCCAGAGTGTTATCATTGCCAGGGCAGATATATACGATCACCGTCGAGAGCAGTCGCACCTCACTTCGGCTCCGCCAATTTTCGGCCCTCGCGTCGGTCCTTTCGACCCTATCCGGATAATTTCTTCACGGGTGGCTGGAGCACATTGTCTGGATTTCTTCGACACCCACTTTATTGCGAAACTCGCCCGGGGTGGCCCGGGAGAGCTTTCGAAAGCCTTCGACCACGCCGTGCACCGACCTAGGCCTCTTAGGCCTAGCTCGAGTGCGGCCGCCTGCACATCAGCTGACAGACGGAGCGACCGCCCGGCCGCCCGCCGCTGCCTCGTCGCCCATCTCCTAGCTGTCCACCGCTATGGAGTATATTGTCGAAGGACAGGACGTGTCCCCCGAGGAACTCTCGGACGAATCCTGGCAGTCGCCAGGCCTCCGCGCCCAAGAGCAACGCCGCGCAGCCTTGCGCCTTGCCACCGCCGCAGCTAAGCCCACCACCACGCCTGCTTCTCTGCCCTCGTCGAAGCGGGTAAATACATCGCCTCCGCAGCACCGCCGCCGCGCTCCGCTCCCTCGTCTCCCGGCGGACACGATTCACATCGTCGGCCGCCCAAAAAGCCCCGTAGAACTCACCAAGCTACAGCCTTGGCACTTGTACACCGCCTTGCTGCAAGCAGCGTTCCTGCAAGACCTCCCGCCCGCATCTCGCGACACGGTGCGGATCCACCCCGTCAACAACACTTTTACGCTCAGCGTCGCGGACTCGGCTCGTGCACAAGCATACCTCCGCATCACCTCCCTCACGGTTTCCGGCAACACTTTCACCGTCCACCTTTACGCCCCACCGCCAGACGATGCCCTCAGGGGCATACTGTACCACGCCTTCGACGACTTCACGGACCAAGCCATCCTTGAAGACCTTCAGGCAAGCAATCCTACCCTCTCTGTTGTGGGCGGCCGCCGCATGGGCAAGGCCCCTCACATCTTGGTCACCCTCATGGAGCCGAAACTACCGCGGTGGATCTTCTACCACGGTGTCCAGCTTCGCCTCCTTCCGTTCCGCAACAAGGTGGAAGCCTGCTACAATTGCCGCTCGACCGGCCACCGGACCGATGTGTGCCCCAAGCCGCGGCAGGAGCGGTGCCATCGGTGCGGCGCTGCTCACCCCACACCGCCCGAAGGGTCGCCACCCACTTGCAACCCCCGCTGCATCGTCTGCAATGGGAATCACTCCACGTACAGTTCCAACTGTAAACACCGCTACGTGCAGCGCCCTCAACGCCAGAAGGCCCCGGCACCTGACACACACCCCCCGCCACAACAGCCTGTTCCGCCCGCAGCGGTAGGGCGCTCTTCCCAGCAAGCAGCAAGTGGTCCCTCACCAGCTCCACCGCCCAAGTCGGTTACTGCCTCTCCGCCCCCCGTACCAGCGGTGCCTAAACCCACATCACAGCCCATGAATTCGACATGGCCCCGCGGCGCCCCCGGCTTGCCCTCGGAGCCGCAGGTTGTTGCACTGCAGCAAGAAAACGCCTCCCTCCGACAGCAGGTCACTGCACAAAGCGCTCAAATTGCAGCTCAGAAGACCCAAATTGATTCCCTCCAAGCGAAACTGCAAGCTCTTGAAGAGAAGCTGGAATCAGCCATCACAGTGAAATCCTCTCTGCCCTCTACCATTTGCTCCTCCTCCGACATGGACGTTCAGACTCCCGAAGGATGCACTGGCAAGCGCCGTCGACCCAACACTCCCCTTGAATCTCTTCACTTTTCTGAAGAGGTCCAGGTATCCATCAAGACGGCCTTGGTGGATCTTGAAGAGCGGTTGGATAGCCGCTTCAACTCCGTCCACCAGCTTCTCACTGCACAGCACGAAGCTCTAAATTCCCTGCGCACAGACTTCGCCGCCTACCCCCCCGCCACGTCCTTCCAATCTCTACAGTCAACAGTTGATAGCCTACAAACTGCCATGCTTGGAAGCATCCGAGCAAAGCTACCCCTCCATGCCCGCACCACCACCTCCTCCGGCGCCGCCCGAACCTCGCAAACACCGGTCGAGGCAACATCTTCCGCTGTTAAAAATGGCTGACCGATCCATCGTCACCATTTGGCAGTGGAACTGCCGTGGTTTTCGTCCCAAGCGTAACCACCTCCTTCTCCACCTACAACAACTAGACCCCTCGGACGCGCCTGATATCATCGTACTACAGGAAACTCACGCCGACGTCTCCCTCTCGGGTTACGTCGCCTACAACCAAGTAACTCACCATCCTCTGCCCCATCCCGTGACGGCCGTCCTCACCCGGCGGACGCTCGCTGTCAATCGACACGATCTACCCTTCCCTGCAGTCCATCACGTCTTTCTCGAGACACTACCTCAGCAACGTGAACAGCCCTCTCTGTTTATTCTCAACGTGTACAACCCCCCTCGCTCCACTGAAGACGCGTCTCTCCTAGCCTTGCTCCGTGCCGCTGCAGCGAAAGCAGCCAAATCACCCCTTCTTATTCTCGGCGACTTCAACGTCAAGCATCCGGACTGGGGTTACTCGAAGGCAGATGGCCCCGGAAGGAGGCTGTGGCAGCTCGCTCACGATCTCAACCTTTCCCTGCTCACCGACCCCACGCAACCAACGCGCATCGGCAACAGTGTGTGCCGCGATACCACCCCGGACCTCAGCTTCTGCCGCAGCGTGCCCGACGCGCGCTGGTATAACACGCATCAGTCCCTCGGCAGTGACCACTATGTCCTCACCATTCAAGTTCTCACCTCCCCCAGCAAGCCGCGCCCACACACGGCCCGCTATACAGACTGGGACGCTTTCCGAGAACGCCGGTTGCACTCCGCCACTTCCAACATCGAGGACCTCTCGACGTGGACCGACCAGCTGCTAGAGGACCTCGACGCAGTCACCGCCTCGATCCCCACCACGAAGGACTATCCGGCAACTGACGCCCGTCTTGCCCACCTGTGGGCCGCCCGCACCGGCCTTTGCAACCGTTGGCAGAAGCAACGTCACAACCGTCGCTTACGCCGCCGCATTGCGCACCTCGATCGTACGATCGAGCAACACACCACCGCGCTCGCCCGCCAACAGTGGGAGCAGCTCTGCTCGGGTCTCTCTGGTCAGTTGGGCTGCAAACAGTCCTGGCATCTCCTCCGCCACCTCCTCGACCCTGCTTCTGCCAAGTTGGTCGCTCGGCAGCAGTTACAACGAGTGGTCCGGGCTTACCCCGGCGACACTCCGTCGCTGATGGCAGACCTGTCCGCCAAATACCTTCAGCTTCTGCCTCCTGGCACACCTCCTCCCCCTCTCGCGTCCTACTCTGGGGCCCCCAACCCAGTACTGGACGCCGATATCACGGAAGCGGAGGTCTACGCGGCATTACAGAAGCTCCGCACCACTTCCGCCCCCGGCCCAGATCGCATCCCCAACAAGCTCCTCCGAAACCTCGACGCCCCTTCGGCTGCTACCCTCACTTCGTTCCTCAACGAGTGCTGGCGCTCCGGCAACCTCCCCCAATCATGGAAACACGCTCGCGTGGCTTTCATCCCCAAGCCGGGCAAGAAACTCACAATCGAGAATCTCAGGCCCATTTCACTCACCTCGTGCGTCGGCAAGCTTCTAGAACATGTCGTTCTCGCTCGCTTGCAAACGTACACGGACGCACACCATCTCCTTCCCCACACCATGCTTGGTTTCCGCCCCCACCTATCCACGCAAGATGTCCTCTTACAACTCCACCATGATCTCCTCGACCCACCCACATTTTCAGACACAAAGGCTCTCCTTAGCCTGGACCTTCACAAGGCGTTCGACCACGTCTCCCACTCGGCTATCCTTGCCGAACTCGCAGCCCTCAATCCCGGCACCCGCACCTACAACTACATTCGCGCGTTCCTCACCGCCCGCACGGCCGAAATCATCATAGGGGACCTCCCGTCTCCCACGTACGAGCTTGGCCCTCGTGGCACCCCTCAGGGCGCCGTCTTGTCGCCTTTTCTATTCAATCTTGTCCTCCGCTCGCTTCCTGGCAAGCTGGACCGTATCCCCGGTCTTAAACACACCCTGTACGCGGACGATATTGCTCTCTGGGTCACGTCGGGCTCTGACGGCCATATCGAGCAGACGTTGCAACGCGCAACCGACGTCGTCACGTCCCACGTGCACGCGGCCGGTCTTACTTGCTCAGCGGCCAAATCGGCCCTTCTTCTCATGCGGCCTCCCGACCGGCGTCGCTACAAAACTCCCCACCCCACCATCACGGTTCATGCCAACTCTACTCCTGTCCCCGTCGTTTCGCATCTCCGCGTGCTCGGGCTGATCCTACAGTCCAACCGCCATAATACACACACCATAGACAAGCTCTCGCTCTCGGTGCAGCAGACCGCACGTATGCTCGCCCGTGTCCGTGCGCGGCGTGAGGGCATGCGAGAACACGATCTACTTCGCCTGGTCGACGCTTTCGTCGTTTCCCGCCTCACGTACGGCCTTCCTTATACACGTCTCCTAAAATCGGAACGCGATAAAATTGACGTCCTCATCCGCCGGTCATACAAGACTGCCCTCGGCCTTCCCCCCAACACGTCCACCGATCGTCTTCTCCGTTTGGGTGTACACAACACGCTCGACGAGTTGATTGAGGCTCACCGCTCCGCTCAAGTGCAACGCCTTTACCGTTCGCCGACCGGTCGCCACATCCTTTCCTCCATCGGCCACGACACCTCCTCCCACCCCCCGGATCTGGTCTCATTACCCCATGCTATTCGAGCGGCGTTCTACATCAAGCCGCTACCTAAGAATATGCTGGCGGGCCACCACGACGCTCGCCGCCAAGCCCGTGCCGCCATGCTTCACGCAAAGTACGCCGACCACCCGGCCGTCGCCTACGTAGATGCGGCCCGATACAATGCACGCAGGGACGCCTTCGTAGTCGTTTCCGTGTCGCCCTCCTCAGCTCCTTTGGGGCCGACCATCACGGCTGGCACCGTCAGAACGCCTTACGCCGTCGAGGCGGAGGAAGTGGCCATTGCTTTGGCCGCGACCTCGGCTGACGCAAGCGTCATAATCAGCGACTCGAAACAAGCCATCTCGAATTTCGCGCGAGGTCTCGTCTCGCCTACCACCTTACGGCTACTTCGGCCCCTACTGCAGCAAGATGAGCAGTGCCGCATAGAACTGATCTGGGTCCCCGCCCACTCGGGTCACCCCGGCAACGAGACAGCTCACCAACGCGCTCGAGGATTCGTCGACCGAGCGGTGGGCCACTCAGAGTCGGACGCCCTGGTGCCGGAGCCCCTGGTCACCTACCACGACATCACTCAGCACTATCGCCTCGAGCGATATTTCTATTCACATCCTCACAGCAGCCTTCCCAAGCGGTCCGAGATCGCCTGGCGTCGCCTACAGACCCGCACCTTCCCGTGCCCCCTCGTGTTTTCATACATGCACCCAGGTGCCATCGATCCACGCTGCTGCCTGTGCGGCAACGTTGCCTCGTTGAACCACATCCTCTGGGGCTGCCCGGAGGATCCCCCGCCCGCCGACCTCCTTTGCTCACCCCCCACCGAGGGACAATGGGAGGCCCTTCTCTCCAGCAACGACATAGACATCCAGACACGGGTCCTGAAACGAGCGGAAGAAGTCATCGAGAAGCACAGCCTGGCAGCCTTCGTGGCTTAGCCTCCCTTACCCCTCACCCCTTCGACTAATAAAGTTGTTACTCACTCACTATCATTGCCATCACTTCACTACCGACGAAATCGCGCTGCCTCATTACAACTTTATAAACTCAATCGAGTGTGATAGGCACCACATATCCCTTCACTTGTAAGTTGTGTAAATTTGCGGAATCCGCGTAAGTTAACCAGAGACAATCGACTATTTCATCTACCAGCCAACGTTTTTGAAGACTCTTCTGTTCACAGAATACAAAGTCTCTTTAATGTTACCTTTGATAATCTTGGTGTTTCTCACAGCCCAAGTCATTGGTTTTATCTTAGCTCTGTACTACCTTTGCATAGTTTCTCACAATCTGCAGATTCTCCCCTTTTCCGTCTTCCAGTAACGTTTCTTCATAGTTGTGTATATTCCCCTTTATTTTTCACTTCCTTTTCCGAGATTCTCGTGTTGTATTTTACAGCGAAAGCTGTTATCAGATCAAAACTTCGGTCTCGCACTGCGCTGTAGTTGTCCCCCGCTGCCGCCGCCACGTGAAATTTTAGTAAAAAAATGACGGATCCCATGTACAGTGGGAATCGATTATATGCGAGGCAGGAATTAGAAATGTTGATATGTCACTTTGAAATCGGCGCAACGTTAAGAGGTGGAGGTAAATGATGCCGTACTTGACTTCAGTGTCATGATTATCGTGTTTGGAGATGTCGTTTACATTCATAATCTATTCACGTCACGTGATACCAAATTTAGCATATGTGGAGCTAGTGAAACGGCCGCGAGCACGCTAGGAGCGTGGTATGATGTCATGTTCTTACATGACACGCATGTCAGGATTATCATGTCTGCACCAGTCATATATATCCTCATCCGTTGACGTCACGTAACACCGAATTTGGTATATGCGGAGCTAGCAAATCGGCCGGGAGCGCATCATGAAGGGCCAAATATACTCCAATGTAGCGTTGACGCGCGCACACGCTGGGCACAGCGACGCTACCTTAGCAAAACGCGAGCACTCCAGGCGCGACCCGCGTCCATCGGTGCGTCCCGGCTACAACTGGCGCGAAATGCGACATGCTGCATTTCGCGCCAATGCCATAGAGTAACATTAAGGCTGGTGCACACCGGCGACTAGCAGCGGTCACGCGACCATTTGCGACTGGCGACCAAAAAGCGACTGATGCTCACACCGGCAGGGGCTGCATGCGAGCGACCGGAAGTCGCAAAAGCGGAGAGCCACGTCCGGATCTCGTTATCAGCGAGAACTCTAGAGACCGGCGCCGATCAGCTGATCACCGCCAGCTGAGTGAGCGGAGCAAACCAGGCGCGCCGCATTTATTGTTTTCGTCCGTTCTCGCACAGCGATCCCAACAGCGTCAAGTTCGATTCAAGCGAAGAACAAGACATTGTCATGGTGCTGATGCGCTGTGCCATGGTGCCAAAGAAAAAAAATTGGCAGCATATCCACGGAGTGAATGATGGAGAGTGGGGCGAAGCATTCGTCCGTCCATTCGTTCTTGCTTCCTTCCGTCTGTGCGACCGTCCATGCGTCCATCCGCCCGTCCGTGCGTGCGTCCGTTCCTGCGTTCGTCCATGCATCCGCCCCTGCGTCCGTTCATGCGTCCATTCATGCATCTGTTTGTGTGTCCATTCGTCCATCTATTCAACACTCTAAGTACCACCATCTCGCATCTTTTCATCATATATTCCCCATATAGAAACACCGCCATCTAGCGGACATTCCAAGGACTGAACGAGAGGTGGCACACGCACACTTTCTAACAGCTTGCGCTTCGGGTCTACTTCCCACCTTTAACCACCTCGAGTTCATGGTATATACTAGTTCACTGTATTCATGGCACTGCGGCCCAACACTCACTAAACATTTCTAAAACCAAGGAGGTTACGCCCAGCGAGTATAACGTAGCAACCTTTTCCTGGCAGATAGAGCTCAATGTACATGCCAATGGCTGCATGGGAAATGAGAGACAGGAGAATTCGGCTTTTCCTTTCTTACGGCTTGCACTTCGTACCTACTTCCCACCATTGGATTAAATTGGATAAACTTTTATTTGGTCCTCCAAAACACAGATCACTGTGTTGCGGGCAGCTGCCACGTGGGGACTGAGATGCCAAGCTCCTCAGCCGCCTCGCGGGCTTGGTGGACAGCCCAGAGCTGATCTGCCAAGGACGAGCTGCGGATTGCCGCCTCCCATCTTGCAGAGGTGATGTTCGATAAATGAGCGAATTAGGTGCACTGCCAGAGCATGTGTTCTAATGAAGCTACTTCCCACCTTTAACTACCTCGAATTCATTTATGCTATATACTTGTTCATTGTATTCATGGCACTGCGGCTCAACGCTAGCTAAACCTTTCTGAGTGTGAGAGTGAGTGAGAATTTATTAGAAGGCAGAGAGGTTGGCCTGACCTAGTTCGCTCTAGCCTGCTACTCTACACAGGGGATAAGGGAAAGGGGAAAGAAAGAGGGATGAAGGGTGATGATGGGGACAAGAAGAGGTGGTGCGTATGTACAGTAGCCACTTAGTATAGTACCCTACAGTCTAGTTTCTAGTCCAGTGCTTTTTATAAAGTATAGAACAGCCTTTGTAGCAGTTTTTGACACTGTTGTGTCGTTCATTGCTGGCAATATGTGGCTTTCACTTAATGGTGTTCGTCCAATGCTTGCCAACGTTGCCGTTAGCATTTCTCTTTGTGCCATGTATAATGCTCAGTCACAAAATATGTGAGCTATCGTTTCGCGCACTTGGCAGCGTTCACAGTTTGGGCTGTCCGCACGGCCGATTAGGTGGGTGTAGTGGCGAGTGAAGGCGACGCCCAGGCGAATTCGGTGCAGTATATTAGCATGTATTCGGCTGATTTTATCTGGAAGACGAAAAGTCATACTGGGGCCTATTTCCCGCAGGCGCTTGTTCCGGTGATCTGGTAGCAACCAGTAAGTGGCAGCGCATTCGCGCATGAGTGATCTCACCAATGTGTTGACGTCACCTCACGAGTAGGGTACTTTGACGTACATAGGAGCGTTGTATAATGCCGCTCTTGCTTCGCTATCGGCTGTTTCGTTGCCAACCAGGCCGCAGTGTCCAGGAATCCATTGGAGTGTAATCAAGTGACCACCCCTGTGTGTTAGGTCAAATGCTTGGATGATTCCTAACGTTAACTCGTAAAATTGGCCTCTTCTTAAGCAAGAATGGATAGCTTTAAGCGCTGATTTTGAATCAGACAGAATCGTTCATTTACGCGGTGCTTGGTCGTTCACAAATTTTATGGCTTCTTGTATAGCAACAAGTTCTGCAGCTGTCGAAGATGACCTATGATCTAATTTGTACTGTCGGGAAATACCGAGTTGAGGGATCACGAAGGCTGCAGCTGAGGCGGATGAAGTTACGGATCCATCGGTGCAAATGTGCACAGAGTCGCTGTATCGGTCATCTAAATGTGCCAAGGTGAGTTGCTTGAGGGCGATATAAGAAACATGCGACTTATACGAAATTCCACGTATGTGAAGGCACACCAGCAGTTTAGTCAATGTCCATGGAGGCACTGCAGGGATTACGGCAGGTGCAAAGCCTGACGGGATCATGTGCCTATGCGTATCGAGGCATCGCGAATAGGTACAGCCTGGTCGGTCCACTTGTAGCGAAGATAACGGGTGCTGTGCATGTCGGGTCAGCAGACGAAGGTGCACTCGAAGAGGCTCACAGGACCTGTAAACCTGTATAGGGTAGGTGCGTGACTCCTCTATAGTGCCAGAAGTAGATGTGCACCGTGGCAGGCCAAGGCATATTCTCAATGCTCGTGCCTGAAGGCTCTATAAAGTACGAAGGCACGTTGCCCGCATGCTGGAAAGCACAGGTGAGCTGTACCTTATATAGCCCACAAACAATGCCTTGTATAACTGCAGAAGACTTTTCTCTGAAGAGCCCCATCTCAGTCCTGCCATAACACGAAGAACATACACAAAACTGATTAGTTTGTTTCTCAGCACAGTCCCATGCTTTGACCAGGACAGGTTGCGATCAATGACGACTCCTAAATAGCGGTGGTGCTTAACCACGGGAATCACTGCTCCATGAGCGAAGATTGGGTACTGCGACATTGATTTCTTCGTAAATGCCAATGCAGCACATTTTGCTATTGAAAGTTCCAGGCCCTGACGACGTAAGTACTTAGATGTTATTGATGTGCCTTGTTGTAGCCTTGCTCGCAGTTCTGGTCGCGTTGCTCCAGATGCCCATATGCATATGTCGTCCGCATACGCACTGATTCTGACAACGTCGGGAAGCTCAGCTTGAAGGCCAATGAGTGTTATGTTAAAAAGCATGGGGCTCAGGACGGCGCCTTGCGGAACTCCACGGCTTACGAGGTGCCTGGCCGTGTCACCGTCGGATGTCGACATAAAATTGGTACGTCCTCTGAGATAGCTCCCTATCCATGCGTGTAGTCGGCCAAAAACCTTTCTAAAACTAAGGAGGTTACACCCAGCGAGTATAATGTAGCAATCCTTTTTTGTCCGATAGTGCTCAATGTACATGCCAATGGCTGCTAATGGGGATCGCAGCGTGCGCGTTGACTAAAAGCCGAATGCTCCTGTCTCTCATTCCCCATTAGCAGCCATTGGCATGTACATTGAGCACTATTTTTTATTGTTAAACAACGCACAGAAGAAATCTCCCACCGGCACCACCTTTGAGGTCAAAATGTTATACTTGGCACCACTTTGCCGGTCAAAGCGTAAGACTGGTTACAAATTACGACGGGACACGGGACGAACGGGTGCCGCTATAAGGAGCTTCGCCCCTAAAAGATAGTGCACAATTTACATCTCTTTACCTCGACGGTGTTTACCTTCTTACAAATACCGCCACGTAATTTCGACACTTTGCTCGCGCTGCTGTACCCCGCCATCTCCAAGCTAAGTATTCCGTGGTGGCCATTGTGCCGCAGACCCAGAGCAACGTACTCGTTTGTATCTGGCGGCAGGAAGCCAGAGCAATGAAAAAACAGAAGAACAAAAATTGAGCATCGCTGATTGGTTCCAGCAGCTTTGCGACTACAGTCGCGCAACTGAAAAATCGTTCAGGAAGCGACTAGCCAAAGCAGTCGCTTTGCGACCATTTGCGACCGTTCGCGACTGTTTGCGACCAGTCGCAAATGGTCGCGCGACCGCTGCTAGTCGCCTGTGTGCACCAGCCTTTACTGTAATATGCCGATGCGTTACCCAGACAACACTGCGTCTCCCTCTTTTCGCGACAGAGGGACTACGGATGCGCTGAATCCCGCATGCGTTGAAGCAACGTAGCGTGGTGCATGTCTGCGAGTATATGGCAGGAGCGGTGCCTGGCATGGCAACGCCGGCGTGACGCGACGAAATGAGCGCCGACGACCACGCGCACCACGTCATGTCGAAACGTATTGGCACCTTGACTGTGGCATGTAGTCATGTTCTCACATGACACGCATCTCATGATTATTATGTTTGCATCAGTCGCATACCTTCGTCATCCGTTGGCGTCACGTAGTACCAAATTCGGGATATGTGAAGCTAGCGAAACGCCCGCGAACGCATCATGAGTGTGGCGTGTAGTCATGTTGTTACATGACACGCATGTTGTGATTATTATGTATGGATTTGTCATTTAAGTTACATAAGTTACAGTTAAATGCGAATAAGACACAGTACATATTATTTGCACCACCAAATAAGCGGAATGTAGGTGACATAGTAATTAAATATGGATCCACACAAATTACACGAACAAAGGAACAGATATTTTTAGGAGTCTGGTTCCACGAAAACATGACACGGAATACACACATTTCACACTGGACAGCAGACGTAGCCAAAACCATTGGTTGCATTCGGAGAAATAGTTCTTTCTTACCACTGTGGTTAAAAAGACAACTTTACTATTCATTAGTGTATTCAAAATTGACATAGTGCACTCTAATTTGGGGAACAACTACGGACACCAAATTCAATAGGTTGTTAGTTCTACAAAAAAGGGTGCTGCATATATTTAAAATTATATGGGAGACATACATGACTTACGCACACGAGAACTGTTCATAAAGCACAGCATATTAAAGCCCAACTAGATATACTTGTTTAAATATAATGAAGTATATGCACAATAATAATGTCTTAAAAGAAAGCACTTATACTGAAACATACAGATATAAGTTAAAGAATATTCAGCATCGATTGCCTAAAGTGAGGACGAATTACGGAAAGCAGACATTACATTACCAAATTGCACATTTTCTGAACAAACACAAAGGCATTGTCTGCTGGACTGACTCCGCAAAAAAAGAAACATAAATTCAAGACACATCTCATTACCACTGAAGTCGGTGACTAACTGCTTGTATACTATTTTTAGTTGATCTCTATTTGCTTTCAGTAAATTCATGTGTTTTACGTTTCTGTAATTTTTTCTGTAAGCAATATGGCTTTGTATCATTGTATTTATGTGACACTGTACAATCACTACTGACGTCGCGTTTCATTCCCGCTCCTTTTTGGACATAATTTATTTCTGCATATGTGTGATTTTTGGCGTTACTGTTTGCTTTATGTATTGTGTACCTGCTCTGAACTCCGGGAGGCAGAGGCCACGGTCAGGCGATCAAACCCTTAAGCCTCTGTTTCCTCAGGGTATACATGAAGTAAAGCTGAATTGAATTGAATCGAATTTACCTATGCCGTCCGTTCGCGTCGCGTAATACCGAGTTGGGTATATGTGAAGCTAGTGAAACGGCCGCGAGCGCATCATGAGCGTAGCATGTAGTCATGTTGTTACATGACACGCATCTCATGATTATCATGTTCGCACCAGTCACATACCCTCATCATCCATTCACGTACCGTAATACCGAATTCGGTATATGTGACGCTAGCGAAACGGCCACGAGTGCAGCTTGAGCGTGGCATGTAGTCATTTTGTTACAGGACACGCATGTCATGATTTTCATGTTAGGGTGTGTCGCTTGTGTTTGCCATGCAACCATGTCATACCATACCAGTTTTGCAACAGGCCCTGTGAACAAAGCCACTGTAAGAGCTGCAAGACAATGAAATTGTAAATCTTGACATTCATGACATACGTGTCATGATTTTCATGGTATGACTAGTCAAATATGTACTTCATATAGTCATGTTTTGTCACACCAAGTTTGGTATCAATACCTATATTGAAACGGCCTGGAGAGCTAAAAGTCGTAGGCGGCTAGATGGATAGATAGATAGATAGATAGATACATAGATAGATAGATACGCTCAAAGTTACCGAAGTTCGCTAATAAATCCTTCGCATTTAGAAAAAAAATTAGTACCAATGACACAATGGGGCTCGCATTTGGGTCCGCTGGGTTCCAGCCCAGTATTCTTCCACTGAGCTACGCCAGTGCCTGGGAGCTGTTGGAAAACTTGCCTTAGGCATGCTTGATGTGAGGAAAGCAATCGCGTCAATACGACTGATAAGGCGTTTTAAAACAGGGAAAGAACAAGCAGTCGTCACACAATGCAAATAGTGTAGCGAGTGAGTGGTCTAGTGCTCGAACCCATTAAAAAGCTTGTTCTTGTTCAGCTATTAACTGCGGCGCACACACACATCAGACAAAACTCCTCATCGTCGTGAGGCACTGCATCAACAATTATAGCACAAAATTCCTCGCAATAGTTTAGCGGATACCACGCTTCTCAGAAGAATGCGAAAAACAGCTTAGCGAAAGCCGGCCCACTACCCTAAAATTTTCAATATTATTGGCGTAATGAAGCAAGTGTGCTTGTAGCAGTTACTGAATGAGTGTGTAAAAAAGGCTCTCAAAGGTCGTTTTTTTTTTATCTTTCGCTGTGACTATGCTGCGCCTTCCATGCAGGCCTGGCGTTTATTTTTCCCATTTTGTGTCGATTTCTATTTTTCCGTATATTATTAATATTATTATTATTATTATTATTATTACATTGATTTCATGACCCTCGACTTATCTTTTATGCTTCCCATTTTGTGGCGATTGATTTTTTTTAGTTTGTTTTCGCTCATTTTTTTTTCAAAGACTTATGTAGTGCTTCTTTATATTTTATTTGTTTGCGTCTGCCTAAAGACTTTATGATCGCTCCTGAGCACGTTAAATAAATTACTGATTGACTGAATAATTTTTATTGTTGTTGTTACAGGGCTGAAGGTAAATGAGCGCCTCAAATTATGACTGAAGCGTAGTAGCCTGAATGTAATCGCAGTACACTTCTTCAGGCAAATGTGAAAATCAGCACAGTGAAAAGCAATCCACGCCATTCGCCATTTTCGCTGCCTTTTTATTAAAGGCGATAGTGTTTCTTGGAGACCTTTGACAAAAAAATTTTGGTTTCTCTGTCGGTACATTTGTCTGTCTGTCCGCTCTTACTGATACCTCAAACGGCACCTAACGGCCCAACCCCATCTGCAGCGCCCACCAATATTGCTCAAAGTTCAGCATTCATACTTGGGTGATTGTCAATTAAGGAGCAATTATTGCGCATATCTGAGGCACCATAACAACACGTCGATGTTTTGTATGTGTGCCTTTATACTAGAGAAAGCACACACGAGTAATTCTTAGGACCGTCGTGTTTATCACGCTGCGCTGACAGTGCAACGTGATGCTCAAAAAGGTAAGCGCTTCCAGTGCTTTGCTAAGACGCACGGTGGTGGCCCGTCGCTTTGCGTTCTACACTTTATCAAATCCGAGACAAGCGTGCATCTTTCTCGGTGGGCACGCACGCCTTCCTTCGTTTTCAAGCTGTCAGATGGCGCTGGTGTCTAACGTGCCTTAGAGTTACTGTATATGCTACCTTTAGGTAGCAGAGTTGCACCAAGGTACGCCATCTTGTGTTCTGATGTCTTGCGGGAAAGCCACTCGCACCCACGTAGGAGCAACGCTCGCGCTTCGAAGTGCTACATAGTCTCTCAATATTGAGGGACTATGGTACTAACGTCGCTTTATTTATTTTTTGGCTTTCTTTCTATTTTTTAAAGGTATGAGTAAAACTCGGTTGCTCCGGTCAGGCCTAGAAGCCTTGATTTGATGCTGATGAACATGGTTTGTAATGATAAAACAAAGTGCGTCGACTCGTTGAACCAGTGAAGTACATATTTATGGTTCGTTACAACAGCTTCGTCTTCTTTTCCGCTGTTTTTCTCATTCAAAAATATGAAATTATTTTTGCACTTTTGATCGCGATTAAACCAGTTAGGAATGAAATTTTTCGTCGTGTTGGACTAATTCGTTAACTGTGTGAGGGAGCTAGGTGTAGTTTTATTGCCTTCAACTGAATCGAGCTGGATAGTGATCGAGAGTAACCGTGCGACGCCCATGTTACGCGCTGCTCTCTATTACGCTCGTATTACAGTAGCTGCTCACGACAGCTGCTGTGAATCGTTGTTCAACAGCCCTCTGTCGCGCCCAACATTCCTTCCGCGTAAGGTTTGAAAGCTGCATTGAATTCACGTAATGCACGCGCTAGCTGCAACACCTTGGCGATTTTAATAAGTCCAGTTTAACTTATTCTGCCTTTATTTGTAGTGGTATACCAGTCAGACCAACGTCGACGTATGCAGGCGGCACACGCTGACCAACTCTGCATGTATAACTTAATCACTACATCTGTGGGTAACACAAATTTAGCAAATTTGCAGTGCCATGGATAGATAAAGAGAAGCGAAACGTTTATTTCTTCCTCACAGAACTGATCTTTCTCTAGCAACACCCACTGCACCCGCGTATTATTACATGGGCTGTAAATTGTACAATTTTCCACAGAATGCACTTGCTGCCACATTTATCTCGACCAACATCACTACAGTACCGAAGAAGTGCGGCGAGAATAACAACGACAGCCGATGCCAACCACGCTTAATCTGGCCAGCCCCCGCCGTGGTGACCTTCTGGCTAAAATACTCGGCTGCTGACCAGCAGGTCACGGGATCGAATCCCGGCTGCGTCGGCTGCATTTCCAACGAAGGCGGAAATGTTGTAGGCACGTGTGCTCAGATTTGGGTGCACGTTAAAGAACCCCAGGTGGTCGAAATTTCCGGAGCCCTCCACTAAGGCGTCTCTCATAATCATATGGTGGTTTTGGGACGTTAAATCGCACATATCAATCAATCAGTCAATCAATCAATCAATCAATTGATCTGCCCGGGTCATCGTAGCGTTGGCTTCTCCGCAGTGCAAGTGAAGCACCTATGACCACGTGATGGCACTCGGCGAATAGGGGCACTGAACTCGTGTAGGCGGAGCGAGCGGCGCCTGGAAAAACAGTGGCGAAACTCTGCTACATAAAGGTAGCATATACAATACTTCTAACGTGCCTCGATGCGCTCGTTCGCCTCCGCTACACGCTCGAGGCACTAACGCAGCGCCCCCAGAATACCAATTACCAATTTTCGTGCGGAGAACATCAAGTAAACGTTTTGTTCACTCTTTCCAGACGCAAGACTATCGTGTTTTGACGACATGTACAGTGTAACATGAAGATTCGGGTCAATTGTTTTTATTTTTTTTAAAAACGACTTTATACAATACAGTCGAAACTTAAAAAGGTAGAAAAATCAGTGTCAGCCCTCACAGAACTGAGTACCAAAGTCACCAATCACGTAAAAACAGTGCAAGGACTTGTAAAAAGGCTGGCAAATTTAGAAGACAGAAGCAGAAGAAACAATCTTCTAGTTTTTGGCATTCCTGAAAAACCGGGAGAAACACCAGAATCGCTGGAATCAGCAATAGTAGAAGACTTGTTCAAAACTAAGCTTGGTGCAGAGGTAAAATCTGTCGAAAGACTACATATAATGGGGTGTAAGCAACCCGACAAACCTAGACCGATGAACTTAAAGTTCATAGATGACGGGGAAAAAATACACGTGCTGAAGAACTGTTCTAAACTGAAAGGAATGGGCATTTCTGTGTCTGAGGACTTCTCGGCAGCCACGAGGCAAATCCGAAAGAACCTATGGGATAGTGCCTCTGAGAGCAGGAAAGCGGGAGTAAGGGTAAAACTGTCATATCATAAAATTCGAATTGATAACGAAACCTATGAATGGGACAGTATTCACATGAAGAGGGTTCCTATTAGTCGACGCAGTAGCAGGCTGCGAGATAAGAAGTGACATAAAAGCAAGGAAACTAAGCAGTTTCGTTGTCTTAACATAAATACCCGCAGTTTGTTTAACAAGATCGTTGAATTAGAAAGTGTAATAATAGCCCATAAACCGCATATGTTAATAATTACAGAATTGTGGCTACACCGAGACATGGGTAATGATGAAATAACGCCACCAGGCTACAAAATGTACCGTAATGACAGAGATTCCCGTGGTGGCGGTGTTATCATTATGTTTCGAGAATCGCTGTATGTGACACGAATACCCAATATTAAGGGAATTGAATGTGTTGTAGTTAAAGTGTTATTTGATGAGCTACATATTGCCGTTGGGGGATTTTACCGTCCACCCAATTGTGGGGATGAGTTTGTGGAACAATTAAATGAGTTTTGTGCCAGTATAAAACGAGAACCTGCAACGTCTTAATCATCTCTTCTGCATTTGTATCTTTTCTTGATGTTTTGCTGTTCCATGACTTGACGCAGCTTGTGAAAATGCCCACTCACATCCAAAATGAATCCAGCACAATTTTACACCTGTTTCTTGTTAGTAGAGGTATATATAACCGCAGTCCGGTAAAAGAAATTTACGACGGCATTTCGGACCATAAAATTGTGTCATTAAGCTTTCAACTGTACTATGCTAAAATGCCTGATAAAAAGACCGTTTTTGTACCCGTATTCTTGCGTGCTAGTGATGTGGACATAATAGACGCTCTTGATCATTCTTATTCCGATTTCCTAACGCTTTCAAAAGAAAGTGAATGTTCTGCTGACCGATTGTGGTGCTTTTTCAAAGACCTAGTAATTAAATGTATCCAAAACTTTGTTCCTCACAAATGCAAGGATTTAAACCAGTCTAGCCCCTGGATTACGAAAGAAATCGTACGCCTAGGGCGCAAGCTAAAGAAGGCAAGAAAGCGACAAATAGAACGACCATCATCGTCTGGACTAGATAATATATTAGAGATGCGTCACACACTGAAAGCCAAATTGAAAAGAGCAAAGGAAAAATATCAAAGCGAGGCTTTGACAAACTTTCTCTTGACGTCTTCAAATAAGTTTTGGCAATATCTTTCACACAAAAAAGTCCAGTATCAAGCTTATCTATTAACGGTGATGTTAAAACCGACAAGAGGGAAATAGCAGGGGCGATGAATGAATACTTCTGTTCGGTGTACACGTGTGATAATGACGATACCCGTGATTCATCACCTATGACACCATGCCACCTATCGATGACGTCTGTATCACTGAAGGGGGGGGGGGTGTTTTATCGCTTCTCCTTAATCTCGATCTGAAAAAGTCACCGGGCATTCAGTCTTACATGCAGCAGAAGTGCAAGCCTAATAAAAGTCATATTAGCGGGGGACTTCAACCTACCCATCAATTGATGGAACACTCTTCACCCCAGGTTCAACAGACGTAGCGACTGTAAACTTGTTGCTTGAATTGGATGCTGAACTTTAATCTCGTTTCAACTGTTAAAGATGCTACCAGAGTTGCTCGAAGCACTGGAAAGTGTACTGATTCTTCTATTGTGGAAAATTGTTTAGATGACACTAAGGCAGGTACTATGGCATCTCGGATCACAGCTGGTTTCTTTACATCGAATTTCTGCCCTGACAAAAGAATTCTGCGAGCAAGAGGTCTTTAATTTTTCTGCTGCGGATGGGGAACGAAGCTATTATAGATAAACTTGGTTTGTGCTTCGGTGACTTTGAGGCAGGAGGAGACGTATTAAGTCTGTGGAATACGTTTAAAAACGTTACTGCATTGTGTCTTGATAAATTCGTACCGAAATTTCAGAAAAAAAAAACGGTGCGACCCCTGGATAACACGCGATATAATACAATTGAAAAGAACAATATCAAGAAAGCGTAAAGCAGCGCGTAAAGATAACCAGGCCATATCTTTCCTCTCAGTAACACTGAAGCACAAAATACGGACCGCTCGAGATTATTTTTTTGGAACGACACTTGTTAACTTCATGGAAAACGCACCGCAAAAGTTTTGGGGATACTTGTCCGGAAACAAAAAACTGTTGAACAGCTTCGCGTTGACGGCTGCGCAGTTACTGATCCTTACGCAATTGCTAATGAGCTAAACAGAACATTCCACAGTGTGTTCAGTCAACAGAGTTTAGCCAATAATCCGACGGAACCATCTCCTCTATCGCCCAACGTAATGCCGGATATAGATTTAAATGTAAATGGTATTCGCCTTCTTCTTCTAAAACTTGATACCAAGAAGTCTTCTGGCCCTGACAGTATCCCTAATGCCTTTTTGAAGCGTTATGCGGACATTATTTCACATTACTTATATATTTTGTTCAATAAATCTTTAGATGACGGATGCCTACCTTCTGATTGGTTGTGTGGAAAAATTGTCCCAGTCCACAAGGATGGAAGCAAACTGCTCGCTTCGAACTTCAGGCCAATATCATTAATCAGTAGTTGCTGTAAACTACTTGAGCACATCCTCTCCAGCCAGATAACTTCGTTCTTGGAATCAAAAAACATATTAGGCAGCTTCCAGCACGGGTTTAGAAAAAAGTTATCAACGACGACCCAGCTCGTATCAGTCATACACGACTTCGCTGATGCTATTAATGACAGAAAACAAATCGATGCAATATTTTTGGACTTATCAAAAGCCTTTGATAGGGTACCGCACTCTTTACTGATACGAAAAATGCAGCGTGTAGGGATTGCTCCCCGCCTCGTGAACTGGATTTCTGCGTATCTGAAAAACAGAACGCAGTTTGTAGAAATTGGCGGCTGCCAATCACAAAACCTTGATGTATTGTCAGGAGTGCCCCAGGGGTCGGTCTTGGGACCACTCTTGTTCTTGATCTATGTGAATGATATCTGCGATTATATTGACGCGGGAGTGACTCTGAAAATGTTTGCAGACGACTGTGTTATTTATACAACTGTCAGTAGCCCCTTGCATCAATCATTGCTTAACGACAACTTGTGCAAAATTGCTGACTGGTGTGAGAGGTGGCAGATGGTTGTTAACTACTCAAAAACTTGCGCTCTTACAGTAACACACAAGAAAACTCCTCTTAAATATAAATACCATGTCCGTAACCAAAGTATTGAATTCGTTAATACCCGTAAAATAATTGGGATTGACCAATAATACGAAACTTAGCTGGGACGCTCGCATGGACAACGTTTGCGCCAAGGCCTACAAAAAGCTATGCTTCTTAAGAAGGAAGCTGAGGTCATGTGATTGGAAAGTTAAACTTGCAGCCTATAAAACCCTAGTTCGACCAGTGCTAGAATACGCCTCCCTTGCGTGGGACCCATATTTAAAGAAAGGCATAGATAAAGTGGAAGGGATTCAGCGGCTAAGCGCATGGTTCATTTTTTCAGACTTTAGGCGCCTCTACTTCGTTTCTGAAATGTTAAATAAATGTGAGCTGGAACCACTGGAATGTAGGCGAAGAATTGCAAGGTTAGTATTCTTATATAAACTATACAACAATGAATCTGGTTTAAATAAAGAATTGTACATTCTGCCACCTCCTCAGCGCTCAGCAAGGTTAAATCATTCAAAAACTGTAAGACCATATGCTCCTAAAAATAACACATTCAAGTACTCCTTTTTTGTAAGAACCATTGAAGACTGGAATTCACTGCGTGCCCGCTCCGACTTCTTCTAGTTTTGACCTCTGTGTTAGGAACCTTATGTAACCCTCTCCTGCTAGGATGATGAAAAACTGTTTGCAGTATTTCTTGAATAAAAAAATAAATGAAGATGACGACACTTTTCTTTCTGCCGAATCAGCAACCCGCTTAGCTGAGCAACAGCGTCACGACTCGGAGCTCATCCCGCTCATTGACTACCTGGAAGGACGCAATTCCAACCTTCCTCGAAGCTTTGCACGCTCACTATCCTGCTTTTGTTTCCGTGATAGAGTGCTTTATAAAAAAAACTTTCATCCTACACAAGCTATGTATCTGCTTGTTGTGCCAACTACGCTTCGTGGCGACATTTTACATGCGTGTCATGATGAGCCATCGTCCGGACACCTCGGCTATACGCGCACGCCGCAACGGATTCAACGCTACTACTACTGGCCATGTCTCGCGAAGACTGTGAAGCACTACGTTCGCACATGTCGCGATTCTCAGCGGCGTAAGATTCCACCTTTACGACCAGCGGGACTACTGCACTCAATTGGCCCACCAAAGGCGCCCTTTCATCAGATTGGCATGTACTTGCTGGGGTCATTCCCCATGTCTTCGTCTGGAAACCGGTGGATTGTGGTCGCTACAGACCACTTAACACGCTACTGTGAAACCAAGGCACTTCCGAAAGCCACCGAAGCAGATGTCACCCAATTTTTCATTAACAACATCGTCTTACGTCACGGTGCTCCACTGTCGTCATAACTGATCGTGGGACAGCTTTCACCGCAGAGATGCTGCAGGAAGTCTTGCGATTAAGTGGCACGGAACATCGTAAAACAACGGCTTACCACCCGCAAGCAGATGGGCTGACTGAAAGACTCAGTAAGACAATTGCAGACATGCTGTCAATGTTTGTGGACATCGATCACAAGAACTGGGACGCCATACTTCCCTACGTAACTTTTGCGTATAACACTGCTGTTCAAGAAAGTACTGGTTTCACACCTTTTCGCTTAGTCCACGGTCGCGACGTCACGACGATGCTCGACGCCATGCTTCTGACCGACAACTTACGAATATACTACACGGATGCCGCCAAATTCGCGCAGTGCGCAGAAGAGGCCCGTCAACTTGCTCGTCACCGTATTCAACGTCACCAAACCGCAGACGCGCGCCACTACAATCTTCACTACCGTGAGGTTATTTTTAAGCTAGGTGATGAAGTTTGGGTGTGGACCCCTATCCGACAGCGTGGACGTTCAGAAAAGCTTCTTCGCCGCTACTTCGGCCCTTACAAGGTCGTACGACGTCTCAGCGATGTCACTTACGAGGTTCTCCCACAAGGCAATTCGAGACGTTCCCGTTTCACCCGGCAAACTGAAGTCATTCACGTTTCACGTCTCAAACCATACTTTTCGCGCTGTGAATCGCCAGTTAGTGACTGAGTTTATTGGTAACTTCGGGTCTTTCTTTTTGTTTCGTCTTACAATTTTCCTATTTTTCTTAGTTCTAATTTAACTTTTGTCCCCACAACCAACTACGTTATTCCGCCTTACGCCATTCATTTTGCTCGTATGCTAATTTTCATCTAATTTTCTTTTCTTTTTTTGCCTTCATGTACAGCACCGAGACGATGCTTCTTGGGAGAGGGGGTAATGCCACCATTGATGAACGAGCCACTGTGACTCATACGCGTTTTTGGGCTGCGACGAAAAAGAGAACATCTTCGTTGCTCTGATTCGATCCCTGTTCCAACCGTACACCACATCATTTGTTTTCATTTTGTTAAAAATAAGCTTAACCTTGGCCCCCGTTTTTTTCACCTCAGCACTAGACTCCCACAGCCTTCTGCGTTTCTCAACAACTCGTTTAGAAAAATCTTTGTTTATGCTGACTTCCTTGCCACATAGTTCAAAGCAGTTTCGTAGGATACTAGTCTTATCTCTGAAATCTGAAACTCGCAGGATAACGGGCCTATCTTTGCACACCTGTTTTGCTCCGAAGCGATGAATTCGTTCAACTGAGTTAATTTTAAGGTTTAGCAGCTTATCAAAAACGTCGCCGTTAACCTTCTGACGTAAAACATCTTCAGCTTCGTTCATGTCTTCTTTTATCCCTCTGATAATAAAATTATTCTGCCGAGAACAGTTTTCGAGATCGTCAAGTCACTTGAGGAGGGCATTCCTGTCGGTGCACGACTTAGTAACGAACTCATCAACTTTTTGACTAACAGTTGCTATTGAGGTTTCGGCTTCACTGGCAAACTTCTCAAGGCTAGCAAGCCTGAGTGGGACTTCGCCCAGAATTTCTAGCCTTTCCTCTATTTTCGAAAGCCTGCCCTCTAGGCGAGCCTCAAAAGACGCTTGGTTTTTTTCTATTTTGGTTACTTTCTCCAGGACCGCCTTTTGTGTCTTAATTATTTCGTTAAGCTTTTCTTCAGTGATAGGCCCGGAATTTTCTTCAACATCACCCGAACGTGACACTAGCAAGCTGGAAACGGCAAAACATTCAGATAAACAACAAAGAAGAGTATGTGGGCATGGAAACACCACTAAGCGTAGGTAATCACTACGAGAACAGTATTTTCGATCACCAACCTGCACAAGGAACGGGAAAGTCTGTGACATTGTCACGGCGGTGCTGCCGTGTCCACTGATGCTTGCAGATAGATAGATAGATAGATACGCTCGAAGTCGCCGAAGTTCGCTAAGAAATGCTTCGCATTAAAAAAAAAAACTTAGTACCAATGACACAATGGGGCTCGCATCCGGGTCTGCTGGGTTCCAGCCCAGTATTCTTCCACTGAGCTACGCCGGTGCCTGGGAGCTGTTGGAAAACTTGCCTTAGGCATGCTTGATGTCGGGAAAGCAATCGCGTAATACGACTGATAAGGTGTTTTAAAACAGGGAAAGAACAAGCAGTCGTCGCACAATGGGAATTACGAGTAAGGTGTTTAAAACAGGGAAAGAACAAGCAGTCGTCGCACAATGGGAATTGCGTAACGAGTGGGCGGTCTAGTGCTCGAACTCATTAAAAGGCTTGTTTTTGTTCAGCTATTAACTGCCTTACCATTGCTTAAGTTACGTGCCTCGATGCGCTCGTTCACCTCCACTACACGCTCACGGCACTAACGAAGCGCCCCCAGAATACTATTCACCAATTTTCTTGCGCAGAACAATAGGTAAACGTTTTGTTCACTTTCTTCAGACGCAAGACTATCGTTTTTTCGACGATATATGCTGTGTAACATGAAGATTCGGGCCAATTCTTTTAAATACCTCCCTTCAAACATTTCAAGGGGGCAGTACAGAAAGTGAGCGTATACGTACCGCCTTCTAAAAAAATATACGCATGTACCTGATCAGATAAAAAGCAGCGTAGTTCACAATAATTGGTGAATGCAGCAACGATAACGAAATTAACACCAACACTAACAAAAATGAACCACATAATAGGGTAAATGAACCACATAATAGGGTAATGCGTTTTCCCCCTTCTTGCTTATTTACTCTTTTGGTGAGCTTAGGCTTTTGATGTGCACTGCTGTAATATCGACAAAGGGTACTTTTGGGGAAAGCAGGAACTGCTCAAACTAGCTGATTATCAGCTTTTTCACCCACTGTTCCTCCTCTTCCTGATCTAAAATCAAGCAGCAATTATTATCATAAATAATCATAGTACTCCGAAAGATTAGCTGAAATGATATCTGAGCATGAATACACGTCAAAGCAAAAAGTGCTTTTTAGATGTCTGGATGGTTTGAACGTGCAAACACCTATATAGATATATATAAGCTTAAACCCCCGACCACGAAGCACCGATGCTTGTTAGTATTAAACTAAAAGCTCGTTGGTATAGACAAAAGGACACTTTACGAGGTTACTACTGCTGTCTGAGCTGTGCTTTTTTCCGATTGATCAATGTCAGCTTCGAAGACTGTTTTGGACGTCGAAAATGTCTCTTTAAATCAGGGTTTATAGAAAAATCTGCATTGTGAAAATTTTACCGGAGACAGTTTTTCGAATCATTCCGGATTTCTTCGAAAACAATAAGTGAATCTCTATTCATGTGGTAGATTGGTAATAAAGATGGGAAAGAATGAAGTACCGACGACGCTTCTCAGCGATACACCGGAATATTGTTGAGTACAAAACGTTATTTGCAATTATGAACAGGTCAGCAGTAGAAAGAAAGTTCGGGAATCACAATAAAGCAAGCCCAAATAAAGGGCTGCATGTTTTAAAATATGGCAACATTGCACGACACCGGAATATAGATTTCTCGGTGGTGTCTAGGGCTTGCGCAAACTATTTTGCTTCAGCTTAGGTCATATTGCTGGGATTAGATTCTATATCGCCCGAAAGCAATACGAAGATTGCCGACAAAACATAACATTTCCAAGTAAGCTCAGACATCAAAGATTTTATACCAGGGAGAATTTACAGCATAGTCATCGTGGGTTGCTGCTACGTTGGAAAGTTTCAGATGCTAATCCCAGATTAAGCAGGCTCATTGTCCTACTGAGTAAGCGCTATTCATGGGGAACATCATTAATCCGCCACGGTGGTCTGGTGGTTATGGAGGTCGACTGCTAACCGGGAGGTCACGCGATCGAATCCTGACCATGGCCGCCACAGTCTCGATGGAAGCGAAAATGCTCGAAAGCCATTTGTTTAGCTTAGATGCATGTTGAAGAATCCCAGGCTGTTGAAAGTTCTGGAGCCATCCACTGTAGCTCCTCTCGTTATCATATCGTGGCTTTGGGACGTTGAACCCCATCAATTATTATGGGCAACGTAATTTTACTGCATTAGATATAGCAGGCTAAATTCCTGCTCCTTGCTTAAACTTGAAATGATTTAGAATAGCTCAAGCATTTTTTTTCAGTGCCGCCTGATCTCTAAGATAGAAAAACTTCAGGCATTTTTAAATAGCCCCAAAAGACATGAGACGAACAAGGGACGCGCGCATGACGAAACGCTATCAGTGCACAGGTGTAGGTGTACAGGGAAGGTGTCATTCGTGTCAAACGTCTCTCCTCACTACTCACTAAAATATCACTTTCGGAATCCATAACCATATCACTTATTATTATTTCCTTATCAAAAGCCGAGGAATCACCATAGTCTCCAGCAATTCAAGTGCCGTTTTTATCATTACGCTTGCTCGAGGAAGGCATTCCGCAAGCTTTAGCATTGCGCAAGTCACAGACTGTTGGTAAAAGTTGCACTTGCCTTTTTAAAACATAATTCACATTGCACCTGATTATGTGTCCACTTCTTTTCATTCATACAGTTTCAGTCAGATATCTTGAAACTATATGGACTCACGTTCTCATTGTCATTGTTTGGCAGCTGCTATAATTACTGTAGTTAGAAGTCACTGAAGAGCACCTAGATGCTAACAAGTATTAACTAAAATTGTTTCCTCTGGAACTGCGTGATCAATAAATAACGTAAATCAGAAGAATTTGTGAACCTCCCCTAAAAAAACTTGACTCCTACACTGCCACTTTGCCACTATTCCTTGTCTTGCTTTCTTGAAGCATTCTGCTGTTTCAGGGCCCTTGGTTCTAAGCATCCCATGTTAGGGAATGTATCTCAATCACGACTGCGTTTTATTTGGTCAGACAAAACTTAGGCGGTATACGAACAAAATGTCAATCCATGGTGGTGCCTATTCACCTGCGTGGTTTTGCACCTAGCGATGTCCCTTTCCACTCCAATCTAAACGGCTCCCACCACAGCTTTAGAACGACGAAGGCGACGACGTCGGCTGCCAGCGCTTGAATTTAATGAGCACCCTCGAACGTCACATTGACCATCCGTCCTGAGAATACCTAGGACACACACTCCTTTCGCGGGCTCAGAATGTACGTGCTTGAATGCCGAGAGTTGCTGCAGGCCCTCGGACCGGCCCCTAATGAAGCCCTATTCAGGTCGCTGCTCCTGGCGCTGACTAGAAGGTCAGCGCTCAATGGCAGGAGCCTGAAATCAGGGCTGTGCCTATCAGGTGAAAGAGACCGAGGTCCTCTAGTTTTTATCGGCCCTTATACGGCTTACATTTTTTATGCTGTACTTTGTCACACAATGCCTAGTCCATTCATGCGTAGGCAAAAAGCCATACGAAGACAAAGAAGGCAAGCCGCGTCTCTCATAGGCCCCTAAATACATGGCTTTGCCGGAGAAATATGTCATAGCATCAAGAAAAAAACCGACAAAGTGCCAAACAGTGAAAGTCTTAGTGACGGCAGTGTAACGAAAACAAGTAAAGAAAGAACATGCTCGAGGCTGGAGCGGTCTCGCAACTGTGTGGTGTTGTATAAGTTCAAACGCGTGGCATATTAGACACCAACAAAAACCAAAGAAAATAATAAAAAATGCTCTTTTTTACAACCACCGAAGCAGCCCTGCCCCTCCCGATAGCTGTTTGATTCATTCAGTCATTCCTTCTGTTAATAAAAATATTAGCAAATACATCGTCGGTTTATCTTCATAGATACCAGTGAAGAAACTACAGCAACAATTAAGAAATCTTTTTGCTGGTATCCGCATAACCAATTGTGGTTTCTGAAACATGTTCACATTCTGCAGGACGTTATTTGTTTCCACGTATCTTTGTCGCACCGGTATTACGAAGAGAGATAATGCTAGCAGTACTCTGAAGTGCACTGCCGCACAATATATTGTGCCCTTAGTGAGGTAGAGCACTCAATATGTAGCGATAATCTAAGAAAAAGAGTTCCTTTGAAATTAGTCTGAATAATAGTAGTTCTGAAAGCACTGTTTTTCTGCGATTTGAAACACAGAAATGAATAAATCAGCTGTAGGGTATTTTGATCCTTGTGTCTGGCGAGCTTTAGAAGTAATATTTTTAGTGTATAATTTGCTCATGAAAATTAGCTTTATGTGGTTACTCATAAATATTATAACACTGCTACGTGGCGGACGGTTGACTTCTAACGTGTGTGCCACGTTTGCAGACATAAATAAAATTGAATTATTTTGCAGCGCACTTTAATTGTGCAACCATTACACGTAAATGTCGTCGCTAAGTTATGTAAGGAGTTTTATAATAGATTCATTAAACTGGCTATAGTAATAGGCTAAGCATTTCCAACTGCTATGAATTTTGCATGCGCATGAAGCCAGCATCAGGAGGTTTTGCAGACTCTGAAAATATTTCAGTTTAGTGATGGAATAACGAAAACCCAGGATCACTTTTAGTTTTATACCATGAATATGTAGTGTAGGCTTCTGGCCTCTACCTCATTGTCAATCTGTTTTAGAAATAGTCCCGCTGTGGTGGTAAAGTGGCTAAGGTAGTCTGCTGCTGATCAGCAGGTCACGAAATCAAATCCTGGCTGCGGCGGCTGCATTTTCGATGGAGACAAAAACGCTGTAGGCCCACGTGCTCAGAGTTGGGTGCATGTTAAAGAACCCCAGGTGGTCGAAATTTCCGAAGCCCTCCACTACGACGTCTCTAATAATCATATTGTGCTTGTGGGACGTTGAACCCCTTAAATCCTATCAATCCGTTCTATAAATACGTTATTATTAACACGTTCCAGGAAGTAGCATTGGTCATTTGACACTTTCGTAATTAGGCACAGCGCTATGTCTTGTTTTCTCCATCTCATCTTGCTGTTTTCACCCGATCATCGGCCATTACAGTATTTCGCGACCTTAGCCGGGCTTCATCCTGTACTTTTTATGTGGCAACTAACGGTTGATTTATTCGCTGATTTCGTCGATACAAGGCTAATGGTATGGAGCAAAAATAACCACAAACGTAATTTTGATTATCACTGCAAGCTGAAGCTGGAGCGTGTGTGTGGTATTCATTTCGTAATTGGCTGCGCACCAGGAACCGAATGTAGATTTTAGTAGACAAGAATCTCATTCCTCCTCACTATACCATTGTATCGATCGCACTTGCAAAACCTATGCGTTTTATAGAAATTCTATGAGTGCTTTACAGAACGGCAGGGCTACATTGCCTTAATTTCAGTCAAGAGGCCGTGGAGAAAGTCATGGCACAGAAGTGCAGTGCGCTCAAGAACACTTTGATTAAAAAGTGAAACCACCTGTACATGTTATTAGCCTGTGAAGTGTTCTATGCTCTCTGTAGCACTGCATGCCCTTTTTCAATTTCTACCGAGATCACATGCACTGACACAGCACTCACAACCTCCAACTTCTAGTAGTAGAAACTTTATTGTACTAGAGGGAATTAGAAATAAGGTGGGAATAAGGTTCCCCTAGTCCAGCAATGTTTCCTGTAGAGCCAATAAAACTTCCTGCAGAGCCGTTAAAAGAGAGAAAACATGAAGAACAGAATGCGAAAAAAGGAAAGAACAAGCGAGGGCAACCATAAAACTTGTCGCGCGCTTACACACAAACAGTCAACGGGCAACAACCGTTCGAAGAGACTGGTGTGAATTTAAGAGGCCCGATGTTTATAAGCAACGAACGACACTGCAAAACAATACATTGCAGTATTATGCACGCGGCTAATATCAAGAGCTCTACATCTCGAAGTCGTGCACATGTGCAACACAGAAATGTTCTTAGAGACATTTAGAAGTTGCAAAGCGAAAAAAGGCCCACATTGCACAACATACAGCGACAACGAGAGGAAATTCTAAGAAGGCTCAAAGAGAAATCAATCGCATGCTTATATATTTCCAAGTAGTCACTAAAGGAGGTGGCCTAGGAGATGAAGTGAAATGGAAGTATATCGCCGAACAGGCGCCTTGGTGTGGAGGCTACTATAAAAAGCTATTACGAAGCATGAATTTATCAATGAGTAAAGTCGTCGTAGAGACACTGATAACCAGACTGATAATGCAAATGATGACCACTGAAGATGAAGCAGTGCTTAATAGCCAGCTGTTGACTTCTGTATACAGGAAGCCGGATGAGCCACAGCCTATTTCGCCGGCAGACGCAGTAGGTGAAAAATAAAGGCTTTCAGGCCATAACAAATGCCAAAACGAAATGAACATAGCATAAACCTGGAGCAACGGAGAAGACGTCCCAAAAGAGTAGTGAAAAGTATGGAACAGCTATTATGTAAAAGAACCGCGAGAATAAGCTAACGCAAGTAAACAGAAAACCCGAGTCAACCGACCACATATCGTGTTGCTTGGTTTACGCATTTGTTGATTACTCTGGAACCCGACTAAGGTTATGAATATTTATTCAGGAGTATATGGGAAGACGCTCTCCTGTCTTTTGAAAAAAAAAGTCAGTCGAACACCTGTACAGCAATACCTATTGAATTGATATGTCGGGTTTAACGTCCCGAAACCACCATATGATTATGAGAGACGCCGTAGTGGAGGGCTCCGGAACTTTCAACTACCTGTGGTTATTTAACGTGCACCCCAATCTGAGCACAGGGGCCTACAACATTTCTGCCACCATCGGAAATGCAGCTGCCGCAGCCGGGATTCCATCCCGCAATCTGCGGGTCAGCAGCCGAGTACCTTAGCCCCTAGACCACCGCGGCGTGGCACAGCATTACCTATAAACTAGAAGTTTGCTTCAACTGACGAGAGGAATACTTTATGTGGGCCGAAAGCTATTGAAACTTGTTGAAGATAAGAAGGCGATATACATAGAAGAACGCGAACGTTAGGACCAATAAAAAACAAAAACAAAAAAGTTGGCCCCGTATCTTCATGTTAATCTGCAAATGTCGTCGAACGACGATAGTCTTGCATGTCGAGATAGTGAACAAGACATTTATTTGATGTTCTGTACCAGAAAATTGGTGGATGGTATTTTGGAGGCGCCGTACTAGAGTGCCTTGAGCGTGCAGTGGAGGCGAACAAGCGCATCAAGTCACGTCACACGTGAGGCATGACTGCCGTCTGCCTGTTTTCTTGGAAGACATTGCGCGTTCGAGACGGGCGTGCGCGCCCCTCTCAGAGGTGATAAGGTGTAGAACGCAAGGCGGCGGGTAGGTGCCACCACCGTGTAGTCTTAACAAAGCGTTGGAAACACTCGCCTTTTCGTGCAAGAGTTGCATGGTCAGCGCAGCGTGATTGGCGCTGCGGTCCTTAGAATTACTTATGTATGCCTTTTGTAGCAAAAGACGCACGTGCAGATCACATACGTGTTGTTATGGTGCCTCAGATATGCGCAATACATGATTTTATTCGACAATCGCACAAGTATGAACGCTGGACTTTTGAGCAACATTGGTGGGCGCTGCAGATGGGGCCGGCCGTGTAGGTGTATCGGCTGATGCCGTTTAAAATACCCGGTACCGTTAAAGGTGGACAAACAGACAAATTTACAGACAGATAGACCAAACTTTTTGCGTCGAAGGTCCCCAAGAAAGACTATCGTCTTTGAAAACAAGAATCTTGCTTTTGTTCGAATCGAAGGCAGTTGGCCTTCCTCATTTCTGCGACAACTACATGAGATGGTGACGTAAGAAATAGTCAGTTTACCTGCAAGACGGAACGATCAGAGCCATGACAATAAATAGCCATGTGATGTAAACTACGACTTGCCACTCACTCTTTCATAATGTTAACTGACGTGACTACAGAAAAAAAGATACGTTGACCTTAGAAAACGTTGCCGCTGCAGTGAGTAAAGCGACCTTCGTGGTATGTGACTTCAATGCAAAAACACGAGAACACAACACTTACAAAGGTATGAGTTGTCTACACATCCCTACAAACAACGAGTATACTGAGTATTTTTCAACTGAGCGGGAAATTCCATTGAAAAAAATTTATATTTTTACTTTACCGAAAACCATTCTGTTAGTTCTGACGACATCGTGAACGCGTACCGGGTTCAAAGATATGGCACATAGTGTCGTCTAGACAACCAAAACGCGTACATTCTCTCCACCTCCATTCCCGCTATTTGAGCTTTTCGCAGCATGAAGTACAACTAAGCAACAACATCTGGTACCCTGATAGCTGCCATCGGCCATACCATGCTGAATGCACTGGTTCTCGTCTCAGATAGCCAATGGAGTTCTCGCGATAGTTTTTGTGCGTAGACGTTAATCTCGCATAGTTTCTGAGTCTATCGAGTATACTAAGACTAATATAATTGCGGCTACTCCATCCCGTTTGTAAAAGAAAGACTGTCGGTAATGCTTGCTCAGCAGAGGCGGGAAATGAAATGATAGATAATGAAATCCACTGAGCATAGCCAGTGAGTCCAATTGAGAAGTTCGTGAACTAAGAGCGCAAATATCTCGCACACAGGCGTGCAAACAGTGATCTGTAGAAACAGAGAAATAGAGTGAGAGAGAGAGCCGATTCTTTCTGCAAAACACATTCCCTTTATAGACACGCCTAGACTGCTCGCCAAGGCTGCTATGCCATCTTCTATTTGTCACCTCCTTCACCGTATGTTTCCTCGTGCTTCGCTTTTTCCTCGTGCCTGAGGAGCTCATCACGTATAACGTCATCACTAAACTTAACCTCAGAATGTGCTGCAACTCTTTTCGTGCCTGTGTTGCCGGTAGCGAATGTTCGGAATGCCCGGAGGAGGCCGCTTTAGTACGCACTTCACGTTGCATATTTCTTGTCTCTAGTTTTTTTTGCACACTCGAGAAGCCCTCGAGTGACCTAAGGCGCTCACGTTTCTGCGTGCCTTCTCGGTCTCAGGCGGCTATGAGCGTAACATCGTGGCTGCGGGCTCTGGAAAGTTGCGGCCAAACTGCCAACATTGCCGGCACGCGCTGTTAATACGCTACAGCAAGAAACGGCAGGGCACAACTAGTTTTCTGCGAAGAGTGCCACTCACTTCGAGGAAGCTGGAATTGTGCAGTGTCGAGACTCGAACCATGGAGGCGAATAAGTTTGCCTGGCGGTTTCCCCCCTTTTCTTCATTCTTCTTCAGAACCACACTGCTGAGCTAGGTCACGCAGCATTATTAGAGAATGTGCGCTCATGCGAGCTTCTCTTTCTGAAGTCCTTGTTTTGATTAGGCTTGGCTTCCTGAATACCACGCTGGGTCTTCTCAACAGAAGCTTGCATCTTGAATGGAGCTTACACTTCAGCTGGCTTGTTCTTGTTGTTGTTTGTATTCTCTCTAGAATATAACTTGCGGTCGGATAGCACGAGACACAATGAGAAGACGTGATTTATTTGCGTCTGTCTTATAATTGCCAGCCTAGAGAGCTGCGGGTAGATTCTTTGTAAGAGGCAGCCATTGTTGCGATTGTAGGATATGCTACACCATCAATGCATCATCTCGCAGAGATGTGGCTTGGATTGATGGCGTCGTAACTTGCAGAGCGAATTCACTCACTATTTGAGAACAGCAAATTTTTCTCGAATAACTAACATGCTTACTGCAAACTGTGCTTCCGTTTGATTTTATTTCTAGCGTCATCATATTTGTACTGTTCAAAGCCATCTTGTGCCTCGCGCATACCTATGACATTGGTAATCAATATTACTTTAATTTGAACGAGGTGGTACGTACTTCGACGAATGTAATGCCACTTGGATTAAGACACAAGACACTTATAAGAAGAGAAGGATAAGGTGACATAGATAAGAAGGCAGAGAACACGGCACTTGTGATTGCCTGTCTGTGTCTCTTTTTTCCGTTTAAGTCACAGTGCATCGTTTGAATCTGTATTCGAGTAGTCTGATTTGTAGTCTTGAGACGGCATATAGAGATGTGTGCCAGCAGTCATTTCTTTCTCGCGAAGAATGGGACAAGAACTCATGTTTCACACTGGTAACGATTATGACTTTGGTTTATCTATGGACGTTTAACACCTGCAGCTGGGACAGGATGCTCACTCAGCTCAGATATGGCTCTCCACACGACGTTCCTGAGGTGCGAGGGATGAGATCTTTGATTAACCGATTGGATAAAAGTAATTTACATCAAGAAGTGTTTCCAGGAAAGTGTTGCAAAATAATCTCATAAAGAGATATATATTTGCGTTACCGTATATTTTTCAGAGGATAGCAAGTGTTCATCGTGTGTCACGTCTTCTTTTTGAACGCTTACCTCTCGATAGTTCTCAATACAGATGATTAATCTGTTACTGTTAGGTTAGCAACATTGAAGAGCGCACCCGAAATAAATCAGTTGTAGTAATTTTATGCGCCACTGTGCCACTGTGGCTAAGGTGTTTGCAAATATCAAGCGCCAACACGACAGCGTTAAAGACGTCGTTTTGCAGCATTGCCCGCGTCAGCTTCACTGTTAACGTAATTATCGTTGGTTGTAAGCGGATAATATTTGCCTTGTCTATGACCGAAAAATAGAGAAAGAGGCAAATAACAAAAATTTCTGGTTCTTCAGAGGATCAGACCCATGGTGTATGCATGGAAAGAAAGCATTCGATCGCACGGCCATGCATCAGCTTGAAAATACAGGGAAATTAACTTCCTCTGCTTGCATACGAAGTGAAAATTACTTTAGTGCTCTGAAAACACACGCGTCCTGTATACTGGTTTTAGAATAGAGCAGAATATTGTAGTAATAGAGCGTGGTTAAATCGTACATTGCCCCTTGGCGTCACAAAAAGCGATTATCGTAACTACTTCAAGGGCTTAAAGACATCCACACATTAAAAATCGCAGCATGTCCATGAGGTGAATGATACGAGTGGAACGAAGCACAAAACTATGGACAGACTCATGGATGGACGCTCGGTCAGATGAACGAATGAATGGACGCAAGAATGGACGCGCGGATGCACGTACGCATGGATGGACGCATGGACACACAAACATATGGACGAACGAATGAACGCTCAGTCGCACAAAGAGACGAACACGCGGACGGGTGGACAGACGGACGCACGGGTGCACAAGTGGACGGACGCACAGATGGATGCAAGGAAGGCCGCACGGATGAACGGACGAACGAACACACAGAAGCAGAGACAGGCTGACAGACGCTTCGCCCCACTCATCATCATTCACTTCATGGATATGCTGTGACACTGTGTTTATTGACTTGCAATGCAATGAAACTGGCTACTGCGACTACGATGACACGTGCAAGTACTCCATCGTGTAAGCGGTGTAACTTACCAAGTCCGATCCACTATACACGGGAGCTCAAAACGCCGCAACCCTACAGAGGTTGTACATGCAGTCCGGATGAAGCCTTACTATGAAAGATCACCGGAAGACCAGTGACGCCTACCACGAATCTCTTCATTGCCTGACGCATCGGGACGATGCGTATGAAGAGGGGGATTATGCCGCGACATAGTGCCTGCATTCAAACAACGCGCCCATCACCGAGCACACAGGGACATACATGCGCGCCATCTAGTGTCGCGCAGAGACGATGATGATAGCACGTGAACCCAGCTGGCCCCTGCTGATGTGCGCCAGGCGCTTGGGACTCTTCTTGAAGAAGTAGAAGAAGGAGACATCTTTGGTGTTCTGCTGTAACGTGCTACGACCATAGTCCCTTTGAGTTGGGGGCACAGGTTCACCCTTTAATAAATACGTTTTATTTTACCCCGAGTCCTTCAACATCGTTACAATATGACCCACAGCGTAAGGGGCGAAGCACCTGAAAGGCACACACGTTACTCTGTGTTTTGCCTTACGACTACAAAGTGGATGCTAGCAAGGTAGAAACCATTCGTTGAGCATAATTTCTCGTGCTTTGAAGCATGCTACCTATTACACGGAGTGCAGCCATATGCGAAAGCTTCACTGACACAAGCCACTTTTAACTTTATCACTTACGTTGTAGTAAACAACAACTTAACCTCTCGAATAACATCATAGGACATAAAGTGTGAATTAAGTGGTGCAAAGGCGCTCTAGGGAAAAGATATCGCGATCACGTTCTAGTTTTTATTTCGAAGCTGGAGGATCCTCATTTTGTGATTTTCGAATAGACTTCAATTAACAATGTGGAAGCTCAAAGTGAATTATACATTTTCGAATAGGAGTACTACAGCTATTGAGGTTTGATATTTTTTTTTCACCAAGCAGAGATAAAACTGCGTGTGACATTTCCATTAGATAACTAAAACAGCCAGTCACTAAACGCAATAGTCCTCGATAGGCCATAGTTGAAACTTTTATATGCCTACTATATCAAGTGGGATGTGCGGTGACAACAAATAGGAAGAGCGTTCAGCGCAGGCGTTTCATCGAGGGATAGTGCTGAGTTTTCTTTCGGCATCTTCGGCTGAACCGCACTGGCACCATGGTAGTGGAACGGAAGTTACCTTTAACATCCACCCGTGTTTCACACTCCGCTAAGAGCCATACGATCGTGCGATCCACCAAACTCAATTCCGCGGTCGCAGCGCAATTTGTGAGAAACGCTATTCAGCAGACGATTTTTTCCAGCGTCAAATTTATATTGAGAATAAAAGCGCGAACAACAGAATTTGAGACAATGAGAAACGCCTGCGGGACTGTACTTCTTCCGTGTGTATCCGGTGTCCAGGTGGCTGTGCCGCGTCAGTTTTGCACAAACTCGAAGAGGGTTACGGTAATTTCTCCATCGCTTTCGCTAGCCAATGAAAGATCGGCGGCAAAAGAAGCCTTGTGCGAACCCAGCCAGATGATGTGAAGTGTCAATTTTCTTTAAGGGAACACGGGAGCGCGTGCCCTGCGTACTCCAACGGCTGCTGGCAGCGCGTTCTAGCGGGAGCGATAGCAACCACAGTCTCTTTTCGCGTCATCTCGCGGAGAGCAAAACAACCATTCGTTGCTATATAGAACCAGCGGCAAGATAGTGACCCCCTCCCCTTCAAGGCGATTACCAATTCTCACGTAACCGCCTTGAAGAGGGAGGGGGTCGCAATCTTGCCGCTGGTTCCATATCAGCAACGAATGGTTGTTTTACTCTCAGCGAGATGACGCGAAAAGAGACTGGGGTTGCTATCGCTTCCGCTTGAACGAACTGCCAGCAGACACCGGAGCGCGCAGGCCACGCGCCGCCGTGTTCTTTTTCATAAAAATTGACACTGTACATACATCTCACGCATGTCTTTTCTCCTGTCCGGCTGTGTGTTCTGAGCCAGCACCCTTTATAAATTACGCTTGCACTGGTGCAATGCCGCCGCATCGTCCACCCGAGTACACATAACGATGGGATCGCCCCGCACTCCACGGCCGATCTCCACAGCTGCGGTGGCAGCTACTCAATAGTGTTCTGGCCAGCCTATCCAAACATGCAGCACTGCACGCGTGGTGCCCAGATGAACCACGACACCGCACGAGTGCCCAGAAAACGCCACTGGAGCTGGTAGACAAAGATGCTGTAAATTTTTAGGGATCCCCTTCATAGAAGTGCACTGAGGACATAATATGAGTGTCAACACTACCAGATATCGTTTACTAACTATGTTTGATTGAGAAACTTATGCAGTGAGCGACAAGATACTTTATGTAGAATGTGTTACACTTCCGCAGAGTGTTTCAAACTTTGTGCTCTGAAAAAGGCACCCAGCGTGGCCATAAACACCAAGGAGGTTTTGACAAATGGGATATCGGCGCTACTGCTATGAAGTTCGTCATCATGAACAACGTTCATTCGCTATGTAGTCTACGGGTAGTCTACGATGTAGTCCTAGATATCGTGGTGCAGTGTAGTATATGTAGGGACGGTCTACGGGACGGCTCAGTGCTCTCCCATAGTTGAGTACGTAGCACTCGAAATCGTTAAACATTATTTTCTAAAGACAGTCTACGAAGGGCGGATTCCGGAAACCGGCGAGCCCCTCGGGACGGCTTAATGCTCTCCCATAGTAGAGTACCTAGTGCTCTGAATCATCAACCAATTTTTCTAAACTCACATTCACTTCGTAGATCCATAGATCTTGTAATCGCACACTTCGAGACTCGAAGCAGAGGAAGACGAAGAGGAAGTGATACTGTTGACGTCCCTGCGTGTTCCACGTCAGGGACGTCCTCCTCATCTAGCCATGGCGCCATCGACGTCGTGGACGCCTTCGAAGGCGCAGGCCTTCGACGTTGTCGTCCCTGCGGGGACTAGCCCGGAGACCGTCGTCGACGCGACGGCCTCAATAGTTGGCCTCTCAGAGGTACACTGCGTTCAGCACATGGGAGGCATGAACTTCCAAGTAACTGTCAAAAGCATGGCTTCCATGACTCTCATTGTCGACGCTGCCTACCTGACCATCGGTGGCGAGCGTATCCCTGTCGTTCCCATCGGCCCGCAGGTAACTAACGTCGCCTGCCTGTTTTTACCAGCCTTCGTCTCCAACGAGGTACTCGTCCAGGCTTTGTCCCCATACGGCAAGGTATTGACTGTGACAGCTGGCATCATGAGCGCAAGGCGTGGTGTTCTCACAAGCACACGCTATGTCCGGATGGAAATGAGTCCCACAAATCGCGTCCCCAACTATCTTCGCGTTCTGGTCATCGAGTCACCTTCGACTACCGCGGCCTGCAACGTGTTTGTCGTCGGTGTGGCTCTAGTGGTCATTATCGAGCACAGTGCACAGCACCATTCTGTGGTCGCTGTGGTGTGCACGGACACGAAAGCGAAGGTTGCGACCTGCCCTTGCCGACGTTGTGGAGATAACCACCCTACCACCGTCTGCCCTGTGCGTCGTTCATATTCTGATGCTACTGCGGGGACCTTTCCTGCCCTACCGTTCATGTCACCAACGGCAACAGATGAACGAGAACCCTGAGTTGTACTAGAACAACGCCAGAATCTGATTCTGAGAGCTCCATTAAACGATGAAGAAGTGTGCAGCTTGGCCAACCCGAGCGCGCCACGTCTGCGAATCTCAGCGATAGAAACAGCCACCACGATTGACCTCGCGTCTGTCCCAGGCAAACATGTCGTGCCATGTTCGACGTCGGCGCAAGCCGAGAAAGAAACGCTGGTAGGCACCGAGGCACCGGACTCATCGTTAAACCTAGCAGCTGAGTGCCCAGAAGACGCCGACGTTGCGAGATCTACGGGCGCTGGTGTCTCGCCAGGAACAGAATTGAAACCGAATGAGCAAAGCCCATTGGATCATTCCGAAAGCCAGGCTCGTGACTTCCTTGAACAAGTAGCAAGACGCCATGGGAAGTTCTTTACTGACGCGTCTCGACAAGCAATGCGTGATCAAGGTCGTTGGAGGCGGCGACAACGTTAACGCTGCAGCCCTACCACCATCTGATTCGTCAGACAGCAGCTTCAGCCTCGAAGTCGACAGTAGCATCGGACTCTCTTCTAGCCCAGACGGATGTGACGTGGAAATGCAAGCCCCGCGAGAGGTCAAGCGTGCTCACAAGTCTGGCACCGGCTCGGACGGCACCCAAGATAGCCGCTCCGAGTTCCAGCAACCGAAGAAACCTCGACCCTCTTCTAGAGGGTCGAATTGTGATGTGTAGTGTACGTACTCCAGTTCCCCCGGACAGATCCCCGGGGTATACCGAATCGAAAAACACGACCATGTCAGTCACCCACCTTTTCTCAATATGGCTGACACCCTAAAATCTTTTCTTAAATGTTCAAGGGTTCCGTAACCAAGTAAAGCAAGCCGAGGTTATCAGTATAGCTCGCGCAGAACATTGTGATATTCTGTGTTTACAAGAAACAAATTTTTTCACCATTGGGCACGTTCGTGCATTCAAACGCACATTTAATTTAGACTGTTATTTTTCCTTCGTGACATCTCGCTTCTCTGGAGTTGGAATTATTATTTTAATCGCGCTCTTCTGCGCAATCATCATGTTTTCTATGACGGGTTTGGACGAGTATTGGCTTTTGACTGCGTCCTATCATCCTTCAAGCTGCGTGTTTTGTGTATTTATGGGCCAGCTCAAGCAGCGATGTCTAACGATTTTTTCCGTGACCTGGACGTGTAGTTTCTAGACGGTCGTCATGTCATATTCACTGGAGACTTTAATAGTGTATTAGACACGCGAGCTGACGTGCAAGGTCCAGGATGGGGTCACTCTGATTGGAACACGCGAGAGCTGCGTCGCCTAGTGCAACATTTCTTTTGGATAGATACGTACAGACTAGTGCATGGACCACAGTATGCCTGAACTTGGCGGCGTAGCACGTCGTCTAGTCGTTTGGATCATTTCTATATGCCAAGCGCGCTAGCTTCTTACGTATCGCACTCTGATGTAGTAACATTACCATCATCGCCTGTTTATATATCAGACCACCGACCAGTGACTGCTCGAGGCTCACTTTCCCTTTTCATCATCAGTGAAACCTAGCGTCTCGACATCCGCATTCTGTAGGACGCGCGTACACGCTCCAGTTTATCTAGAATCTTGCGCGCCTCTCTTTTGGGATGCGGTCCGGAGGTGTGGGACGCGCTCAAGACACAGTGGCGTTTACACTGCTCAGTAGCAGGGTGGGCCCTTAGACGTCGTACGTCCGAAGAACTAGCGGACACTGCCACAAAGCTGCGTATTGCTCTTCGGGTTGATCGACCAACTTCCTTGATGCGCGCATGGCAGCGAGAGTTAAGGGGTAGTTTTCAACGCCTCATTGCAGCTTCGTCATTGACGGCGGCTGCTTGGCATTGCAGACGTAATCCATGTGCTCACACTGAGGTTCTACGCTTTGCGAAAAGCTCGCTTCTCAACCCGTCGAGTCGACTAGGAACTCTGGCTGCCAGATTCTTACTCACTGCGTTGCCGCCGACACGTGATCAATCAGTTTTCCTAGCTCACTTTGCCAACATGGCCCAGCTCACTTTTCCTAGCTCACTTTGCCAACATGGCTCACTTTGCCCAGACGCATGCCTAAGTTCTTTTTTCGGTCTTCAAAAAAGTGACTCTATTCGCATTCTGGGGCTTGATTATACTTGCTACGGCATATCAGCCTCCTTGTGGAATTCAGGTAGTCGAAGATGTAAAACGACACGTCCGGGAAGCACAAGAGTATGATTTACCGATGCTCGAATGAAGGTAATTAGCACAGACGGTGTTTTGCGGCCGTGCATGGTACATATCTCATGTCTTACAGCCACCATTACGAATGACCAGGTCGTTGCAATCTCTCATGGGCTCCTTTTTCTGCTCAGGTGGAACAGAGCTGGTTTGCCGAGCAGCTCTTGGGCAACCGAGAAACTGCGGTGGATTCGCAATCCCATCCGTCTCTGTTCGCTGCCGGCTGCTTGCCCTACGATTCTTACTTTGGTTGTTGCATTGCATGGCGATCAGTGCCCCACGCGTGATCTCGCCTACTATTTCTTAGGCACCAAGTTACGCTATTTACTACCAGATGCACGGCTTAATTCTGCACCGCAAACACTTAAAGTGTTTGCATTTTACTCAACGTCAGTAGCATTTTATCGACACGCGCAGCAGGTTTGTCCCGATGTGGACATTCTTGAAAGCCGCATTGTAGATACAACGGCGGCTCTTCTGCTTCCTCTGGTTCATCCAGCCCGTCTAGCACGATCGAGACATTTCCCGTGTAGCGCGATAACGGCATCGTTTTTGCCTGGTCACCTCCGTGACTTTATGTGGCGTCTTGGATAGAGAGTACTCCCAACACGGGACAGACTGGAGAGTTGGGGCATGGTTCCATCTTCCACTTGTCCTAACTGCCCGTTACAGGAGTCTAACCAGCATATGCTGCAGCAATGTGTCATTGCAAAGGTGTTTTGGAAGTCAGGTAACACTAGTTTTTCGTGGCCTAGGTGTTAATCGCTTTGTAACATCTGGTCGCTGCTCGCGTAGTCGCTTTGCACGCCTTCTAATAGCTGAGGGAGCTTTTTGTTTATGGCGTAATAGGTGCGAAGCTGTTCCGGCAGGTCATCGTCATCGTGCTCTTTTTCTGATTCTGGAATGCCTCTACTCTGAACTCTTATCGTTTCTGTCGAAGGAATTGTTCTTCATTGGGGAGGAAGAATTTCTGCGACAATGGTCGTGCCGCGTTCTGTCCGTAGTTGACAGACGCGTTCGATAAGTCTTCCACCTGGCCTGGTTCCTATAGCCAGGTCACCTGTCAACGTCTGATTGGTGCATGTAATCAGTATGTGTTTACTATCTTTATGTGTTTGTGTATGTCCCATATGGGTGTGAGCTCCTCTATATATGCACTTCATTCTAACGCTGTAAGTTATGTACCTTTTATGAACATTGATACCTGTTGTACATATTTTCTAACATCTTCACCAAGTCTTGTAAATTCTGTACATATATCGTCATGTACATTGTCGATATTGTGATTAGTGCATTTATGTAGTGTATGTATAGTTATTAGTACAATGGACTATGGACATGCTACGGACTTGGACACTTTTGTTTAAATTTGTAATGCATGTTGTGCTTTGTATTTTGTTTGTTATTGTGCCTGTTATACGAACGCTTGTCCCTTAGGTTTGTTGCGTCTCATGAGAGAATAAACTTTTTCTAAACACACGGCTTTATGCTCTCCCATAGTAGAGTACCAAGTACTCTAAGTCGTCTACCACGTTTTATGAACACACGTCGGGCGACAAAGCACTCATTCGTTTTTTAGTTCAGCGTTTAGGAACGGCTTTCAGCTCTCCAATAGTAGAGTACCGAGTATACTAAATTCTTAACCACTATTTCTAAACACACAGGTCGGGACGACGTTCGCTCTCCCATAGTAGAGTACCAAGTACTCTATAACTTTAAGCACTTATAATGCGAAGCATTTCTTAGTGAACTTCAGCGACCTTGAGCGTATCTATATGAGTTTTGCCACCATGAACAACGTTTCTTGAAGAGATTTGCTAACCGGTCGGGACGGCGTCATGCTGTTCCATAGTAGAGTACCGAGTACTCTAAATCGTTAGGCACTTTTAAATGCGAAGCATTTCTTAGCGAACTTCAGCGACCTTGAGCGTATCAATCTATCTAGCCGCCGACGACTCTTAGCTCTCCTGGCTGGTATCAATACCAAACTTGGTGTGGCATAACATGACTGTATGAAGAACATATATGAGTAGTCATAACATGAAAATCATGACATTTGTCATGATTTGCGTTTCATGGTCTTGCAGCACTTGCGGTGGTTTCGTTCCTATGGCATGCTGCAAAACTGGTATGGTATGACATGATTGCATTCCGAACACAAGCGACTGACCCTAACATGAAAATCTTGACATGCGTGTCTTGTAACAACATGACTACACGCCGCGCTCATAATGTGCTCGCGGCCGTTTCGGCTAGCGTCACATATACCAAATTTGTATTACAGTACGTGAATTGATGACGATGGTATGCGACTGGTGCAAACATGGTAAGCATAAGATGCGTCTCATGTAAAAAAATTTTCCACATGCCACGCTCGTGATGCGCTCGTGGCCGTTTCGCTAGTTTCATTTATCACAAATTTGGTATTGCGGGACGTGAATAGATGACGAACGTATGATACCGGTGCAAACATGATAAACATGAGATGCGTGTCATGTAACAACTTGACTACATGCCACGCTGATGATGCGCTTGTGGCCGTTTCGCTAGCGTCACATACACCAAATTTGGTATTACGGTACGTTAATGAATGGCAAAGGTATGTGACTGGTGCAAAATGGTAATCATATGATGTGTATCATGTAACAACATGACTACATGCCGTGTTAATGATGCGCTGGCGGTCGCTTCGCTAGCTTCAGTTATACCAAACTTGGTTTTACGGGACGGGAATGAATGACGAAGGTATGATACTGGTGTAAACATGATAAACATGATATGCGCGTCATGTAACAACATGACTACACGCTACGCTTAAGATGCGCTCGCGGCCGTTTCGCTAGCTTCATATCTACCATACTCGGTATTACGTGACACGAACGGATGACATAGGTAAATGATACATTCAAACATGATAATCACAACGTAAGGGTCATGTAACGGCAGGACTACATGCCACACTGATGTTGCGCTCGCAGCCATTTCGCTAGCTGCACATATGCCAAATTTGGTATTACGTGACCCCAATAGATGCACCATAGTGCCCCAATACGCCCCATAGTGCTTCATAAAGAAAGCAACAGAATACCAATCAAGAAGGGTGTAAGGCAGGGGGACACGATTTCCCCAATGCTATTTACCGCGTGCTTACAGGAGGTTTTCAGAAGCCTAGAATGGGAACAGTTAGGGATAAGAGTCAATGGAGAATACCTTAGTAACCTGCGCTTCGCCGATGACATTGCATTGCTGAGTAACTCGGGGGACGAATTGCAACTCATGATTACGGAGTTAGACAAGGAGAGCAGAAAGGTGGGTCTTAAAATTAATCTGCAGAAAACGAAAGTAATGCACAACAACCTCGGCAAGGAGCAGCGCTTCGAGATAGGTAATAGTGCACTTGAAGTTGTAAAAGACTATGTCTACTTAGGGCAGGTAATAACCGCAGAGCCGAACCACGAGATTGAAGTAACTAGAAGAATAAGAATGGGGTGGAGCACATTCGGCAAGCACTCTCAAAGTATGACAGGTAGATTGCCACTATCCCTCAAGAGGAAGGTATATAACAGCTGTATCTTGCCGGTACTTAGCTACGGAGCAGAAACATGGAGACTTACAAAGAGGGTTCAGCTTAAATTGAGGACGACGCAGCGAGCAATGAAAAGAAAAATGGTAGGTGTAACCTTAAGAGACAAGAAGAGAGCAGAGTGGATTAGGGAACAAACGGGGGTTAAGGATATCATAGCTGAAATCAAGAAGAAGAAATGGACATGGGCAGGGCATGTAGCGCGTAGACAGGATAACCACTGGTCATTAAGGGTAACTAACTGGATTCCCAGAGAAGGGAAGCGGGTTAGAGGGAGACAGAAGGTTAGGTGGGCAGATGAGATTAAGAAGTTTGCGGGTATAAATTGGCAGCAGCAAGTACAGGACCGGGTTAACTGGCGGAACATGGGAGAGGCCTTTGTCCTGCAGTGGACGTAGTCAGGCTGATGATGATGATGGTAACCCCAATAGATGATGGGAGTATCTGACTAGTGCAACCATGATAATCATGAGATTCGTGTCATGTGACAACATGACTACGTGTCACAGACAAGGTTCCATTACATTTCGACGTCACGCGGCGCACGTAATCGCCGGCGTTTATTTCGTCGCGTCGCGCTGGCGTTGCCACGCCAGGCGCCGGACCTGCCACATGCTCGCAGGTGCAAGCCGCGCTGCATTGCTCAGACGCATGCGCGTTTCTGCGCGTCCGGCGTCTCTTCGTCGTGAAAAGAGAGAGACGCAGTGTTGTCTGGGTAACTCATCGGCGCGAAATGCAGCTTGTCGCATTTTACGCCGGTTGCCGTCGGGCCGCGACGACGGACGCTGGTCGCCCTGGTCGCGCCTGGCGTCAGACTATAGAGTGCTCGCATTTTGCTAACGTAGCGTCGCTGTGCTCAGAAGGAAGGCTGACCTACTAGAGGCTGCTCTCTCTAGTAACCTTTGTTTTTTTCTAAATAAATGTTTACTACTACTACTACTACTACTGTGCTCAGCGTTCGTTTTGCTAGCTCCACATATACCAAATATAGTGTTACGTGGCGTCAATGGATGACAAAATATATGGTGCACACATGATAATCCTGACACGCGTGTCATGTAAGAGCATCAACACATACCACGCTCATGGCGTGCTCGCGGCCGTTTCGCTAGCTCCACATATACTAAATTAGGTATCACGTGACGTGAATGGATGACGAAGGTAAACGACACATCCAAACATAATAATCGTGACACGGAAGTCATGTACGGCATCATTTACCTCGTGATGTTGTGCTAATTTTGAAGTGACATGTCAACATCTCCCAATCGTGCATCGCATATCATCGATTCCCACTGCACGTGGGATATGCCAATTTCATATAACGAGCAGTTCGGGAAAGTTGCTGACTGGGATCTCTCATGGAATCTGGGACGCCTTTCTGCTATCTTATAGTAGAGTACCTAGATCTGCAAATTGTTCAACACTGCTTAAATGCAAAGCATTTCTTTGCGAATTTCGGTGACTTAGGGCTTTATCTATCTATCTATCTATCTATCTATCTATCTATCTATCTATCTATCTATCTATCATTCTATCTATCTATCTACCTATCTATCTATCTATCTATGTAGCCCCGCCGCGGTGGTCTAGTGGCTAAGGTACTCGGCTGCTGACCCGCAGGTCGCGGGTTCGCATCCCAGCTACGGCGGCTGCATTTTCGATGGAGGCGGAAATGTTGTAGGCCCGTGTGCTCAAATTTCGGTGCAGGTTAAAGAACCCCAGGCGGTCAAAATTTCCGGAGCCCTCCACTACGGCGTCTCTAATAACCATATGGTGGTTTTGGGACGTTAAACCCCACATATCTATCTATCTATCTATCTATCTATCTATCTATCTATCTATCTATCTATCTATCTATCTATCTATCTATCTATCTATCTATCTATCTATCTATCTATCTATCTATCTGCCTACGACTTTTAGCTGTCCTGGGCGTTTCAATAATGGTACGATACCAAACTTGGTATGGCATAACATGACTAAGTGAAGAGCATATTTGACTAGTGATAACATGAAAAATATCGCATGTATGTCATGAATGTCATAATTTACATTTCATGGTCCTGCAGCTCTTGCGGTGGTTTCGTTCACATGGCATGTTGAAAACTGCTGTAGTATGTCATGATTGAATGGCGAATACGACAGACACTAACATGAAAATCTTGACATACGTGTCATGTGACAACATGACTACATGCTACGCTCATGATGCGCTCGCAGCCGTTTCGCTAGCTCCACATGTAGTAAACTCAGTATAACGCGACGCGAACGGCCGAATAGGTAAATGACACATCCAACCATGATAATCGCGACATGCGTGTCATGTAACAACTTGACTATTTGACGTATGAAGCGATGGTTGGTAGAGGCCGAGAAGGAAGAAGTGCAGTATGGAATAAACATGGGGTATGAGCCGGGCCACGTCACCCATTCATCATAGCGTCACACGAGCCGACAGGATGAAGACCTGGCAGCCACTTCATCAACTGGCCATCATTATCGAACACTTCAGAAAGACGCAGTGACCGAACGTGGACCACACAAGTTCACCCCAACTCTACACATGACCAGCATCATGACAGCACCATCAGCTGACCTTGGCATCCTCAAGTATACACCGGATCAGCGGACGACGGACCCGTACAGGACTGGTTCAACCTATTCGAGCTCCACGCCGCCGCTGCATTCTGGTCGGTACGGGAGATGGTCACAAACTTCACCGACTATGTCACCGGGGAGGCATTCGAATTTTATCTCACCCACATCTTCGAGAACGATGAGTCTTGGAAAAAGATCAAAGAAGAAAAGATCACCCGTTTCAAAGAATACGATAAAGATCTGTCCACACCGCATCAGCGGAAGGCTGTTCAACTCGCCCATCACAGTTACGTGAAGTCTTCCCGCAGTAAGCCTTTTCTCCAAACAAGACCCCAGAGAAAATATACCACCATTGTACCATCATATGACTCTTCTGAAAAAACGCCATGCATTCGAACACCGACTGGTAACTTGCACGTCGCAACAGACAAGGTAAAGCCTCCGTATACCAAAAGGAATCTAGACCATTTCGCCAAAAGACTGAACCTAAGGCCGTCTTTCCCAAGAGCAATGAAATCGGCATTTTCAACGTGCTCATTGCACCACAACACTTCAGATGTTGAGCTGAAATACGTGGCGCAAGGTTGGCAAACAGAAAAAAGACGAGACAGATAGAGCGCCAGTTGTGAGTTGGCGCTCTTTTTGTCTCGTCTTTTTTTTCTTTTTTTTCTTTGTCAACCTTGCGCCACGTATTTCAGCCAAATATGTACCATCTAGCCGAACATAACGTACGGTTATGCTTCAGATGTTACTGAACCACCCGAATCGCTTGATGCTTCATGTTACACATGAGGCGCAGACGGTTTCGAACGTGTGACGGCATTTACGCGTGACGAGCTGGTGAATCCTCACAATACCAGCCCACACCCTGACGTTCCGGACCAGAGTCTTTCGACAGACATTCTTAGCCTGATCACGCTGCAGCAAGAAAAACATACGCGATCAGAAGAACCACCTCAAGCCACCTCTGTTGTGCTCTCATCGTTAAGTTATAACACAAATGCGAGTCAAAGCACTGCAGAAAGTTTGAATCCACCAACGCCGGCGCATTGTCAACTGAGAGAAGCATATACAATCAATGATGGCTCACAAACATCTTGGGAGCTTTCTCATTAGTCTGTCACGATGCTTTCATCGCAAGACAAGCCCAGCAGTACAGTATCAACTACCGGTTATCTACTGATCACATCACCATGCAAATAAAAGCAGACTCATGTTCCTGAAAGATGCCCATCTGACCAACTTTCGCAACAAAACGAGCCATTTCAACAAAGGCAACTCCACGAACTCCACGAACTTCAACGGCTACTCGAACAAGAACAACGATCAGGTGAAACCTCCTAACGAGTACACGAGTGGCTTAAAGATCATCAGAGACAACAGCAATTAAAGGAGCAAAGACAAAGTCAATGCCTAAGCCACCTTCGCAGAAAGCAACGTCGACAAAATTTTCTGCTACGTGTCGACAAAATTTTCTCAAGGCCGTGTCTGCGATCCAACAAACTGAGAGAACGCCACAGAAAGTTACGAAAGAGACATGAAGCTACCACGTAGACAACGGAGAAAAAAAAAACATCGTCCCATCAGCCTTGGTTCTCGCGCACGCCGACTACAAGCAAAGCGTCTGTTGCCACGACGGCGCTGGATCCGATGCCAAAGACATCTGTCAATCCAATTCTACACAGATTCAAAGCCTCGTTTGTTTTTAACAAGACCTCGATTCGTGTCATCGTCAGTGCAGATGTGCAGGGCGGGCTTATGCTATCCTGGGCGCAACAGCCAGGCCTCGTCCACCACAGCTACCCTAGATATGACCGGACTGCTGCACTCTCTCCTGAAGTCTATGAAAGTTTACGGAACTTCTCTGGAGCATAGACCCAATTGGGAATTTTGACATTTGTGACTTTTCAACCTCTCCTTGTTCACATTTTCTTGTTCGTAATTCATGCCTTCTTTCGGGGGGAGGGGGAATCGTGTGACGTATGAAGCGATGGTTGGTAGAGGCCGAGAAGGAAGAAGTACAGTATGGAATAAACATGGGGTGTGAGTCAGGCCACGTCACCCATTCATCATAGCGTCACAACTACATGCCACACTGATGATGCGCTTGTGGCTGTTTCGCTAGCTTCACATATGCCAAATTTGGTATTACGTGATGCCAATGGATTACGAATGTATGCGACTGGTGAAAACATGATGATCATGATATGCATGTCATGTGAAAATATGACTACATGCCACAATCAAGGTGCCAATACATTTCGATGTGACGCGGTGCGCGGACTCGCCGGCGTTCATTTCGTCGCGTCACATCGGCGTTGCCACGCCAGGTGCTAGTCCTGCCACAGAGTTTCCTAAAAAACTAGAGAGGACTCTGTCGCTGCGATCGTTCAGCGACCATGGGAATGATGGCTAGTACACACATTTGTCTAGTCTTCGTACTTGTGGGCGGCGAATCGTACTTGCGGCTTCGTTTACTGCTGTGTTTCGGTTTTGTTTTGAAAGAACATTCAACTCTTTTAAACTTCATCACCCTATTTGAAAATGGAAGTTTAAAAGAAATAAGGTGGTGAAGCAGCGCGACCGCTGAACATATGCTGATATTTGTTTCGCAAGAAAGTAGCTTTAAGCCACACATACCCACACGGAGCAAAAAAATGACCGCATTTTTGTGTTGAGAGGAGGAAGGGATGCACAGATGGCTGGCGGAGGAGGTGGGGAGGCTGCGGACGGTGACAGCGCATGACTAGCCCTTAGTATAACATGCTCCGCATGTAAAAGCAGGCCAGAAGTACGAAGATTACACGAATGTGTGTATTCCCATTATTCCCATGCTCACTGAAGCGCCGTGCGTTGCAGCTCCCATAGACACTAGCGCCAGAGTTCCCTCTAGTGTATATCAGGTAACTCTGTAGGTCCTGCCATACTCGCAGGCGCACGCCGCGCTGCGTTGCATTGACGCATGTACATTTCAGCGTCTCCAGCGTGCCTCCATCACGAAAAGAGGGAGACGCAGCGTTCTCTAGGTAACGCGTCGGCGCGAAATGCAACATGTCGCATTTTGCGGCGGTTGCTGGCGGGCCGCGCCGACGGACGCTGGTCGCGCCTGGTGTCAGAGTATAGTGTGCTCGCGTTTTGCTAACTTAGCGTCGCTGTGCCCAGTGTGCGCTCGCGTCAACGCTACATTGGAGAATATTGGGCCCTTCATGATGCGCTCGTGGCCGTTTTGCTAGCTCCGCATATATCCAATTTGGTGTTACGTGACGTCAATGGATGACGAAATATATGAATGGGGCAAACATGATAATCCTGATATGTGTGTCATGTAAGAACATGACGACATACCACGCTCATAGCGTGCTCACGGCCGTTTCGCTAGCTCCGCATGTAATAAATATGGTTTCACGTGAGGTGACTAGATGACGAAGGTAAACGACACATCCAAACGTGATAATAATGACATGGGAGTCATTAGCGGTATCATTTACGCCCACCTAGCATATATATCAGCCCACCTTGCGCTGATATTAAAGTGACATATCACCATTTTTCATTCGTGCTTCACATAATATCAATTGCCACTGTACGTGGCGTCTGTCAATTTTTCTAAAGACGCTACTAACGACAAGAGGAACGGTCACCAAAACAAACGCAAGTGCTTTTGACATGCTTTCGAGTTCTACACAGCAAGCAGTGCCCTTCTACCTCACCGCTTATTAGGCCGCCTCGCCTCCATTGTGGGAACTTTCCTTTGGTGAGGAAAACCAGCCAAGGTTAAAAAGATAATTTTACTTTCCCGCAAGCCGTGTAGGCCTTGGTCTTTCAGTAATACCAACGTTCATGAGAGAACTGGCTGAAAAAAAGCACAGAAGTTCTTCGAAGACGGAAATTATTCAGGGTATATGCTCCTAATTTACTGGAGCAGCATACTGAAAGGAACTTTGGCGGCAACTCTGTACATGGGATCACGAGCTGAAATTTCGCTTGAGATTTACAGAGCTCCAAGTGGCTTAAAAAATGGCAGCATATCCACGGAGTAAATGATGGAGAGTGGGGTGAAGCAACCGTCCGTCCATTCTTTCTTGCTTCCGTTCGTCCATGCGTGCGTTTGTGTGGCCACCCGTGCGTCCATCCGCCCGTCCGTGCGTGCGTCTGTTCATGCGTCCGCACGTCCATCTGTGCGTCCCTCCCTGCGTTCGTCCATGCATCCACTCCTGCGTCCGTCCATGCGTCCGTCCGTCCGTGCAGCAATTCATGCGTCCGTCCATGCATCTGTCTGTGTGTCCGTTCGTCCACCTATTCAACACTCCAAGTACAACCATCTCGCATTTTGTCGTCATATAATCCTCATATGGAAGCACCACCATCCAGCGGACATTCCAAGGACTGAGTGAGAGGAGGCTCACGCAGATTTTTTACGGCTTGCGCTTCGTGTCTACTTTCCACCTTTAACCACCTCGAGCTCATGGTATATAATAGTTCACTGTATTCATGGCAATGCTGCCCAACCCTCGCTAAACTTTCTAAAACTAAAGAGGTTACACCCAGCGAGTATAACGTAGCAACCCTTTCTTGTCAAATAGTGCTCAATGTACATGCCAATGGCTGCTAAGAGGGAATGAAAGACAGGAGAATTCGGCTTTTAGTTAACGCGCACGCTGCGATTTGTTTTATTGTTCAACAACGCACAGAAGAAATCTCCCACCGGCACCACTTTGGAGGTCAAAATGTAAGACTGGTTACCCACCACTACTAAGACTACGAGGGACGAACGGGTGCCGCTATGAGTAGCTTCGCCATTATTGTAAAAAAAACAACAACGGTGCGTCCATGCCTTTCCTCCCCTATTGTGGAAGTGGGCTAGAGCTTGTACCACTATGAAATTGCAGTGTCTATTTTCTTTTCTTTTTTAGAAACAAGTCCTTTTTGTGCCATGTTGTTCTTGAGCAGGACAGCAAACTGTCCTGAAAGAAGAATGCAAAAGCATCACCCTACACTATGAATGACCCTCCCCCCCCCCATGTTTGTTCATGTAGCCTTACTGTTTATTTAAGTTGAATCATCTCAATGGTCATGAATGTCCTGTGTTTGTTGTACACTTTTTGCACTGTACATCACTGCATACGCAAATCAGTGCTTTTCGCTGTATATAACAGCTTGCACTGTACATACGCATTCATCACCATTGTCAATATTTCTGTGTGCACATAAGCTACGTAAGATATGTCCGGAAATAAAATTCTCTTGAACCCTAAAAAGTCATAATATCCTCGGAGTGAATGGTGATGAGTGGCACGCGAAACTTCAATGGGTTTTATCAGCAAACTGAATCATCCGCTGGCCGCGTCCATACGTCCATCCATTTGTAACCTGTCTGTCTTGTCTGTCCATCCCTTCGTTCCATATTTGTGTCTGTCTGTATGTCCGTCCATCCATCCGCCTGTCTGGCTGTCGGCTGTCTGTCCGTATTTCCGTCCGTCTGTCTGTTCGTCTGTCCACATGTCCGTCTGTCTGTCTGTATGTCTGTGCATCCGTTCATCTGGTGAGCAATTCAAGTACCGCCACCTCGCATGTTTTCAGCATATATTCATCATATACTAGTACTGCCAATTAGCGGAAATTTGAATCACTGAAGCGAGAGGTGCCTACTGCATACAGGAGACGCGCGACTCACGCCCTAAGGAGCTTCGCCCCTAAAAAAACAGTTGAATAAATAGGTTGATGCAGTCTGGAATATGTTTCATCACATGAGATAAGTGAAGTGGCGGCATGTAGCACACTGAGGAAAGAGGAAGAAAAGGAATCCTGCACAAGAGAAAAAAAATGGCAGCATATTTACGGAGTGAATGATGGAGACTGCGACGGAGCATTCGTCCGTCCATTTGTTCTTGCTTCCGTCCATCCATGCGTCCGTCTGTGTGACCGTCCGTGCGTCCATTCGCCCGTCCGTGCGTGCGTCTGTTCGTGCGTCCGTCCCTGCGTTCGTCCATGCATCCGCCCTGCGTCCGTTCATGCGTCCATCCATGCATCTGTCTGTTTCTCCGTTCATCCATCTATTCAACACTCCAAGTACCACCATCTCGCATCTTTTCATCATATATTCCCCATATAGAAGCGCCGCCATCCAGCGGACATTACAAAGACTAAACGAGAGGTGGCACACACAAACTTTCCTACGGCTTGCGCTTTGGGTCTACTTCCCACCTTTAAGCACCTCGAGTACATGGTATATACTAGTTCCCTGTATTCATGGCACGGCGGCCCAACGCTCGCTAAACCTTTCTAAAACCAAGGAGGTTACGCCCAGCGAGTATAACGTAGCAACCTTTTCCTGTCAGATACTGGTCATTGTACCATACGAGCACACACCGACAGCAACGAGCATCGGCAACTACAAACCTGTATCGATATGGTTTTGATTATAAAAGCATTGCTTTAGAAAACACCTGGCATCTTTTGTTAAGTAGCTGGCGTCTTCTTTTTGTTTTGCTTTAGAAACATCTGGCGTGTTTTCGTTTTGCTTTTAGAAAACATTTGGTGTCTTTGGTTGTTTTTTCATCAATCAACGGCGTTTCTGAACAAAAAAATTTTTATTGTTTAATCATGCACAGGAGAAATCTCACCAGGCACTGCCTTGGGGGTGAACAATGGCTGCTACTGAGAATGAGAGACTACAGAAGTCGACTCTTAACACTTCTACTTCTGCTAACGTTTCCTACTTGAACATGCCAATGGCTGCTAATGGGGAATGAGAGACAGTAGCATTCGGCTTTCAGTTAAAACGCGCACCCCGCGAACTCCTTATTGTTCAACAAAGCACAGGAGAAATCTTCCACCGGCACCACCTTGCAGGTCAAAATGTTACACTTGTTACACACTACGACTACGACTACGAGAGACGAACGGGTGCCGCTGTAAGGAGCTTCGCCCCTAAAATGAAAACGAGGGCGTTGCAGTCGCGTTTCTAAGAAGGAACGCGAGAGTGACTGGTTGAGAAGATAGAGGGCATTGCCTACGCGTCACTGGTGAGCACATTGGGGAGTCGTTCGAAGTGACCGTTGTCCAAACTGCGGCAAGAAAGAAACGACACAGCATGCTATGTTCGAGTGCTAGGTGGCGAAAGACGTCTTGCACATGATGCAAGGCCGCTTAAACTTTCGGACAACGCGCATGGAAACAGAACGGAGGCTGTTCGCAAGACTGGTCCTTACAGTGACCTTGTACGTACTGTGGCAGCGACGCTGTTTAGCTGAAATACGCCCTAATTCACATACAGGGGCTTATCCCGCACTCCAGAAAATATGGCTCATTGTGTGGAATTATCTCGATGAGCAGCTGGAAACACACAGCGAAGATGCTTTCCTTCGACTATGGCAAACACGTTTCTTCAGAGTAAAGAGGGGACAGCTAGAGTTTCCAGTTTTGTTCTAGCCGGCAATCTAGGAGTTTGTTTCCATTAATGGCAGCTAAAGCACACACCGAAAATGGTGACCAACTGCTTAAAAAATTGGCCCCTTATCTGCACGTTTCACTGCAAATGTCTTCGAATGACGATAGTCTTGCGTGTGGAAAGAGTAAATAAAACTTTTATTCGATGTTCTTCGCGAGAAAATTGGTGAATTGTATTCTGGAAGCGCTGCGTTATAGAGTCTCGTCTCGATACTTGCAGCGAAGGTGAACGAGCGCATCGAGGCACCCTAAGGCACGTTAGACAGGAGTGCCATCTAGCAGTTATCTCCGAAAACGAAGGCGTGCGTGAGTGCCCGCGGAGAAAGATGTGTGCCTGTCTCGGAGGTGATGAGGTGTAGAACGCAAAGCGACGGGCAGGTGCCACCACCGTGTCGTCGTAGCAAAGCGTTGGAAACACTTACCTTTTGAGCATCGTGTTGCACTGTCAACGCAGCGCGATCAATGATACAGTCTTTAGACTTACTTGTGTGTGCTTCTTCTAGTATAAAGGCAGACATACAAAACATCGACGGGTTGTTATGGCACCTCAGATATGCGCAATAATTGCTTTTTGTTTGACAATCGCACAACTCTGAACGCTTAACCTTGAGCAATATTGGATGGCGCTGAGGATGGGCTCGGCCGTTTAGTGCCGTTTGAGGTATCGGTAAGGGCGTACGGACGGACGGACAGCCGGACAGAAGGACAGACAGACAGACAGACTAAAATTTTTCCGTTGAGGTCCCCATGAAAGAATATTGATTTTAAAAAAGCCAAGCGGCGCGTCGACAAGAAGCCGACCTACGCGTCAGAGAGAAGCCGACGTATGCGTCAGACAAGACTTCTCGGCTCTTTGAGTCCCTAAGCTATCGGCCCCAGTGCCGAATATTTATTGCCTGTATTTATATGCTGTACATGAACCTTGCCTTAACTCACCGTCTTCTTGTCCGCTCCTCTATCAGCGCTGCGCAAAAGCAGTCGCGAGCTGAGAAACACACGCTAACAAACAGCCAGTGACCTTCGGAACGGCTAGTTTCGGAGCAGTGGCGCCTTCGGGACCACGTACGCGTCGCGCGTCGTAACAACGTGTGCCTTTGATTTACAAGTTTTCTTGAGAAGCCTAAACGGCCAAAGACAATATAGTAGAGATGAAGTGATCCATACTATTCTCGATAGGTTATTTATAAAGTAAAATAATTATAGGGTAAGAGATCACCGGGAATAGCAATCTCTTACATTATAATAAGCGTTTGTTACATTGAGGTTTCGCAACGGTTCTATGCAGTGACCACAACGAAAGACGAACGGCTGCCGCTGTAAGGAGCTTCGCCCCTAAAATGAAAACGAGGGTGTTGCAGTCGCGTTTCTAAGAAGGAACGCGAGAGTGACTGGTTGAGAAGATAGAGGGCATTGCCTACGCATCACTGGTGAGCACATTGGGGTGTCGTTCGAAGTGACCGTTGTCCAAACTGCGGCAATAAAGAAACAACACAGCATGCTCTGTTCGAGTGCTAGGTGGCGAAAGACGTCTTGCACATGATGCAAGGCCACTTAAACTTTCGGACAACGCGCATGGAAACAGAACGGAGGCTGTTCGCAAGACTGGTCCTTACAGTGACCTTGTACGTACTGTGGCAGCGACGCTGTTTAGCTGAAATACGCCCTAATTCACATACAGGGGCTTATCCCGCACTCCAGAAAATATGGCTCATTGTGTGGAATTATCTCGACGAGCAGCTGGAAACACACAGCGAAGATGCTTTCCTTTGACTATGGCAAACACGTTTCTTCAGAGTAAAGAGGGGACAGCTAGAGTTTCCAGTTTTGTTCTAGCCGGCAATCTAGGAGTTTGTTTCCATTAATGGCACCTAAGCACACACCGAAAATGGTGACCAACTGCTTAAAAAATTGGCCCCTTATCTGCACGTTTCACTGCAAATGCCTTCGAATGACGATAGTCTTGCGTGTGGAAAGAGTAAATAAAACTTTTATTTGATGTCCTTTGCGAGAAAATTGGTGAATTGTACTCTGGAAGCGCTGCGTTATAGAGTCTCGTCTCGATACTTGCAGCGAAGGTGAACGAGCGCATCGAGGCACCCTAAGGCACGTTAGACAGGAGTGCCATCTAGCAGTTATCTCCGAAAACGAAGGCGTGCGTGAGTGCCCGCGGAGAAAGATGCGTGCCTGTCTCGGAGGTGATGAGGTGTAGAACGCAAAGCGACGGGCAGGTGCCACCACCGTGTCGTCGTAGCAAAGCGTTGGAAACACTTACCTTTTGAGCATCGTGTTGCACTGTCAACGCAGTGCGATCAATGATACAGTCTTTAGAGTTACTTGTGTGTGCTTCTTCTAGTATAAAGGCAGACATACAAAACATGGACGTGTTGTTATGGCACCTCAGATATGCGCAATAATTGCTTTTTATTTGACAATCGCACAACTCTGAACGCTTAACCTTGAGCAATATTGGATGGCGCTGAGGATGGGGTCGGCCGTTTAGTGCCGTTTGAGGTATCGGTAAGGGCGTACGGACGGACGGACAGCCGGACAGACAGACAGACAGACTAAAATTTTTCCGTTGAGGCCCCATGAAAGAATATTGATTTTAAAAAGGCCAAGCGGCGCGTCAACAAGAAGCCGACCTACGCGTCAGAGAGAAGCCGACGTATGCGTCAGACAAGACTTCTCGGCTCTTTGAGTCCCTAAGCTATCGGCCCCAGTGCCGAATATTTATTGCCTGTATTTATATGCTGTGCATAAACCTTGCCTTAACTCACCGTCTTCTTGTCCGCTCCTCTATCAGCGCTGCGCTAAAGCAGTCGCGAGCTGAGAATCACACGCTACCAAACAGCCAGTGACCTTCGGAACGGCTAGTTTCGGAGCAGTGGCGCCTTCGGGACCACGTACGCGTCGCGCGTCGTAACAACGTGTGCCTTTGATTTACAAGTTTTCTTGAGAAGCCTAAACGGCCAAAGACAATATAGTAGAGATGAAGTGATCCATACTATTCTCGATAGGTTATTTATAAAGTAAAATAATTATAGGGTAAGAGATCACCGGGAATAGCAATCTCTTACATTATAATAAGCGTTTGTTACATTGAGGTTTCGCAACGGTTCTATGCAGTGACCACAACGAAAGACAAGGTTAGGTCCTAACGAGTTTCGGTCCCAAAAAAGTTAGCGTATGTGGAACTGGAGGGACTATGCTAAGGAGACTGCAGGGCTACTGGGTGCCCAGGTAGTCCTGGCTGTTCGTGTTTTTATAAGTTTTGTTGCAATTTCTATTCCCCTCGAGCAAGCACTGACCACAGGCGCTACTTTATCTCGACCAAAACCTTGAAGTGCATTTGGTGGTGGCGCCACTTGGTATGCCACAGTACTAAAAAAGACACGCGACGCGTAGAAAGGAATAGTGCTTGCAATGCTGTGCATAAGGGCTCACGACAGTCAACTGACTGTCGAGGGCTTTGGTTGCGAGATCAATGTAATCGACGCGTGCTCGCGAGGACACATTGGTGACGTTACGCTTTCGATGAAAGTGAGCCCCCTGCTTGCCTTCTGGTTGACTCGCATGAGCAAGGAGAGAACGCGTGTTGGTTCATGGGGATACTACTTTTCAGGAACCTGGCGCGTGTTACGTCATTTGCGGCGTGTGCATGTAACGTGACTAGGGTTGCACGATTTTGATAGGCACCACGTGATAGGTTTTGCGTGCTTTGTTTGGAGAGAATGTATCACGTAACCAGTGTTACGCTATATAACGTTACATGACAAGTGTTACGTGATATCAACTAGAACATCTCACATGCAAATGAAACATGATTTATTTTGGGGAAACATGTTACGTCCCATGTTCGCTCTGAAGTCATGTCACGTCTCGCTAATCTCCCTGTCCTTCCGCTTATTTCTTTTCTCCCTATCACGTCGCCAGCGATAAGCGCTTTTGACAAAATAATTTCGTTCTTTGTCTGTCTTTTTCTCTACACCTTTTCGTCTCTAGATTTTTCTCGTTCTTTCTTTACCTCTCTCTTTCGTTCTCACTTTTTTATAGCTTTGAGTGCTCGTTTCCTAGTCTTCTGTGTATTTTTCTGATTTCATCCCTTTCTTTCCACCTCTTCTCTTTTCCTGTTTCTTTCTATCTGTCTCTGTGCTCGTTGTCTGGCCCACGAGAGTCGCTTTAGCGCCACGCCAAATCGGCGCACGTGCTTTGGCACCGATTTCAAACTGTTAAAAATGCCATGCACATCTGCGCAGCCTGCTTCGGGCTAATGCTCTTTTGGTTTTTAGTATCCTGTAGCAACCTCCTCACATGAAAGATATGAAGGTCGGTGCAATCTATAAATAGCGTTGAGCCCAGTCCTCACATACCTCGCCTAGAGCCATGGCAGGATATCAACAATCGTTCCGCAAAGAGATCAGAGATGCATCAGTTATCCAGTGGAACACAAGAGGACTTAGATCACCAATTTCTGATTTTCATCAGTACGTGTTTTTAAACCGTTTCCCAATCATCGGGATTTGTGAACCAAACTTAACAAGCCCTATCAGACTATCAGGATACGTATTGATCCCGTCCCAAACATGCAACAAAAGCAGCAAGGGTCGTATGTGTATTCGTCGGGAGCTTACCTACATTATTCATCTTGTGCCACCTCATCATGAAAACCAGTTGCCTGACTGTGAAGCAAAAAAAAAGAACTCTAGCCTTCACATTAGTGTGTGTTTACCCATCCAATTCAGATCATTTTTATTGAAAAAGCCTGGATGACATACTTGCGAGCGTATCGGGTCCATGGATAGTTACAGAGGACTTCAATGCCCACCACTTCATCTGGGGAAGCTCAAAAGTCAATGACACGGGAAGGAAACTGGCTTCATTTGTGTCGGCTCGTGACCTTTCTCTACGTAATAATGTGAGTCCTACATTTCTACGAGGGTCTACGTACAGCAGCTGCTTGGACTTGACATTTGTGTCCCATCGCTTCGCCACAGCGTCAAGTGGTTTTTAGACGTCGAGACCCATGGTAGTGACCACATCCCCAGTTTTCTCAACATCAAAAGCTTCGCCAACGGTCCACCGCAGAAAACCATCCGGGGGATCGATTTGTTCGCATTCACAAGCAACATAGAAGACGCATGTGCAAAAGGCTTATCCTCTGGCATTCATCAAGTAATCAAAGAAGCAGCACAGAGCACCATGCGCACGGTGACGTGCTCTTCAAGGCGATCGTAAACGGACGTGGAGTCAGAGCGACTTAATCGCGCGATTCGTCGGCGTGCAGAGTGCAGATATCGGCGCACAAAGTTTATTGAAGATTTGCGCATAGCAAGGCGCATGCAAAAGAAGATCCAGCGCCGTATGGATAAACAGGAGTTACAACGGTGGGCGAAGTTTTGCGATTCTCTAGATCCTCGCAAACCACTCTCTCAGTTATGGCGAACCATGCGAGACCTACGCACATTTCCCAAACAACGTTTCCCATTCAATCCTTGGCACCTTTTTTAACGTAGAAAGGACATCGAGGTAGCCGAAAATTTTTGTAAGAAGCTTGCAGGCCCACTAAATTGCACAGGAGTCCTTCCTGTTGCTAACACACCACACTTCCTTGATCCATGCATGGTCTTGCCTTTTTCAATGGAAGAGCTCAACGCGGCTCTCGCTTCTTGTAATTGATTGATATGTAGGGCTTACCGTCCCAAAACCACCATATGATTATTAGAAACGCCGAAGTGGAGGGCTCCGGAAATTTTGACCACCTGGGGTTGTTTAACGTGCACCCAAATCTCAGCACACGGGCCTAAAGCATTTTTCGCCTTCATCGAAAATGCAGCCTCCACAGCCGGGATTCGATCCCGCGACCTGCGGGTCAGCAGCCGAGTACCTCAGCCACTAGACCCCCGCGGTGGGTGCTTCTTGTAATTAATCGTTGTCGCCCGGGCCAGATGGTATATCATAATGCTTATTATGCAACCTCGGTGATCGTGCATGTAGTGGTTTACTGGGAGAGTTCAGTGAGTCTTTGCGAGCTTGAGTTCTTCCCAGAGAACTGAAAACAAGCCGTTTGGTTTCGATTCTCCAACCTGGAAAATCACCTCTGAAGCTCACGTCATACCGACCAATAGCGCTGGTTAGATGCGTGGGCAAGCTGATGGAATGAATAATTCTAGCCAGGCTCGAGTGGTTCTTAGAACCGCTACAGAATATATCCAGACGGCATAGATGGCTTTCGTCGTCTTTGTAGCTCCATCGACAATGTCATTGACCCGGTGACATACGTACAACATCAGAAAATGAGCCGATGTTCATCTGTTGCATTGTTTTTGGATGTCAAAGGAGCTACTGACAATGTCTCTCTGAACCGTCCAAACCTACGCTTGGCAGTGCCACATATTCGCAAGAAGGTGGATCTCTCGTCACCAGCTTTGAAGCAGCTGACTCTACTTATTCTGCGAGAAGAAAACAAACACCACGTTAAACTTTGTACGGATGGTTCAAAAAATGTTAAAGAATCTGCAGGAGCCGTGATCTTCCCAGCAAAAGCCGAAACCATCTATTTCGTACGTCTCACAAAACAACATCGACAATGGCAGAACTCTCCGCACTCCACTGTGCACTCCACAGGATTGATCAAGAAGCACCTCTAAGATGGTGCATTTTCACTGTTTCGAAACCAGCTCTGTATTGCATTGTGAGTGCACTACGTCATGGACTTCATGACCAATTGATGCTGGAAACAAGACGACTGTATCGGCAAGTACTACAGAAAGAACATGTACCTTTTCAATGGTTACCAGGCCACTGCGGAATCATCGATAACGAGCATACCGAAGATGCAGCAAAGAATGCTCACGAAAATGGCATGATAGGTCCCATTCCACTGTAAGAAGCATCATAGCCGCTAGGTATAATACTCTCGCGCATAATATCGCCACGTCTATGTGGAACACGCCACGGTTTCTCTACACCCTTTTTCACCACCTGGATCTAAACCTACGAATTACCATTTCATCTGGCTTATACAGATCTGTGAGGACAGTTCTGTGTCGCATGTGACTTGGTGCGTCTTTTACGAACGCTTTTGCTTGCCACTTCGGATGGGCAGACAGCGCTGCGTGTGAACAATACGGCGCTGACAAAACCATAGAACATATTTTGTATCAGTGCCCTCAGTACAACTGTCAGAGACAGTCTCTGTCAGCAGTGTTTAATCACCTTGATGACCAGCCGCTCTCTGAAAATTAATTTTGGAATGCCGGAACGATCGAGCGTCACGCTGAAAATGATGAAGGCCCTCCTCAAATTTCTGCGATCGACCCACCTCGTCGAGCGTTTGCGACATTCTAGTGTGCGTGCGTGTTTTCGCTTGCCTCCCGCTCCCTTCCTCTCATTCCATTTTCCCTACATTTAGGTCTCCCATTCTCCCTTCCCCAGTGCAGGGTAGCAAACCAAATACTCGCTTTCCGGTTTACCGCCTCACTTTCCTTCATACCACATCTCTCTCTCTCTCTCTCTCTACAAATAAAGTAATAAAAATTCACCTCATAGCTACCAAAATATTTGTCTGGGTGGCGTACTGTGAAAAATAACGAAGCGCGTCATTTTTCTGCAAATCGTGCTGTTTCTTGGCACTAATAATGTTTTTTTACAACTCTGAACGTCCATTCCACAAGGAAGTTCATATGAGGCACAGGTTCCTATGTTATGCAACATTACGTACATAGAGGCCTTGATCACATTCTCTAGATATAAGGCCAAAACGTTTACAGAGTTACTCCACCAACCGATATTATTGAAACTTTCTAAGTTGAACTGCACCCCGACATTTTCCATTGAATGCAATATTTTCTCAGTAAACAATGTTAGTCATTGTGTGTCTATAATTTTACTTTTACCCCTACCTCTAATATGTGGCGTTCCGCCAGGTAGCGCCTTGCGTCTGCTACTTTGTTTTTGCATTAATGACCTCCCGCTGCAAGTTTCCTTTCAAACATGAATGTTCACAGATGATTTTGTCATACGCCGTACAATCATTAACACTGTTAACGCTGTTTCAGAAAAAAAAATAAAATAACAAATCCTAACAATGCTCAAGAATAGTTTAACGAATGGGTAATGATCATAACACCAGCCGATCTAAAAGAAAATGTTTATATCAAGACGTTGAACCCCCTTCAAAAAAAAGTGAAGGCATTTAGGTAACTTAGTACCAGCCTTTGACATAACATGGACTGGTCTCTTCATATAAAAGGAATTTCTGCCTGCGCTAAGCGAACCCCAGGATTTTAAAACACCATCTACGTCATGCACTACCTCTCGCAAAACTAATAGCACATAAGACACCGTGAGCACGAGAACGCTTCTAACTTTGGTTTCTAAATGAAGCATGCCTTATCCATGTCCTTGAAGCAATTCAGAATCGCTCAGCAAGATTAATTTATCACATACTCACAACACCAGTGCATCATTATGAAAGAAGAAGAACATAAACTTTATTTGTCGAATCCAGACGATTCGAGTCCGGCGTTTTTTAGTGGACCTGGGCACCCACCACGGATGCGGTTCCGAGACCTTGTCTCGAAGCGGCTTCCTCGGCACGCTGGACGGCCCAGAGTTGTGCTGTCAGGTTCGAGCTGAGCAGTGCGGCCTTCCAACGCGAGCGGAGGCTGGCGGCGGAAGAGTGAAATGAATCGGCACTGTTCGAATTGTTTATTAGGCCCTGACACTCCCACAGCATGTGACTAAGGGTGGCAACCTCGCCACATGACGTGCATCTGTTTTTAGTGTATATGTCTGGATACATGGCGTGCATGAGTCTAGGGTTTCTGTATGAATCTGTTTGTAATTGTCTGAAGTGTACCGCTTGCGTTCTGTTGAGCCTTTCGTGAGGAGATGGGTATATGCGTCTTTGTAACTGGTAATGTGTGGTGATGTCGTGAAACCTGGTCATACGATCCTCCCATGCCCAGATGTCTGCAGTTCCCCGCGGGGGCTCGTCGTCCTCCGGCGATGCTCGGTGAGTGAGGCCTCGAGCAACGGCGGTGAGCCGCTTCGTTGGGGGTGCTCAGTCCGGTATGTGCCGGGATCCATAACAGGTGCCTTCGGTTATCGAAGTCGACCTCTCCTGGATGTATGGGATGTCATTGGAGTATGTGAAACGCCTCTTGCGAGATGCGTCCGTTGGCAAAATTGCGAATTGCTGTGTGCGAATCACTAATCACGTATGTGGCATTGGTCTGTGTGAGGGCCAGTGCTATAGCCGCTTCCTGTGCCGCTTCAGCGTGTGCCGTGTTCACAGTGAAGCTTGTGATGTACTTGCCACGATGGCCGGTAACTACCGCCACGAAACTCTTTTTATTGGTATAACGCGCAGCATCAGTGAAAACCACTTCAGTGTCGTTGGAGTAGCTTTGAGTAATGCGCTGTGGAATTACAATAGGTATGTTGTTGTGAGAGGAATATGGAAATGGATCATGGTTCCTGGTCGGACGTTCGGCAATTCAGTCTTGTGCATGAGATCAGAAGTTCAAGCAAGATTAGAAATTAAGCTACGTGGAATAGGTAGCTTGCCTTAGGAGCTCACGGGAATACACCAAATCAGGGAGTACAAGGTTATATGGGATGGACTTCATTTGAGGGCAGGGAAGCTAGCAGCAAGATAACATTTGAGAAGCGATTGAGAGAAATGGGGGAGGAGTGTTGGGCTAGGAAGGTATTGAGCTACTTGTACATGAAGAATGTCGATACGAAATGGAGGAAGCGGACCAGGAAGTTGACTGGATGATGGCGCAGAGTTTCTGAAAGCACGGGAGTTTAGGGACAGGGAGAGCAAAATAGACTTTAAGCGGGTAGACTTAACTAGAAGAAGGTTATCTGATTGGTGGCTAAAGTCAAGGCACGAGTGAAAATTAAACCATTCACTGTAAAGTACGAATCCTCAACCTCACTATTTAAAGGAAAAAAAGAGATAAATCTAACGGTTACTTCACTAAGTATTACGGCTAGGTAGCGTTAGCCGCCGCACGATCTAATGGGTACAGCCACATCCCTCCATCCATCCATCCATCCATCCATCCATCCATCCATCCATCCATCCATCCATCCATCCATCCATCCATCCATCCATCCATCCATCCATCCATCCATCCATCCATCCATCCATCCATCCATCCATCCATCTATCCATCCATCCATCCATCCATACATCCATCCATCCATCCATCCATCCATCCATCCATCCATCCATCCATCCATCCATCCATCCATTCATCAATCCGTCCGTCCGTCCGTCCGTCCGTTCGTTGTTTTTACATTATTTTCTTCTCAAGTAGGAAGTTTCTTCTCAAATAGGAATGTTAGCAGATGACTTCGTCATACGCCGTACAATAATTAACACTGATAACGTTGTTTCAGAAAAAAAGATGAAATAACAAATCCTTGCACTGCTCCTGAATAGTTCAACGAATGAGTAATGACCATAACACCATCCGATGTAAAAGAAAATGTTTATATCAACACGTTGAACCCTCTTCAGAAAAAAAAGTGAGCGCATTTAAGTAACGTAGTGTCAGCCTTTGACATAAGATGGACTGGTCTCTTCATAGAAAAAAATTTCTGGCTGCGCTTAGCGAACCCCAGGATTTTAGAACACCATCTACGTCATGCACCAACTCTCGTAAAACTAATAGCACATAAGACTCTTGTACACCGGGAGCCTGAGTACGCTTCTCACTTTTGGCTTCTAAATGAAACATGCCTTATCCATGTCCTTGAAGTAATTCAGAATCGCTCAGCAAGAATAATTTATCACATTTTCACAACACCAGTGCATCATTATAAAAACTCTGTCTTATTTAAACACGCTGCCACCGCGTTATCACACCGATTCATGACAAAACGGTGGAGCTATCTCTTTATCGTTCTATAGGGCCAAGAATCTGACTCATGTAATGCCAATAAATCCTTGTGTTGCAGCGTGCCTGGACAGCCGTAGTTACGACTTTCGCCTTCGGACCGTGGGTACTCAAGGCCAAATTCAGCATCAACCTAAATATTGTTTCGTTTTAGTTGGTTCCCATCCCTTCCCTCTCCACTTAATTTTCATATACTCTTCGTTTCCTTACTGTGATGCGTTGCAAGCTGACGCCTGGCGACGTCATCACTTGGCGAGGTTTCTCTGCGCACACCTAATAACCCAACCTCGGGCTTAAGTACTTTTCCTGCTAAAACAACATGTAGACAATAAAGTGTTTTGAGAACAAGACGACTGCTTCGTGAATCGTGGAACCACCCTCGTCAAATGAAAATACAGGTTGTGCTTTTCTCAAAAGTGGGCTACGGCGGTCAACCACCACATGGTAAAAAAAGCCGGGAAAAAGGCCTAATTATTTTTAAAACATCAGTATTTCATTGCTTGATCAAGCATTATTAGGTATGTTGCAGCAAGGATCTTCACATTGATTTTTTAACTCCTGCGAATAGCTTACGTGCTGTTAGATATTAGCTCATGGGTGTTGTAGCATTTTACCTATTTCCAAACGCGGTCGCCATGAGCGAGATCAAAGCCATGGTTTCGAGCTTAGCCGTGCGACATCATAGCTTCTGGGATATTGCGGTAGATCATAGGCCAATAAAGGGCTGATCACCATGTTGGCTTACAGGGCTTGTCTATACAGCGGGCATTGTTGGGTAAGACCTTTCTAGCTTTGACATATTTGTCTTAGTCTTAAATTTCGTGCACCAACAGGAACAGCAGGGGCATAAAAATCAAGTAATTCACATAAATTTTCCTAGAGCGATGTTCAGTTGGTTTATTTCCACGTACTAAATTGGTCACCTTTATAAGCTGGCTGTGAAAGACTACATACTGTGAGGTACTAGTTTCAATCAATTTCTTGATTACTAAGTCGTGTCTTCTATGCACAAAACCATAATGTGCACACTAAAAGCGGCGAGCTGGAAAAAAAATTGCGTATTACTTGGTTTATTCTACAAGGATACTGGAACAGATGTGGCTTAGATTAGCGTACTCACCTTGGGTTTCACCACACCCGATACAAGTGACCAAGGCCTCGGAAAATAATTTACCTTTTTTATTTCTATCAGTTGAGCATACCAAAACCAAGATATGATTAGACACACCGTAGAGGAGAGTTCTGGAAATTTATACCACTCGTAGTACTTTAACATGTGCCTAGATCTAAGCACAATGATCTACAGCATTTTCACCTCCATCAAAAATGCAGCGGCCGCGGCCGGAATTTCATCCGACAACTTGCGAGTGAGGAGTCGAACACCATCACCACTATATGATTGTGGTGGATGGGGCATCGGAAAACACGATTGCGTAATACTAATGCGTAATAGGTCCACCGTCTGCTATTTTATAGGCCAAGCATCCCTTTGCCTAACCTTGCCCTGCGTCAGGCATAACCGACAGAAGAACAAAACGAGAAAAAAAAGAAGGCAGTATCTTCCGAACAGTATAATAGATGCGCTGTGTCCTAGAAGTACATACAAACTGCGGTTGAGTTAGGGCATTCTAGAAGGCGCTGTGCCACTACTCTCCGATTTGCTGCTGCGCGCGTTGTGCCTGGGTGCGCGGAGAACCAGTGTCTCCCTCAATCTCCTTGATCGTCACCGTACAAAGCGGATCATTGGTGGGGCATGAATCAAGCAAAGCGGCAGGTGCAGAGTGCCATGGTGGCTCGTGCTCACCACCTCTCTTGTGGAGCAATGAACGAAGCGAAGCGGAAGCCCGTGACGGTGCGTGCTCGTCGCCAGACAGACAAAAAGGCACACAGACAGACGACAGACAGACGGACGGACACACGGGCAGACGCAGGCATAGACGGACGGACGTGCAGACAGACGGATGCACGCAAGCACGGTCAGACGCTTTGCCCGACTCATCATCATTCAATTCGTGAATATGCTGTCATTTTTTTTCCAGGCTTCGCATGTATCCACCAATTGTCTATATATAAAGAGTCTCAGCAGCGCAAGATGTATTAATTGCTCGACTTCGGCCAATCCACCAACTTGCTTGGGGATGCGCAGATTTAGTTAGAAAAAAACACACACACAACAGAAAGGGCGTTCTGAATACGCGCGCGTTGTCCTCAAGTTTTTCTATTAATCCCCAGCTTGGATATACAGAATATACGTTGACAATTCAATCCTTCTGTTTTTTTTTTCGAAATATCGTTTCTTAGAATAACAAAATTTTGAAGCTGAAGTTTGCAATTTCGTTTCATGAATTTCGTGATTGTGGGCTATAAAGCTCTTCTTAAAGAAATAAACAAACTAGTGAAGAAAAAATACGACAATCCAGACTCGGAAAAACTATGTAATATATGCCCAGCTATATACACCAGCCGACTACTTCAATTGATTTGTGTCTCTTGAAATAAATGATAGCAGATTTTGAGTTCATCAAGCCTTGGGAAAACAGATGCATAATTTTCTAAAACTTCCTAAAAAGCTTCGTAATGTTGGAATATGTTGAAGAACGATCAGCACCTAGTGCAACAGATGCACGGACTTCAATATTTACAACATCTATATAAAGAGCTTCAGAGTCACAAAACTTCTGATAATGAGCAAGTAATTACCCATTGAGCCTCGCGTAGAAGGACTTGCAGCGATCAAGATGCCCTTATGACATGTGAAACTGAAAATGATGTAGCTTCCGCCTCAACATATGCCGATAACAATGGCCTGTAACACCACTCGCACCACTCACTTCAATGAGATATCCAATTATAACTGCGGCTGGTTTCACAAGGGAGTGGCAACGCTTCAATTTGTAAATAAACAACAAGACACTGTAAATAAGCAACAAGACGTCATGTGTTTGCAGGAGATTGGCAAAGACGTGATGAAATCAGAATTACTACACTATCAAAACTTTAAAATAATCTGTGATATCTATATTGGTGCATAGATGTATCGTGGGCATTGTTTATTATCTTTATGACTGCATAGCCAAGCATCAACTGCTTGAGCTTCATGCTAATAAAAGAGGAAAACACAAAAATGCTTATTTTCACTATTTACAGCCAAACAAAAGAACATCGTCAATTTTCTCGAGATGCTCGAGTGGGCTCTTGCGCACATGCCATATACAGAAAGGTTAGTCTACGCAGGTGGTTTGAATGCCCCTCAAACTATTTTAGAATACAGAAGAAACACCCAGAAAGGCGCGCACATGTCAAAGGCAATAAAGAAATACGAGCTGCCACTGGAGACCCAGGCTGCAACTACACTTAGTATAACAGTGTTCGCATGGATGCATATACAGATCTCACCTTTTAATACAATGTTACAATGAGATGCTTGAAAAATCTTGATGAAAGCATGGGGAGTGAGCCCTTAATGAAATAATATCACAATTTTTCACTTCCACTCCTAAGATGACAAGACTATATGGGACTGTTTTCTCAAGTTGAAAAGAATGCACGGGACCATCACAGTCAGCGAGAGAAGTGCACGACCTAGAAAACTTAATGCGACTTTTTTACGGCTGCATAAACACTGATATCTTTAGTGCAAATACAGTAAAAAAGAGGAAGCTACGGGCAATTGTGGGAATTATTGACGGCAGGAGCACTTCGTCGTTTCTTCGCTTCAACGGTGATCGCGCATGTTCAGCGCTTCTTATGGGAGCCCCGTGAGCGTATAAAAAAATAAGAGCAAGCTCTGTGCGCAGTTACTGCTCCTTCACTGGCTGATTATCGGTGCAAAGAAAGGAAGTTTTCTATAAACCTCAATACCAACAGCAAACGGCTACTTTATCCCGATCGTAAAGAAAGTTAGAATCCTCAGTTTGTTCCTGGAGGAGAATGGCAGTAACACCTACACTTTAGAACGCATCGCATCCAAATCCAATTCCATGACAAAGCTTATCACGAGGGTGGCCAATAGAGAAGGGGCGTTATCCGAGGAGAACCTTCGGAGACTTTCAGGTCTTCCCAATGGACCACATCAACTACATCACCCTGGCCCACAAGTAGAGCAGAAGGAACGAGGCCAGATTAGACTCAATGAAAAGCGTAAAAAACGTACTGGATCTCTCGCAACGCACCAGTACAGAAAACATGTTGGCTCTGGGTAGCCACAACACTTTTGGAAGAATAGTAGTAGTAGAGGCACAACAGGCCGCCTAAGTTGCTTAACTGGCTTCCACGAAAGCTGACAGACTGTTTCAAGCGCATATTGGTACATGGTCTCCCGTCATCACACTGAGGAAGAGTGCGCTCCTTATCAAAGTCAAGGAAATGTATTCTATATCCCCTATGCCTAAAAACATGCACACTCAGTACAATTACTGCCGACGGAAAGCGAGTCCCAGAGTCCTTATTTGCACAGCGGCTACGATTGAGGACAACGTCGCCTTCGTTGATGCTGCATGCACACTACGCAGCTTTCAATCACTTTGTTTCAGCAGTTACGTCACTACGGGGGAGGGGGAGCTGCTGACATCAATTACGCTTAAAAATGCGGATTCTGACCAAGCCTATTAAGTGTCAGAGGCCATCGCAATGACCACTATGAACTATTCTACCACTTTCACGGACTCTCGAACTGCCACTAGAGCCCTCATGAAAAGCTCGGTGTGCAAGGAAGCCGCTCAAGTTCTTTCTGTTGTACCTTGCACATGCAAATAGCATATAATTTGGTTTCCAGGTCACGTAGGTGGTGACGCTCACAAAAACCATCCATAAGGCAATGGACTTGGACACTCCCAGGCACGAGGTCTCAACCACCGCACCCGAAGTGGGCACTCGGAGGCCGAAAGAGGGCAGTGGCAAAAGAACCCTTTTCTTTTCATTAACGAGGTCTGTTAGCGCTGTCAAGTGAGGCGTCTGAAGCTTCCGCTTCCACACCCGCACTTAAACATACCGTAGGCGATCACTCTGCGAATGTTGCAGACGAAAACATATCCATCTTCGTTTATATGCTGAAATTTCATAGAAGAATTAGACCCATGCTTTTCGTGATGTGGTTCATCCGAGGTGCACACTTCAGCACATGTTGTGGCAGTGGCTTAGGGTCTCCCTCTACGGAGGAAGACTGGCTCCAGATGATCACTAGCTCCGCAAACGAGCAGCAGATTAGGATTGTCTAGTGAGCCCGTGAAGTCACCGAGAGCCTGAACCTCCCTGTGCCATCGTGGGTGCGGCCTCTGCACGGTATCCCCTCATCTTCTCCAGACCAAAAAAAGTTCTTTGACTGACTGAGTGATCGCAACGTGCGTTGCAGCGTCCTTATTTTCTGCGCATCGCTGCTTCTCCTCAGTTTTTGCCCTGGGCCGCTGTACCTCAAGAACTCGCCGTCTCAAACTGGCTTATCATGGGAGTACACGCAGACCAATCGGGCTAACCTTCCATTGTGGTATATGTGATATTCACCGATCTTCTTAGAAGCTCTTTTTGCCTGTGCGAAGGAGGACAAGCTCTTGTTATTTCGTCTCGCCCAGGGTTAGAGGTTTTTCAATCCGGCACAATGTGTTTCCTAATATGTTCTTGGAGCCTTGTCCTCCAACCAACACGATGTCACCCTGTGAGAGTGGTCTTGCTTTGCCGTGTCTTCGGCTTTGACCGTTAGCTCCCTATTTCACTTGAGTATTATCTTGATGCCTACTTTTTCCACCATGCGCGCACAGGTTTGCATCTGCGTCGCCCATTGCGTCTTCAATGTCACCGTTTGTCCAGTCTTGTTTGTCCGTCTTGAAGCTGTCGCCGTCCAACTATGATGTCTGCCGGCGGTTAGTGGCATTGGCTCGTCAGGTTCTTCATATACGTAAGTCAATGGTCGATTGTTTAGTGTTCCATCAACTTCTGCTACAATAGTGCGTAGCTCCTCTACCGAAGCTGTGCTTTTCGATATTATTTTTCGCATCGACGTCTTCAAGCTTCTTATGAAGCGATCGTAAAATCCTCCCCACCATGTCGCGCACTCGGCTATCGTTTTCCATTGAATTTGTTGGCCACTGCAGTAATTCTTTAACACCTCGTTTTTAACTGTTTCGAGCATTCTGTTGATTTCCTTTCCAGCTTTTGTGAATGTTTTGGCGTTGTCCGAGTATATTACTGCTGGTATTCCCCGTCGAGCTGTATATTGTCGGAATGCTTGTAGAAAACTTGACGATGACAAATCGTTGGAAAATTCCAAGTGTACTCCTCTTGTTACCGCGCAAGTGAATATCAGTACATATTGCTTCACAATCTGGTACTTGTCCTTTGCGTAAAGAGGTCCTGTGAAGTCAACTCCCGTAACTTTGAATGGCTCTGCTTCAGTAACTCTGTCTGCCGGAAGTGGAGGTATGTCTTGAGTCGCCGGTCTGGAGTTATGCCTCTTGCAGACGACACATTTGTTTAGAACTCTTTTTTGTGCTTGTCTACCCTGCAATATCCAGAACTTTGAAGTTGCGCTAGCGTCACTTGAACTCCTCCGTGTGATATCATTTTATGCACGTGACGTATTAGCAGTTCCGTGAAATGCTCATCCTTTGGAATTACTATTACGTGCTTGTTGAATTCTTGGCTGCACTGCATTTGTCCTTTCTGTGTGATGATTCCATCGTCATCAAGGTAGACTTCGTGTCCATTAATTTCAAGTGATCGATTGTTTGAATAGGCCTCACCCTTTGTTTGTCTCAGTGATATTTGGGTCTGTCTTATCCAGTGTTTCTCTGCATTTGTTACCTGTTTTCCTGTCAACGGCCCTTTGTGATTTTCCTTTCTTGTGTTGTTTATGAATCTGAACACCCATGCTGTCACTCTTATAAGCCGTCCGTATGATGAATACCTTTCGATTTCCAAGATTGGCGCAATTTCGGCTCTTCCCATGCATTGGTGACATTGTGTTCTGTGCTGGTCTTCCACGTCTGTATTTGTGTCAATTATGCTTACTGAGTTCTTTTCCAGTGATGTTAGCCATTCGGGACCGTTCCACCATAACTTTGACGTTATCAAGGCCTTTGCGCTTATTCCTCGTGTAAGTAGGTCAGCAGAGTTGTCGTCACTTTGAACGAATGACCAGCTTGCTTGAAGTGTTTTTTCTCTAATTTCTGCGATTCTGTTGGCAACAAACGGATGTCTTTTGCTTGTTCCTTTGATACAGTGCAGCACAATCATTGAGTCCGTCTAGCAGTGTATTTCCTGAAAACTCGTTGAAGTGACCTTTGATGTAGTCGCATAATCTTGATGCTACCACCGCTGCCATCAGTTCAAGTCACGCCAATGTCAGCTCTTTAATTGGAGCTACGCGGCTTTTTGCTGTTACGAGCCTTGATTCTTTGCTTTCATCGTAATATACTGCTATCAAGTATGTTGCCGCTCCGTATGCTAATGAGCTCGCGTCGGCAAATACATGCAGCTTGTATGCTTGTACTGGTTGATTCTTGCTTGCGTAGCATCGTGGAATTTCTAGAACTCGAAAGTCCTCCGCTTCAGACATAATGTTCTTCCATTTGTCGCATTCATCTTTAGGGAGCTGGTCGTTCCACGTGACGTTCATTTTCCACAGTCTCTGCAGTCCTATTTTCTCGCGTACTGTGAATGGCGACAACAAACCGAGTGGGTCAAATATATTCGGTGTGGTTTGTAACACAGCCCTTTTTGTCAAGTGCGTTGTATCTGTTAATGAATTCCACTTTTCTATACGGAAGCAAATCATGTCCTTTGAGTGTTTCCATATCAAGCCCAGAAGACTTGTAAATCCTCTAGATCGAATATTCATGTGAGAATCGTCTCTTTGTTTTCATCAATTATTTTGTTTACTCGCTCTTCATTGGATGTTCATTTTCTCAAATTCATCGCTGCCTCTCTGAAAACTTGCTTTGCCTCTTTGTACAACTTAACTGCTTCATAAAGCGTTGCTGCTCCCAAAATGACATCCTCCACGTAGATCGCTTTCTGCAGTGTCCTTGTCGTATCAGGAAACTGGTCTTCCACTTGTTTCAAATGGTGTTTAATTGTATTGGTTGATTTGTGGGGTTTAAAGTCCCAAAACCACGCTATGATTATGAGAGACGCCGTAGTGGAGGGCTCCGGAAATTTCGACCACCTGGGGTTCTTTAACGTGCGCCCAAATCTGAGCACACGGGCCTACAACATTTCCGCCTCCATCGGAAATGCAGCCACCGCAGCCGGGATTCGAACCCGCGACCTGCGGGTCAGCAGCCGAGTACCTTAGCCACTAGACCACCGTGGCGGGGCGTGTTTAATTGTAGCTGCCAGTATAAACGTGCTTGGTGTTGTTCCGAACGTTACTCTTCTCATGCGCCATGTTTGCATTCATTCATTTACCTTCCTTCAGCGTCATGCTTCCACCACAGAAATCTCATTGCATTTCTATCCTCTTCATGTATAGAGATTTGTAGAAATGCCTTTTCAACATCTCCAACTAACGCCACCTTTTTTTTTCAGAAATTAATGAGCAGCGATAGCATGTCCTCATTCAAATCGGGTCCTGCCTCTAGGTTCTCATTTAGAGACACGCCTTTTCTAGAATGTGATGAGGCGTCAAACACTACTAGAACCTTTGTTGTGGCTCGGTCCTCTCTAATGATCGCATGATATGGCATGTAGTAGCAAAGTGCATTTGGCTGTTCTGATGGCTCTTGGACCTCCTCTGTGACTCCTAATGCCATATACTCTGATATAGCTTTGTCGTAGCGATACAGCATGTCTTCAATTTTTTGCAGCCTTTTAGTGAGTTGCTGTAGTCTTTTTATCGCATTTACCTTGTTGCTTTCCAAGTTTACGTCCTGTTTTCATGGCAAGCTGACTAGATAGCGACCGTTTTGTTGTACAATCTTGCGCTCGAATTCTTCGACCACTTCATTTCCGGTGTTATCCAAACTATTTCTTGTGATCCTCATTGACTCCAGGCTCCAGAACTTTTGTAGCTCTTGCTGGAGTTCTGTCTCCGCAGCTTCGACCTTCAGAACCATGACTGCTTGATTATGTGTTAGTTTTGTCTTGCTTTGCTCTGACGGCCCTTGCAGTACCCATCCCAGTATAGTTTCTACAGCCATCAGTCTGTCCTCGATTCTTTGAGTTCTACCAGTAAAGAATTCCCAATAATAGTCTGAGCCGATCAGTAGTTCTACAGAATTTGTTGCAGTCGTCTTGGTCCTGTGATCAGCCACTTGCATATTTAGCAGTTTCATTTTCTCGCTGAGTTTCTTAGTTGGAGTGGGTATACAATTGTACGAGATGACGTCGACTTGTAACGCTTCAATCACTGTTGTCGTAATTGTTTCTCGTGATCCTACAGTCACTTGCACCACGTTCCTTAGTTTGACCTTTTCGTCTCATTTAAATAAACCAATCGTCAGCCTTTCCTGTCACAAAACCTTCGCACCTATTTTTTTCGCTAATCCCGCTTCAATAAATGAACGTTGACTTCCGCTGTCTAATAACAAGCGGCAATGTCGGCCACATGTTTCTCCTTCTACGCACGCTACAGCCGTCTGCAAAAGCACAAACTTATGCTTGATATTTTCGGTTGCGTGTAGCGTAGACATCGTCGCTTCGGCTTGCGCTGTTGAGACCAGCTCTGCCCTTGTTTTCTGCATCATCGTTCTACACACTGACGTGGCATGTCGTCCCTTGCATTGCTTGCATTTTACTTGGGCCTTGCAAATGCGTGCAGTGTGGTTTGGTCGCGTGCATCTGAAGCATGCTCTTTTTTGGTAAGCATAAGTTCTTTTCATCCATTGGAATGCTCCTACGACAGTTTTCGGTTGCGTTGTGAGTGCCGTGGCGGCTCGTGCTCATCACCTCGTTGATGGAGCAATGGACGAAGTGGAGCGGAAGTCCGTGACGGCTCGTGCTCGTCGCCAGACAGACAAAAAGGCACACAGACAGACGACAGACAGACGGATGGACACACGGGCAGACGCAGGCATGGACGGAAGGACGTGCAGACAGACGGACGCACGCAAGGGCGGTCAGACGCTTTTCCTGACTCATCATCGTTCACTTCGTGAATATGCTGTGATTTTTTTCAGGCTTCACATGGATCCACCAATTGTCTATATATATAGAGAGTCTCAGCAGCGCAAAATGTATTAATTGCTCGACTTCGGCCAATTCAACAACTTGCTTGGGGATGCACAGATTCAGTTAAAAAACACAGACAAAAGAAAGGGCGTTCTGGATAAGCGCACGTTGTCCTTATGTTTTTTTCTTAACTCCCAGCTCGGATTTAGAGAATATACGTTGACAATCGAATCCTTCAGTTTTTTTTAAAGATCTTTTCTTACAATAACAAAATTTTGAAGCTGAAGTTTGCCATTCCATTTCCCGAATTTCGTGATTGTGGGCTATAAAGCTTTTCCTAAATACATACACAAACCAGTGAGGAAAGAATACGACAATCCAGACTCGGAAAAACTATGTAAATTATTACCAGCTTTATACACGAGCTGACTACTTCAATTCGGTTGTGTTTTTTAAAATAAATGATTGCCAATTTTGAGTACATCAGGCCTTGGGAAAACAGATGCATAATTTTGTTAAGCATAAAAGTCACAAGACTTCTGATAATGAGCAAGTGAATGCCCATTGAACCTCGCGTAGAAGGACTTGCAGCGATCAGGATGCGCTTATGACAGGTGAAACTGGAGATGTTTCAGCCTCCTACTCCCCATATGCCGATAACCATGGCCCATAATAATACCACTCGCACGACTCACTTCAATGAGATGTGCAATTATAACTGCGGCTCGTTTCACAAGTGAGTGGCGACGTTTCAATTTGCATACACACTGTAAATAAGCAACAAGACGTCATGTGTTTGTACGAGATCGCCAAGGGCATGATGAAAGTAGAATTACTACACTATCAAAACTTTTAAACAATCCATGATCTCTTTATTGGTGCATAAATGTATCGCGGGCAGTGTTTATCATCTTTACGACTGCATAACCGAGCATCAACTGATTGATCTTCATGCTAATAAAAGGGGAAAACACAAAAATGCTCATTTTCACTATTTACAGCCCAACAAAAGAACATCAAGTCAACTTCCTCGAGATGCTCGAGTAGGCTCTTGCGCACATGCCATATACGGACAGGTTAGTCAGTGCAGGTGGTTTCAATGCCACTCAAACTAGTTCAGAATGCAGAAGAAACACTCAAAAAGGCGCACACATGTAAAAGGCAATAGAGAGATATGAGCTGCCACTGGAGACCTAGGTGGCAACTACACTTAATATAATAGTGTTCGCATAGAAGCATATGGAGATTCACCTTTTCATACAATGTTACAATGAGATGCTAGAAAATCTTGATGAAAGTATGGTGAGTGAGTCCTTAATCAAATAATATCAAATTTTTTTCTTCTACTCCCAAGATGACAACACTATATGGGACTGTTTTCATAAGTTGAAAAGCATGCACGGGACCATCACAGTTAGCGAGAGAAGCACACGACCTGGAAAACTTAATGCGACTCTTTTACGGCTGCATAAACACTGACAACCTTAGTGCAGACAGTAAAAAGGGAAAGCTACGGGCAATTGTGGGAAATATTGACGGCAGGAGCACTTCGTCGTTTCTTCGTTTCAATGATTCGCGCATGTTCAGCGCTCCCTATGGGAGCCCCGTGGGCGTTTGAAAAATTAAGAGCGAGCTCCGTGCGCAGTTACTGCTCCTTCACCAGCCGACGATCGGTGCAAACAAAGAAAGTTTTCTAGAAATCTCAATACAAACAGCAAACAGCTCCTTTATCCCAATCGTAAAGAAAGTTAGAATCCTCGGTATGTTCCTGGAGGAGAATGGCAGTAACACCTACACTTTAGAACGCATTGCATCAAATCCGATTCCATGACAACGCTTATCACGAGGGGGGCCAATAGAGCAGGGGAGTTACCCGAGGAGAACCTTCGGAGACTTTCACGCCTTCCTAATGTACCACATCAACTACATCACCCTGGCCCATAAGTGGAGCAGAAGGAACGAGGCCAGAGTGGACTCAATGCAAGAGCATAAGAAAGGTACTGCATCTCTCGCAAAGCACCAGTACAGGAGGAGGAGGAAGATTGAAAGAGGAAGGACAGGGAACACCAGTACCAGCACCAGGACCAGTACAGAAAATATATTGGCTCTGGGAGGCCACAACACTTTTGGAAGAATAGTAGTAATAGAGGCACAATAGGTCGCTTAAGTTACTTAACTGGCTTCAACGAAAGCTGACAGACTGTTACAAGCGCATATTAATACATGGTCTCCCGTCATCACCCCGAGGAAGAATGCGCTCCCTATGAAAGTCAGGGAAATGTATTCTATATCCCCGATACCTAAAAACATGCACCCTCAGTACAATTACTGCCGAGAAAAAGCGAGTCCCAGAGTGCTTATTCGCACAGCGGCTACGACTGAGGACAACGTCGCCTTCGTTGATGCTGCGCACTGCGCAGCTTTCAATCGTTTTGTTTCAGCAGTTACGTCACTATGGGGAGAGCTGCTGACATCAATTACGCTTAAAAATGCGGATTCCGACCAAGCCTATTAAGTGTCAAAGGCCATCGCAATGACCACTACGAACCATTCTACCATTTTCACGGACTCGCGAACAGCCACTAGAGGACTCATGAAAGACTCGGTGTGCAAGGAAGCCGCTCGAGTTCTTTCTGTTGTATCTTGGACATGCAAAAAGCATATAATTTGATTTCCTGGTCACGTGGGTGGTGACGCTCACGAAACCATTCATAAGCGAACAAACTTGGACGATCCCAGGCACGAGTTCTCACCCACCACGTCCGAAGTGGGCAGTCGGAGGCCGAAGAAGGGCAGTGGCAAAACGACCCTTTTCTCACTTTTAATGAGGTCTGTTGGTGCTATGAACGGAGGCGTCGGAAGTTTCCGCTTCCAAACCCGCACTTAAACATACCGTAGACAATTACTCTGCGAATGTTGCAGACGAAAACATTTCCATCTTTGTTTATATGCTGAAAATTCATAGAAGAAATAGACCCATGCTTTTCGTGCTGTGGTCATCCGAAGTGCACACTTCAGCACATGTTGTGGCAGTGCCTTAGGCTGTCCCTCTACGGAGGAAGACGGGCTCCAGTTGATCATAGCTCCACAAAGGAGCAGCAGCTTAGGACTCTCCAGTGAGCCCGCGAAGTCACCGAGAGCCTGAACCTCCCGGTGCCATCGTGGGTGCGGCTTCCGGACGGTATCTCCTGACGGGGGCATCCTCATCTTCTCCGGACCAAAAAAAGTTCTTTGACTGACTGAGTGATCGCAACGTGCGCTGCAGCGTCATTATTTTCTGCGCATCGCTGCTTCTCCTCAGTTTTTGCCCTGGGCCGCTGTACCTCAAAAACTCGCCGTCTCAAACTGGCTTATCGTGGGAGTACACACAGACCGATAAAAATACAGAAAAGAAACGAAAGCAAGGGATTGAAAAGAGGCACCAGGGTTGCCCAAAAAGAAGATGCCAGAGTTTCAATGAATCGCAAAAAAAATCCGAGCCACCGAGGAGAAGCTTCTACAATTGAACCCCTCGCCGAAATTCAAAGCGATACGGTGCGACCCCGAGTGCTAAGTCACAGACTCCATGATGGGAACCAAAAAAGTAAATAGAAACTTGATCGAGAAAGAAGAAAACCAATCTTGGAACACATGAAGGGAGATATAAAAAAAGAAAGTTAAATTGATAATGCTGGAGCACAAGGTAAGAATGCTGGACATATATATACGGTATCGAGATCGAAGAAACGGGTGAAAGCCTCCACCGTCCTGCAAACTGGAACTACAAAAATAAAATGCCAATCTGAAACTATGCGTGGAACAGCATGAAGAACTAGGACAGCTCCGACAGGTTGATTGATCACTTCAATTTAATGGGCACTGATAGCTCTTCTAGCCGTAATTCATCGCAAAAATTTTGGTTAGTCTTCTTGTTTGTCTGTCAGCCAAAACGACTGAGCTACCCGGTTAAAGTTTAACTACTTCATCAACGGTCACCCATGTCGATCTGATGTCTTCGATAATACTTGTGCACATTGTCAGTCAAGAAGCACTTATAACGCATATATGACGCGCAATATTAACGCGTCATTACTTGGTAGTGTGTTTCCCTACAATAAAAAAAACTCCTAGATACCTAATTCTGAAACGGTCGGTTTATTACGCTGAGCTGCCACTGCAACGCTATGCACGAAAATGCGCCTGTTTCCTACGTTTCGCTAAGATGATATGATGCTGCCACCTAGGCCTGGCTCTGCGTTCTATAGTTGTTTTGATTTTACAACTTTACTGCCAGATGGAGCAAATCTCTCACCAATCTTATTCAGCGAACATCAAATCAACGTCTTCTTCTTTCTGCCCATACAGAAGACTATCGTCTTTGGACGACATTCGCGGTGAAACTCGTAGATACGCGGCCAATGTTTGTCGAGCCCACAGAGGCGTAACACATTTCGTAAGTACACATCTAATGCATAGTCCCCTCCTTTTCTCTCGCACTTTTTCAGTGGGAGAACTCAGGCCCATGTGCTCAGATTTGGTGCACGTTAAAACACCTCAAGTGGTCGAAATTTCCAGAACCCTCTACTACGGCGTCTCTCATATTCATATGGTGGTTTTAGAACGTTAAACCTCACATACCAATAATTCAAGTGCGAGAACTCAGAGTAAAATGCTCTGTGTTATCTTCATTGTCGTTGGTAGTGCAAAGTAGTAGTGCAAAGGAAGTTATTTTTTCTTCAGTAGATACTATAAATTTGAAAATACGAAGCCTCATTGGCTCGTTGTGCGTAGGCCTCGGAGACATTTGCAAAAAGACACAGAGACATTAAAAGGACATGACTAAAAGAAAGAATAAATTGAAAGATATGAATTTGTTTTATGGTGAGTTCCAAAAATATTTATTTTTCTCCGCTATGGTGGAGGAGGAGGTGGAAGAAAGAAATAAAAACTGGAAGGACAGGATAATTCGCAAGTTCCTAGAACGGCTGACTTCCCTGTCAAGCCAGAGCAATGAGCAACTGAAAGAGGGTGAAGAAAGCTTAACCACGTAGTTAAAGAAATAGTTAGAGTGGAATGTTCATAAAATGAAATTTATTTTGTGATTTGTACGTATATATTTGAAAATTTGTAGCGAAAGGAACCATTCATCAATTTTTATACCTAAGATGAGCAATGGTGCTTGCTTATAGAGTATATTTCGTAGTTCGGAAAGTTGGGTCTGACATTGAAAATTGCGTTTTTACCGGAGAAGCACGCACCCATTTGCACTTCTATGATGCTCATTGAACCTTCTTATTTCACGCATTTGTATAGAACCTTCTTTTTAGCTTGGGTACATTTCAGGTTGACTGTTGTGTCTAAATTGTTAACTTAAGCGCCCAGTTAAAGAAAATAAAAAATGGCAGATCCCACGTACAGTGTAAATCAATGATATGCGAATCACGAATGAAGAAGGTTGATATGCCACTTTCAAATCACCACAGTGTTAAAAGGAAGAGGCAAATTGTGCCGTACCCATCTGCCCTGTCATTATTATCATGTTTGGATGTGTCGTTTACCCTCGTCATCTATTTAAGTCACGTCATGCCATATTTTGTATATGTGGAGCTAGCGAAACGGCCGCGAGCACACTATGAGCATGGTATGTTGTCATGTTCTTACATGACACGCGTCTCATGATTATCATGTTTGCACCAGTCATATACCTTCGTCATTCATTGACGTCACGTAACACCTAATTTGGTAAATGTGGAGCTAGCGAAACGGCCGCGAGTGCATCACAAAGGGCCCAATATACTCCAACGTAACGTTGACGCGCGCGCACGCTGGGCACAGCGACGCTACGTTAGCAAAACGCGAGCACTTTATAGTCTGACGCCAAGCACGACCGGCGCGACTAGCGTCCATCCTCGCGGCCCGACGGCAACCGGTGCGAAATGCGACATGCTGCACTTGGCGCCAATGCGTTACCCAGACAGCACTGCGTCTGCCTCTTTTCGAGACAGGCGGACGCCGGACGCGCTGAAACGCGCAGGCGTCAAAGCAAATGCAGCGTGCGCCTGGGAGTTAATGGCAGGACCCGCGCCTGGCATGGCAACGCCGGCGTGATGCGACGAAACGAACGCCGGCTGCGCACGCGTGCTGGGTCACGTCTAAATGTATTGGTCGCCTTGTCTGTGGCATGTAGTCACGTTGTCACATTACACGCATCTCATGATTATCATTTTTGCAGCAGTCAATTACCTTCGTCATCTATTGCCGTCACGTAATACCAAATTTGTCATATGTGAAGCTAGCGAAATGGACGCGAGCGCATCATGAGTGTAGCATGTAGTCATGTTGTTTCATGACACGCATCTCATGTTTATCATGTTTGCACCAGGCCCGTACCTTCATCATTTATTCACGTCCCGTAATACCAAATTTTGTAAAAGTGAAGCTAGCGAAACGGGCTCTAGGGCATGAGCGTGCCATAAAGTCACGTTGTTACATGAGAAGCATCTCAAGATTATCATGTTTGCACCAGTCAGATACCTTCGTCATTCATTCATGTAACGTAATAACAATTTTGGTATATATGACGCTAGCGAAATGGCCGAGAGCGCATCATTAGCGTGGCATGTTGTCATGTTGTTGCATGACACGCATGTAATCATTTTCATGTTAGGGTCTGTCGCTTGTGTTCGCCGTGCAATCATGTCATACCATGTCAGTTTTGCAACATGTCATGTGAACGAGACAACCGTAAGAGCAGCAAGACCATGAAATGTAAATCATGACATACATGTCATGATTTTCATGTTATGACTAGTCAAATATGCTCGTCATATATTCATGTTATGCCATACCAAGTTTGGTATAGATACCAATATCCAAACGGCCAGGAGAGCTAGAAGCCGTAGGTGGCTATATATATATATATATATATATATATATATATATATATATATATATATATATATATATATATATATATATATATATATATATATATATATATATATAGATAGATAGATGCGCTCAAAGTGGCCGAAGTTCACTTTGAAATGTCTCGCATGTAAAAAGTGTTTTCAATTCAGTGTGTTAAAATGATATATTTCATTCGTGTGTATGTTGGGGAAGAAAATGTGTCTTGGCTGATTTGCTTCAATGTGTCCTGCTGTTATGCTTGAAGGAAATATAAAATGTATTTTTGCTGAGGACTGTCGAAGTATTGTCAGGTACATCTAGTCTGGCAGAGACGGGAATTATGACAGCAGTTTTTTTCTACTTTTTTTATCCTATCATTGTTTTATCCTATCATTGAGACTGCGGCGATGGCGTAGTGGTTAGAGAATCAGCCTCGCATGCAAGAGGTCCGTGGTTCAAATCCCGGTACCGCGCAGTTCCCAACCGGATTAAAAAAAATCCGCTGGTTGATGGAACTGCATTAAGAGGCCTGGGGTGCGGCCTCACCGGCAAACACCGCCGAGAACGCACTCCCTCACCAGAGAAGGATTGGCCACCCTGGTGCAGTATCTGGCCACTACCTCCCACATGCTTACGTCAAATAACTCACGGCCCTCAGTCCCCAGCAGCTGCGAAGCAACTGACCACGGCGGCGGTCAGATCTGCAACGCAGCAGAAGGTGCTAAGAATCTCTGGATCCGGACAGGCCGCCATTGGAACCTGAACTTGGCAACGTTTAACGCTAGAACCTTATCTAGTGAGGGAAGTCTAGCTGTACTATTCTAGGAGCTAGAGGGTGCTAAATGGGATATAATAGGGCTCAGTGAGGTTAGGAGGACAGATGAGGCCTATACGGTGCTACAGAATGGGCACGTCCTTTGCTACAGGGGCTTGGCAGACAGACGAGAACTGGGAGTTGGGTTCCTAATTCACAGAAACATAGCTGGCAACATAAAGGAATACTATAGCATTAATGAAAGGGTGGTAGGTATCGTAATTAAACTGAATAAAAGATACAAGATGAAGGTAGTACAGGCTTACGCGCCTACATCCAGCCATGATGACGCTTCAGTTGAAAGCTTCTATGAAGACGTGGAATCGGCAATGAGTAAGGTAAAAACACAGTATACTATAGTGATGGGCGACTTTAATGCAAAGGTAGGGAAGAAGCAGGATGGAGACCAGGCAGTAGGAGATTATGGCATCGGTACTAGAAACGCCAGAGGAGATCTACTAGTAGAATTCGCAGAACGCAATAATTTACGGATTTTGAATACCTTCTACCGAAAACGAGAAGACCGCAAGTGGACATGGAGGAGCCCTAATGGCGAAAATAAGAACGAAATGGACGTTATAATGAGTGCACACCCTGGAATCGTGCAGGATGTGGAATTGCTTAACAAGGTACGATGCAGTAACCATAGAATGGTACGGTCTCGAATTCGCCAAGACTTGAAGAAGGAACGACAGAAACTGATACGCAAGAACCAATCAATCAGCTAGCACTGAGAAGGAAAGTGCAGGAATTCAGAGTGTCGCTGCAGAACAGGTACTCGGCTCTTAGTGAGGAAACCAACCTTAGCGTAGATACAATGAATGATCATCTGACGAGTATCATTACGGAGTGTGCAGTGGAAGTTGGAGGCAGAGTAGTTAGACAGGACACTGGCAAGCTTTCCCAGGAAACGAACAACCTAATAAAGAAGCGTCAAATCATGAAAGTGTCAAGTAAAACAGACAAAATAGAACTGGCAGAGCTTTCGAAGTTGATTAATAGACGTAAGGTATGCGATGTAAGAAGGTATAACATGGAGAGACTTGAACACGCTCTGAAAAACGGAGGAAGTGTCAAAGCATTGAAGAGGAAACTTGGGATAGGCAAAAGTCGGATGTATGCACTAAGGGACAAAGAAGGCAAAATAACTACCAATATGGATAGGATAGTTAAAATAGCGGAGGAGTTTTACAGAGATCTGTACAGTAGCCGAGACAACCACGACCTTAATACTATAAGAACTAGCAGTAACCCAGATGACACCCCACCAGTAATGATAGAAGAAGTCAGAAAAGCTTTGGAGAGCATGCAAAGAGGCAAAGCTGCTGGTGAGGATCAGGTAACATCAGACCTGCTGAAAGATGGAAGACAGATTGTGTTTGAAAAAATAGCCACACTGTTTACGAGGTGTCTCCTGACGGGAAGAGTACCAGAGTATTGGAAGAACGCTAACATCATCTTAATACATAGGAAAGGAGATTACAAGAACTTGAAGAATTACAGGCCGATCAGCTTGCTCTCTGTAGTATACAAGCTATTTACAAAGGTAATTGCTAACAGAGTAAAGAAAACATTAGAATTCAATCAACCAAAGGAACAAGCAGGATTTCGAACAGGCTACTCAACAATAGACCACATTCATACTATCAATCAGGTAATACAGAAATGCTCAGAGTATAACCAACCACTATACATAGCCTTCATATATTACGAGAACGCTTTTGATTCAGTAGAAATATCAGCCGTCATGCAAACACTGCGGAATCAGGGCGTAGATGAAGTATATATAAACATTCTGGAAGAAATCTACAGGGGATCAACTGCTACCATAGTGCTTCATAAAGAAAGCAACAGAATACCAATCAAGAAGGGTGTAAGGCAGGGGGACACAATTTCCCCAATGCTATTTACCGCGTGCTTACAGGAGGTTTTCAGAAGCCTAGAATGGGAACAGTTAGGGATAAGAGTCAATGGAGAATACCTTAGTAACCTGCGCTTCGCCGATGACATTGCATTGCTGAGTAACTCGGGGGACGAATTGCAACTCATGATTACGGAGTTAGACAAGGAGAGCAGAAAGCTGGGTCTTAAAATTAATCTGCAGAAAACGAAAGTAATGTACAACAACCTCGGCAAGGAGCAGCGCTTCGAGATAGGTAATAGTGCACTTGAAGTTGTAAAAGACTATGTCTACTTAGGGCAGGTAATAACCGCAGAGCCGAACCACGAGATTGAAGTAACTAGAAGAATAAGAATGGGGTTGAGCACATTCGGCAAGCACTCTCAAATTATGACAGGTAGATTGCCACTATCCCTCAAGAGGAAGGTATATAACAGCTGTATATTGCCGGTACTTAGCTACGGAGCAGAAACCTAGAGACTTACAAAGAGGGTTCAGCTTAAATTGAGGACGACGCAGCGAGCAATGGAAAGAAAAATGGTAGGTGTAACCTTAAGAGACAAGAAGAGAGCAGAGTGGATTAGGGAACAAACGGGGGTTAAGGATATCATAGCTGAAATCAAGAAGAAGAAATGGACATGGGCAGGGCATGTAGCGCGTAGACAGGATAACCGCTGGTCATTAAGGGTAACTGACTGGATTCCCAGAGAAGGGAAGCGGGTTAGGGGGAGACAGAAGGTTAGGTGGGCAGATGAGATTAAGAAGTTTGCGGGTATAAATTGGCAGCAGCAAGCACAGGACCGGGTTAACTGGCGGAACTTGGGAGAGGCCTTTGTCCTGCAGTGGACGTAGTCAGGCTGATGATGATGATGGTGATGATGTTTTACCTATGCCTTCATTTGTAACCTACTGGATTGTACTTCAGCTGTTTCGAAATCGACATAGTCAAAATATTGTGTTTATGCATGAGAGCAATAAAATTAGCATACGTAGAAGACTGGAATAGGATTGTGAAAACAGGACATCAAAGTGTTTTTGTATTTTGAAGTGACCGCGTCTGCAGGTGAGAGAACTTCGAAACTATGTGCTCAATGCTTAGATTTTCTTTCATATTTCAAGCAAGAAAACTGTTGTGTGAAAATAAAAACAATAGGACAAATCAACCTAAGTCCAACACCAGACGTGGCTGAAACTACATTGACTAAGGGACACATGATAAGCTGTTGCCAATACACTGCTACACTACGTGAGTATGTGAGCGTCCAGAATGTAAAATAAAAGTGTAAAATAAAACAAAAACATCGTTTCATGTAACGCCGCTGGTATAAACAGGCTCCACGTGTTTTAGAGAGGCCTCGTTTTCATGGCTAGCGGACAAAACCTCCCCTCTGCAAGTTGACAAAATCAGAGATGTACTCAAAAGCCTAACTTTGCCATTAGATCGCTCAACGGAAATTCAACTTTTCCGACAGTGTCCGTTGACAGCTCCTTCTTTCCTCTTTGCAATTAAACTAAATACATTCATGCGTGTGATGTGCCTCCATCGCTTCACTAAATCTGTGTTCCCCGAAAATTGGGCTGCGTCTGTAAACCACCATCTTGTTTGAACAAGCCTTCAAATTAGGGACTTCCATTAATCAAATTACATACAGGCTCCCTTTCCTCTCGGGCCTTCCTTTACGTGCATTGAAGCTGTGAGACATCGAACTTCAGTTGCCCGAAACTTCAGTTCTCTGTTCACCCGTTCGTTCGCCATTGTTGAATTCATTTTCAGGATAGTATAGGGTCCTAATTAGAAGAGTTGGAGCAAGGGAAGCGTAGGCTCTCAGACAGAGGGATGGTCTCATTGTGGAAGAACCTTAGCCCAAGGTACCTGGTATTCAAACTTCGAGCTGTGAAGAAGAAAAAAGAACCTCTTCAAGGCGCAATTTTTTCTTCGGCATTATTTAGATCCTTGTTCTCGGAAGTCTCGCGTATTAATCAAGGCTGAGTTCAATGAGCGAAAGCGATTTGTTTCGTAGAAATGCACGAAACTAGAAAGTGTAAAAATCAAGCGTTGAGGTTATTGAGCGATCGCTATTAGCTCGAGTTTGGTCAGGTGTCTCACTCGCATGTATAAGTAATCATAATAGGTTTTCCCATGTCTCAAGCACACTGACAGTGGTTATACGGATGCGTCATGTCACTGTTGATTCAAGTGAAGGCACACTAGCAGTAATAAATGCAAGACTGCCTCTAAAACACTATTTAAAAGCAACATTAATGTTGGCATTGCGGTACGGAAACATTCCCAACGTTTGAGACTGCGGCGAAGTTTCAGGCGCGAAACCCCTTATGAGTTCGGACTGTCGGCGCCTCCTGTCATCACCGCTTGTCACTGTGTCTCTTAAAGTCACCCGTCATGGTAAAGCAAGTGCAAATACTACGATACGTTCACTCAGGGAAACCTGGCGAGAAGGCGCGCTCGCGCGTCGAAGACGTCGCCGGCGTTTCTCCGGGTGGCGAATAGAACGGTGCGTTGGTTCAGGAAAAGCTCTGTTTACACGATAGACATTGTCAGCGATGGGAACTGGGTTCTGCCTGTAGCAACGAGAGGACACTTCTTTTTTATGAATACTTACGTGTTCATATGGGAAAAATTTGTTTTTCGCGCCATCCGTGGTTCCACGTTAGTGGGGATGTTTTAGTAGCGCTTCCTGTTGCTTGTTCTGTCAAACTGCCATTTCATCTTGATGTTTCTGACCTGCCTAGGCACGGGCTCGATAAAGTAAAAGAATATACGTGGCCTTTACAACACGCAAGCTCAGGGACAGAGCTTGTTTGGAGGCTTCGGTGTACAGAAATACAAACAAATGTACATGTCAGTAATTGTTAATGCATTGCAGTCAAGCTTCTCGAAAGAAATTCTTAAATATTGAGCAAGCATTAGGACTCAATGGTTGCCGAAATTACACACACTCTTCCACAACTTCTTTGAAAAGTTGGAGGCATACTGGCTTTGATGTCGCAATCAGCTGAGGTTGTAGGATGACCATTCAATTTCTTTATTTTAGTTTTTGCTTGCTTCTTTTCTTGTGTGTGCTATCCAAGATCTGCGTGTGCGAAGGGTGCTATCCTCTGGCTGGCTTTCGAAGAAACGATAATTGCTAAGGGGCTTTTTGCTTCTATAATTAAGCATGTGTACATGTTGCAATGGCCAGAAAATCTTTTTTCTGTGCAGCAGACTCCACGCCTAAATCATGCTGTGAAGCATAATTCATGTTTATATATCAACTAGTGATTACCAGGTTTAGCGTGCAATATTGAGCAGAACCATTTCTGCAAGGTGCGGCGAACGTGAAGAAAGGAGCCGAAGAAACGATACGAAAGAACGCAAGCATTATATCTCCAAAGAAATGCGCCTAAATTATTTACACACCATTACTTTATGCCATTGTTGTGTGGCCTCTACTGGATTTTGTTCGTGTATTTCAGAGTATATTATCGCTGTGATTTGAGGCATTAAACAACGATATCCTTATGAGAGACGCAGCAGTGGAAGATCTCTGAAATTTCGACTACCTGGGATTCTTGAAGGCGAACCTAACTTCAAGCACACTGTGGACCTCACGGATTTTCACCTTCATCGAAAATGTGGCCTCCGCTGCCGTGATTTGAACCCGTGACCATTCAGCCAGCAGCCGAGCACCATAGCCACTAGACTGCCAATGCAAGCGGACATTTTAGTGGCACATACCTGCTGGTATAGCTCCTCGAGGTGAAGCGCCGTTCCTGGCAGTAATTACTTAATGTTTACAGAAATGAATCTTCGTTGTTTGTAGCGGACCAACTATAGTTTATCAGGGCCTGCTCTTCAGGTGCAGTAAACGACCACGAAAACACCTGGCGTGTCCTTATTGCATAGTCCAGTTTCCATGAGCGATTACATCAACGAAACCTCAGCCGCTGTGCTGACCAAGTCTACATGTGATAGGGGATAGCTGGGGTGGAGGGTTTGTGTGCGACCTGTAAACGGGGGAGCAAAAGTAATAAAGTGATCTGTTATATATACAAAAGTGCCTAATACACCTGCGCATTGTTTTGCGGTGAACCACAACTAGCACCAGTTATGTAACATTTATACAAATACTCATGCGTTCTTTTAAAGAGGATGTCATGCCTTAAATTTTTTTTGCATAGATTATAAAAAGAGTTGATCAGAAGTAAATCTTGCGCAACTTTGTGCATTAGCGGAAGAACCACTGCCGACTCTCGAAGTACTTGAAAAACGAGTGAAGCTTTTACTTCTGAGTAGTGTAATTCACCGTATATGAGGGCATTGGTCTTTCCCAATAGAGCGATTAATTTCTTGATAAAAACGAAGTGCGAATGAGTTTCTATTCAGGCTTCAATTTATCTTCGATCATTTGTCTTCCTGCCTCAACAGATGGTTTCCATTCGGTTCGAGCCACGATGAACATTTTGCGGAACCACAGAGTCAGCAGCGGTTTTTAAGTGTGAATACACTTTATAAGCGACCCCAAACCATCCACCGCTGTCGGCGGCGTCCGCAGTCTTCTCTCTATCTTTAAAAGAAAGAGGACTTGGCGGGCCGCAGCACGACGCTCTACCGAATAAGCCACGGACGCGACGCTGATATCGGTGTCAGTAACGCGCCTTATATCTCCTCCCCCTTCGCTCGCTCCTCAGCTCTCCTAGCTCGCTGCAGCTGCGCGCACACCCCTCTCTCTCGCGCGCCCACCTTCTCTCTCAGTCTCCCGTCGAGAGCGGGTCGTGAGGGGGAGTAAAGTTAAAGTCCGTTGGCATTCGCCAGTGAGTTAACGTAAACTCCCCCGTGGGATCAAATTGCGATTCCCAGGAACCATTACACCATAAAGGCACCATAGTGTGATTAATAAAAATAATAGTGAGAATTAATAAATACACCTCATAGCATTACCCCGTGTATTCAAACTTAACCATGTTCACCCTCGGGGAAATGCTTGGGAGTTTTTCCTTACGTCTACTTTTAAATGCGAAGCATTTCTCAGCGTACTTCGGCGACTTTGAGTACATCTATCTATCTATCTATCTATCTATCTATCTATCTATCTATCTATCTATCTATCTATCTATCTATCTATCTATCTATCCGTCTGTCTATCCGTCTGTCTATCCGTCTATCTATCTATCTATCTATCTATCTACCTATCTATCTATCTATCTATCTATCTATCTATCTATCTATCTATCTATCTATCTATCTATCTATCTATCTATCTATCTATCTATCTATCTATCTATCTATCTATCTATCTAGCCGCCTACGACATGCGCTCTCCTGGCCGTTTCGATAATGGTGTCGATTTCAAACTTGGTATGGCATAACATGAGTGTATGAAGAACATAATTGACTAGTCATAACATGAAAATGATGACATGTATGTCATGACGTGCATTTCATGGTCCTGCAGCTCTCGCGGTGGTTTCGTTCACATGGCATGTTGCTAAACTAGTATGGTATGGCATGATTGCATGGCGAACACAAGCGACAGAGCCTAACATGCAATTCATGACATGCGTGTCACGTAACAACATGACTACATGCTACGCTCATGATGCACTCGCGGCTTTTTCGATAGCTTCACATGTACCAAACTAGGTATTACGTTACGCGAATGGATGACATAGGTAAATGACACATACAAACATGATAATCATGGCATGCGTGTCATGTAACAACATGACTACATTCCACTCATGATGCGATCGCGGCCGTTTTGCTAGCTTTACATATGCCGAATTGGGTATTACGTGACGTCAATGGGTGAAGAAGGTAGTGTGACTGGTGCAAATATGATAGTCATGAGATGCGTGTCGTGTGGGAACTTGACTACATGCCACCCCTACTGAAAAAACGTCCACCATCGGAATGGTGGATTCCACCATCCACCATTTTGGTGGATTATGGTGGTTAAATGTTGGTGTTACATGGTGTATGAAGGCGTATGGTGGCGTATGGTGGAGCGGATGGTGGATAGCGCGCTCAAGCTGGTAATACTGTAACGCGAAGCAGCGCCAGAACCACCGTGACGAGCTGCCACTAAAGAAATAACAAAAATAATTGCATAAAACTATGTTGAAAGCACCCGTAAAAAAAGTGCGACAGCGTGGAATAGAACCTGCCATTTTTGGATTCCCATCTGAGCACGCTTACAATTGCGCCACGGTGACTTTTTTTGCATGGTATTTAATAAAGTATTTGCGTAATAAAGACAAAATCAAGTGAACAAAAGTACAATCAAACACGAAAATAAGCGCTCAAGCGTTACTCATAAACACTCAATGGCTAACACAGCGTGAGTTCCTCACATGGAGATTGAGAGAGAGAACACAAGGAGAAAGGCAGGGAGGTTAACCAGGGCTGAGCCCCGGTAGGCTACCCAGCACTGGGGAAGGGGAGAGGGGAAGGAAGCTTATAGAAAGGGAGAGAAAGGGTCACTGAATGGGCTGACGCGTAACAGTTTCACCATCACAAACGATGAAACAGGCCGGTGTCTTTGAGAAAATGCAACAGTGCTTTGGTTGCCTTTCGCAAAATTGGATGGGCAGTGCCATGGTCCCAATACTTTCACGACAGTGAAATCACTTCTGTCGAGTTGATTTAAAATACTGTGCAGGTGAAGCCTCTCGTTTGTGTATGCCTGGCCGTAACATAAGATGTGTTCAATAGTCTCATCGACGGCGCAGTCGTTGCACTCCGCGCTGTCAGCCATCGCTATCCTAAATGAGTAGGTATTGGTGAAGGCTACGCCCAGCCGCAGACGGCACAACATTGTACCTTCCTCCCTAGAAAGACCAGAGGGTAACAGGAGTCATAGAGATGGTTCGAGAGAATACAGTCGATGATGTGCGAACTGTGACGACTGCCGCTTCTGGAGTGTCATGTCCTGCGCCAGCTTACTTAGGTATCTAGTCGAGTCAATCCTAAATAAAGGTACGGAGACAGGGTTTGACTGCACGAGTGCATTGCTGGTTACTTCATCGGCGAGGTCGTTGCCGGAGATACCGCAATGACTTTGTATGCACTGGAACACAACGTTGTGTCCTTGTTCGGTCACATAGTGCAGCATTTCCCTGATCTCCCATACTACAGGTTTTCCCGCTCATTTTAATCCAAGTGCCAGCCTAAATATTCTGAAATAATCTGAACGCCGAGATATTTAATCTATGTGCCAAACATTTATTCCAAGCGCCAACATATTTAATCCAAGCGCCAACTCACACAGGCCGCGTGCCATTGAGTTTCATCCAAGTGCCACCGTGTTTAATGCCAATTGCCAATGACTTTAATTCAGGTGCCAGTCAGTTTAATCCACGCACAAAAACCAGATTACGGGGCGTAAAAACGGCAGTGCAATTGAAATGCAGTTCCTACAGTATAAAAGACAATAATCGGAAGGTAGAGACAATTATTATTATTTGTATTCGCCGATAGTATCCTTGAAAAAATACTGCCATGGTTCGCTTAAGACATGGTTGGAGTGCTTATACTTTGCTATGCGCAAGTTTGTATAATGAGTGCTTGGCCCAAGTGAAATAAATGTAATCAAAAAGAAAAAAACGCATGAACATATTGCTGAATATTTCACAGTGCAATGAAATTAGGTATCCATCACTGAAGTTCATAATTGGCTTTGGTACACACTTCAACATTACATGACCAGGACAGGTCATGTAATGCGAACGACACCCTATGTTTATTGGAGTGCCGGAACGCATACTAAGAGATTAAAAGCATGGTCATGGGCAGTGATGGGTCAAAGACAGCTACATAATCAAGAAATTAGGAAGCCGTCGCGCGGCACGCACTGTGAGTTAGAGATAATTCCAATATGTTCTTCTTTCCTGAAGTGATCATAAAAGGTAAACTGATCATTCTGATGTGGCAATAAAAGTTTTATTTTACAATATTGTATGCTTCTATTTTTCATTCAAACAAAGTTAAATGTCTCCAATGATACGAACAATACTGATTGTTTGTTTAGCTTGTTAGTTTTGTGACGTACTTGACAAATGCGATGAAACGAACACAGAGGAAACAAAATGATAACACGCGCCTTGGGCCTTGGGCCCAAGGTGCGTGTGATGGTGATGACCTTGGGCCTAGTTTTCTTTTTTTGTGTACGTGTTTTTCTTGCGCGGCATTATGCCTTTCATCGCTCATTGGAAGCTTGCGGATTCAGTGCAATCACTAAGTTATTTGTTCTGTCCCCCCTCTCTATCTCCACACACACACACACACACACACACACACACACACACACACACACACACACACACACACACACACACACACACACACACACACACACACACACACACACACACACACACACACACACACACACACACACACACACACACACACACACACACACGCGTATTTGTTGCATGGAGTGGGGAGCCACATCCAGCAGCAAAGAACGCCTCTGCTCCTTTTTCGTCATGCCTTCAGGTGTCACTAAAACTAAATTACGACGTTCGCTCCGGTAGGCCTTCACGTGTGACTTGAATTTCGAGAAGGCTTCTTCTATAGGGTTAAAGAAGGGACTGTACGCTGACAGGCGCTTAATAGAGTGCATGGAGTTAGCCAAAGCTGCCTGTTCTGATAGAGCATGAGCAGGTGCATTATCAAAAAAGAATACAGCTTCGGTATTTGGCTCATCACGATCTACGCGGGCCGAAACATCACTGAGGAAGTCATTAAAAACAACCCAATGATTTTTGTCCACCACAGTCCAGTGAATAACTACATTTGCGGACATGCATGCTATAATGTTCAAGTTCACTCCCTTTGTCGTTGTGGTCATGTGCACAGCTGGTTGTCCTTTAGCTGCCCTGCCGAAGTTCCTGAAACACCAGATATTGAAGTTAGTCTCATCCGAATAGAAGCGGCAAACACGCGGTCCATCAGACTGCAGCCATTGGGCGTACAGCATGCGGCTGTGCTTGATATCGTCACGGTTGCGATCTGTGGGCCGCTGCGTTACTAGCTTCATCGAGTAGCAGTGGGCATCTCAAAGTACTCACGACTTCATCTCCGAACTTCCTTTTTGAACCCGCGCTATGCTTTGATATTTCTCTGTCGGTAGCGGCAATCGGTCTTGCTGTTTAATGTTGATGCCTAGAGCGTCAGGCCAGTGTCTTTAAGTCACCGCCATGCCTGTAAACGTCCACAATTCCAGCCCTATCGACCGCCAATACTTTGCTGTTTTTTCGACGAGGTTCGCGGGGTTCTTAAATTGTGGTCATCGTTTGCGTCCAGCCATGACTTCAAGCAAAGCTCTCTCTTCGTCTGCAAATGTTCCCGTATGAAAACACACGTTTCAAGTAAACACGCTTCAGCTACACTAAGCGTCGTCTGTTACATGAAAACCAGAGTATCAACTTTGATGCTTTTATAAGAACTTATTTCCACATGAACCCAAATAAATGCAAGTTTGGTATTTTCAAGTGGTTATTTCTGATTTTAAGAACGAATGAATATCATCTGTCGGTCACTGTTCTCCCTGGGCTGAGCAGACGACTGCGGTAGCCTCCGCACATAAGTAGCCAAATGCCGTCTGCTCAGCAGACTACACAAATGTATGCATATGCGATGGTGTAGATGGTTAACCGGAATGAAGCAGTAGCAATGCAATAAGGACTAACATGTACTCTATGAGCAAATGCATTTCAGTACCCATAAATGCAATTACTACTGACTGTTTTTTTTATTTTGAAGCTATGACACCAAAATGTTAAAAGGAAGTCGCACTGCGCACTTCATTTCATAAGCGCTACCATGTATAGCTGAGGCAACAGTTCTTGCTGTGACGCCATGTTTACGTTATTCTGACATTTACACTATATATAGTGGCTAACTGTGGCTAGCGCATGGATTAAACTGACTGGCACCTGAGTTAAAGTCATTGGCAATTGGATTAAACCCGGTGGCACTTGGATTAAACTCAATGGCACGCGGCCTGAGTGAGTTGGCGCTTGGATTAAATATGTTGGCGTTTCGATTAAATGCTTGCACATGGATTAAATAGCTCGGCGCTCAGATTATTTCAATGGCGTGCAGATTATTTAGTCTGGCACTTGGATTAAAGTGAGCAGGAAAACCTGTAGTTGTTCGTACGACCCGCGATGAAGTGCCGACGAAAGACATTGTAGAGCCGCATTGGAGTCATAGAATACTGCCCGTCGATTAGCCGGTGGTTGCTTGATATAATCGATGGCACCTCGCAGGGCAACAATTTCCGAACCAGTCGATGTGCTCACGTGAAAAAGTTAGTAAGTGATGATGATGTGTCGCGATGGAATGATGGTGGCGCCGGTGGTGCTAGTCTGGGTGGTAGATCTATCCGCGTATACGTGGATTATGTCAGTGTGGAAAGTGTGTAAACAGTCCAGAGTCGCTTGCTTCAAGGCCAAGGCATAAAGGGCTTTTCTATTTCTTATTTTTGGGACGGAAAGGCGCACGTCGGGTTGTCGTAGGCTCCACATTGCGGACGGTGAACGCGCCAAGGGTATAAAACCGGATGGTAGCAAAGCGCGGTGGGAGCTGAGGACCTTAGAGAACGACGCCTGTGGCCGCTGTTCTGGCAGAAATGTCAAATGGCTCGATACCATCCGTGAAATGTGTGGAATATGTGCTCTCAGCACGTCGGCTGTGACGTAGGTCGTAACCGGATGATCCCGAGCCAATATAACTAATCGAGTGGTTGAGGTAGTTCGTGGTAGGCCGGGACAAACACGTAGTGGTCGTGCTTGCACGCTCTGAAGTGCTCGAATGTTTGTCTTGCACGTTTTAGTAAGCGTTCTTCACATCGTGTTATGCAAACAAAAAAGGAGTGAGGTGAAACAGCTCTCTAAGATGGAGTACCAGTCCGGTATGAAGTCTAGCTTATCGTAAATGTTTTTGAGGTGGATAGCCTTTTGAATGAAGTGTATGCTTGAATAGGTGGTGGGCTCTGCAATGCGGCCTTGCATTGATGTCTTCGACAAGCTCTGCATACCCATGAGGAAAAACATATCATATGGTACTTCATCAAGCGCTGCTGGTAGAAGATAACGTATTGTGTGAGAATTAATGACGAAACATTTTCTTAGCGCTCGCTGAAGGACATCCAAAAACAGTTACCCTTTCTTTTCAAATTACTCTTCCTTTTCAACCATGTATTTACCGCCAATGTTTCCGAGTGGAGTTTATAGAAGAATGTTTTTGAATTCGGTGGAATGTACACTTTGCGCACTCGCTTCAACACATCGTGGCCTGAAAGATTGTAGCACAGTGAGCTGTACAACGGAGGTGGGAAAAGTGTACTCAGCAGATCCTTATACAGTACCTTGCGCGATACTGTGTACCGGTAATCTACAGAAAAGCGAGCTTTAAGTAACTGAACTGCGAGGTAAACTTCCTGCATGAATCCCCAAAAGCATGAGTGTTTAGAGAAGTTTGATGGAACAAATAAATCTGGTAAGCAATCACCAAGTGTAACCTGCAAGAAGGAACATATTACACGATGGGAATTGTCTCGAAAAGAGAAGAATCGTGACACTATTTGCCATAGATAAAAGTGTTTTAATCCTAACCCACCCTCACTGACTGGCTTGAATATAATATCACGACGCATGGGCTCAAAAGTCGAAGACCATATGAAAGCGGCGAAAACCTGATAAAAGCGTTGTATATAGAATCTTGCGCAATGAATAAGTTGCAATACATAGTGAAGCTTTCTTGCTAAAAAAGTATTGCAAGCTTCAGCTCTGCCAAAGATTCAAAGTCGATAGGGAAGAAATGTCTGCGTTGCAAGGAGCGCCATGGCGAATTATCAATCTATATGCTTTTAATGAGGTTCCGAGACGACTTGAATTATTTGAAACAGTGCATAATTTATTCGACATCGACAGATGCGCGGTACTTATGGGAGATTTCACCAGTGTATGTGAAGCTATTGATCGTAATAATCCTTCTGGAAAGAGAGACAGGAGTGCCGAGCTTTTATCCGGTGTGGTAGATAATGAAGGACTAATTGACATCGGGGCCTCGAATCGGGCAACGGCATATACAGGAGTACAGGGCAGTTCTCATGCTTGCCTTCTCCGGATTTACATGTCCTCATCACTCCTATCTCGTAAAATGTCCTACAACGCCGAAGCTGTATCATTCTGAGACCATTTGATTGTTATAGCGCAAATGGCTGAAAATCGTCACAAAAAGTTCTGTCCCTGTGGGCCTTTTGGAAAATGAATGCGAAGCTCCTCTGTGATCAGGAATTCATCAATCGTGTGCAGATGGCATTGAGGCAATCCTTTTCGATTGGTTTGCATATTTTCGGTGCTTGGGAGCTTTTAAACAAGATGTTCGTGCTATAGCTTTAGAAATCGGGGCTGTTAAGTCTTTCTATAGAAAGAATCATGAAAATATACTTCGTAAAAGTCTTTACAATCTTTATGAGATGGAATGCGAAATGCCGGGAAAGTAGATCAAGGACATTGAGAATATCAAGTGCCAACTACAGAGATATAATGCTGCTCGCTACCAAATGGCACGTATTAAATCTCTGAACCAGTGCACCTTAATTTCTGAGTAACCGATGGGCCAAGCTTTACTTTACGAGCAACGTCATGCGATTTCTAAAGTTATTCCAGACTTGTACTCTAACAATCCAGACCGTACTCTAACAATTTGCTCAGAAAAGATAATCGAGACATTACTTTGGCGTTCGAAAAGTACTTTAACAGTTTATTTAGCTCTCCCTCTGATGATACGGACGCTCACCTCAAGGCTAGTTTTGTCTGTCTTGTGAACCCCATGGAGGACAACAATGATTGTGCAGTCATTAATAGACCCATTACTATACAGTAAATCGAGCAAGCAATCGACAACTTGCCTTTATTGAAAACACCGGGCCCTGGTGGCATCAGGTGAATTTTACAAAACTTTCAAGAAAACGCTTGCTCCTATAATGCTGAATATTTTTCAAATGAGTTATGACATAGATACACTCCCACAATCTTTTTTGCAAAAGTCACACTGTGTTAATACCAAAAACAACTGACAAAAAAAACTTTGCTTCGTTGAAGGTTACAGATCAATATCGCCGTCAAACGTGGACTACAAAATTTTCGCAAAAGTATTAGCAAATAGGTTGCAATTTGCTATGTCGATCCTCATTGGGTCTGATCAGACATGTGGGATCAGGGGTCAATCCATACAAACCAATATACATGTCGCTTGAATAGTGCTTCAATACTGTCATGGTTTAAAAAAAAACACTTTGCAATGCTACAGGTAGACCTCGCAAAAGCTTTTGATCGTGTTTGTCATTCCTTCTTTTTTTTTCTCTTCTCGAAGAAGCCAATGTTGGCAAAGTTTTTCTTAACGGCGTTAAACTATGCTTTAATGAATACTCAACTCGTCTGATAGTAAATGGTCAACTCTCTAAGCCTGTTTACATTCACTCTTCTGTAAAACAGGGATGCCCGATGTCACCTCTTCTATTAGCACTTTCTCTAGAACCACTGTGCTTAAGCATAATACAGCCGAGTTGCATTCGTGGCTTCAGCATATTAGGCAGTGAAGTTAAAGTATTAGCTTATGCAGACGATGTCGCATTCTTTCGCACAGATAAGCCAAGTGTCAAAAATGTGGTACATACTAATGAAAAGTTTGGCGTAGTGTCAGGAGCTTGTTTAAATGCCTCTAAAAGTTTAGGACTGTGGTTTGGCTTGTGGTGTAGCACACTGAACCACTTTGCAGGAATTAATTGGACAAGAACTCCTCCAACATACCTCGGTGTACCATTGCATGCATATAGATTCAGTGCGCATTACTGGAAGGAATGCGTCCCTAAGCTTGAACGACAGGCTTAGACATTTGCGCCACGCCGAAAGCTGGTGAATCTGGTGTTGAAGAAGTAGTTAGCTCACAAAGGCACTGTTTAACTTCAGTTCTGTTTGTCGCTCACTTGAGATGAACGGGATCTGCCCCTGCTACTAAAATTTCCACATTTGATAAACACGAACATTTGCTGTCTGTAACGATTGCCACTGAGATAATGGCAACAGCGCTAAGTTTTTGTTACAATTTACAACCGCAAGAAAAAAATAACTCAGTGAACTGAGGAGCAGGTAGAGTTTATCGGCGGTTGCTGCCAAGTTTGATTTGCGTTTCTCGCTCCTCAACAGTCAACAAACCTGAGCGACCGCCTGTAGACTGTGTGTGCTCCCCCGAGTGTGCTCGTGATTGTGTGTACTTTCTTATCTCTCTGCAACCTGTTTTCTCCCCTTCATCCCTTCCCCAGTGCAGGGTAGCAAACCGGATGTGCGTCTGGTTAACCTCCCTGCCTTTCCTTGCATCGTTATTTCTCTCGCTCCTTCCAAAGGACTACATCTGTTCAGGATTTATGTAGCTTCTATGCTTATTCGATAGATACGCCCACACAATTGATTGTGATGTTTTTCGCGCAACGCACAGCGCAGTCGTGCCAGCGCACCGCTGTTGCTCTGTCATTAGGAATAACCACATAACGGCTTGGCCAAAAAGAATGCAGTGCGCCAGAAACATTATGCTATCATATTGGTTCAGTAAGCATACGAATAGACGAGTCTGTGTTCTCGCATAAGAGCCAGTGAAGTGCCGGAGAGTGCGACCGGCGGCTGTCGTTGAGGGGAGGCGTAACTTTGGCGGAAGTGCTGCAAGCGCGTCGCATCGATGTTTGTCGCTTCTTATGCTGACACCGTACACAATAAAAAAAGCTTCATTTAGGTAAATTATGCTATGTCTGTGCTGTATTGTCATTTCTACTTGTCAATAATTGTTTATTCTGAAACCCAGAAGCGCCAATAACATTTGTACGCGCTCGGTCGGTATGACTAACATTTGGTGGAAATCATGGTGGTAGAACAGAAGGGTGAAAGTCAAATTCAGTTGGGCTTGTCTCGACGCTTGTCGAAAGTGAAAGTTTGTGCATATTCGTACGCACTTTGTTAACTTAAAAGTACGGCTCGAGCAATACAGTGCGCAAGAATTACCAGAGTAGCGTTTCTTGCGTGGCGACATCAAGTGACCACTGTGTTGTGCTCTAACATTGAAAGGGGCTATCGCGAACCAGAGCTCACTTATTTGTCGACAACTGCGCGCCGATGTAAAATATTTATTGTCACTGTCCACAGTGACACCTCCAGTCTTCTAACATCACAACAAAGAAACACATCGCGGATGTCAAACTGATGTAAACACGTACACGAAATGTAAACATATTTCCGGCCCCATATTCTACGCTCCACAAAACTTGAAGCGTTGTTGACACCACAGGAATAGAAAAATAAACGTGCTAGAAAGCGCCATTAGCAGCGTTGGTTTTTTTTTACCGTAGACATATATCTCTACGCATTAAAGAATGAAAGACTACAAATAGGTGATTTAACATACTGTCAAGTGCTTTTTCACTATGCCACCATCATCCCAAGTTTCCATTATACCATCGTCATCTAGCTTGTTAACCAAGCCATCCACCAAACACGCTTTGAATCGCCACCATCAGCCGGCATTTTCCACCGTCGGCAACATTGGCTCACCACCACCACCACCATCTGCCATCATTTTTTTCACTCTCGCCGTCATCAGCCATTATGCCCACTACAGTTTCCATCATATCCACTGATATTTCCACCATATACACTATTCCTTCCACTATATACATGAACGATTCCAGAATCCATCAACCCAGGATTTTCAATAGGGACAGTCAAGGCGCCAATACCTTTCGACGCGACGCAGTGCGCGTGCTCGCCGGCGCTCATTACGTCGCGTCACGCCGGCGTTAAAACGCCAGGCGCCGGTCTGACTTATACTCAAAGGCGCGCGCCGCACTGCGTTGTTTTGACGCATGCGCGTTTCAGCGCGTCCGGCGTCCCTCCGTCACGAAAAGAGGGAGACGCAGTGTTGTCTGCGTAACGCATCGGCACGAAATGCAGCATGTCGCATTTCGCGCCGATTGCCGTCAGGCCGGGCCAACGGACGCTGGTCGCGCCTGGCGTCAGACTATAGAGTGTTCGTGTTTTGTTACAACATACCAGGCTCATAGCGTGCTGTCGATCGTTTCGGTAGCTCCACATATACTAAATTGGTATCACGTGACGTGAATAGATGACGAAGCTAAACGACACATCGAAACATGAAAGTCATGTCACGGAAGTTGTGTACGGCATCATGAACCTCCACCTCGTAACGTTGTGGTGATTTTAAAGTGATGTATCGAGCTTTCTCAATCGTGCTTCGCATATCATCGATTCTCACTTTCCGTGGGATCTGGCAATTTTTGACACTGAGTATCTATCCAGAAGCAACAAGAACACGTACGGGCAATTTGAATGCGCGAGCGTTTAAAAAAAAACTGACAGTGGCAGCATTGTCCCGATGAAAGCAAAAAACAAATGTCAAGGTTCGAGCAGAATACGAACCAGAGCATGGTGCATGACAATCAGGCATTTTACCCCAGAGCCACGCTATGTCTCGAAAGTATGCTTTTAAAATAGACCCTAATGTTCGTGAAACGTCTATTGAGGTTGCAGTGCTGGCTATCCAATTTTATAAACATTACATATGTTCTTCTAAGAAAGAGCCGTCGCGTTGGGTTGAAGGGACCCTGCAACAATTTTTGAGCATGGTCAGAAAACGCTGCCGATCGGTAGAGGAGGCTCCCGACAACACGCGATCTAACTATTATAACGCAGCACGCGGCCTGCAATTCACGAAAATTTATCAAAATCAGCTAAAGTTGCTTTCTCTTCTCTCTACAAATCACGCAATATGCCATAAAGTTACACGTAGCAAGCCCATCTATAAGCCATTGGTCGATTTGAACATGTCGAGCTCGCTCGTTACAGAGATCGCTGTGAGAGGCTGCTATTTGTGGACGCATGCGCGCGCGATCACACTGAAAAAGAAAAAAGGTGCTCAAGGTCACGACGTGCGTATGACGTTACTCTGTGGCCCTGCCATCGCTCCCTGATTAGCTTTTAGCGCTTTCGTCCGGACGAGAAAATAGAGAACGCGAGATTGCGTGTGAGAAATCTTTGTAACTCCGCTCGTGCTGGACGGATTCTTAAAATTTTTGTGGCGTTAAATTCTTGAGGCGATAAGCTCTTCCATTTAATTCATTCCATGCTTATCTGAAAAAGTGTTTCAGGGCACATTTAATGTTCATTGTAGTTATCTGCCTTGCGCTGAAGTTGATTTATGCAGCAGTCTCCAGTGTTGCCATCCTCGCGAGCACCACTGCTTCATATTAGCTTATAGATTCTAGTGTTGCTAATACTGATGTTGCTGCTGGCATCGTTGCGCAAATGCATACTACTGGTTACAAAAAACATCTGCAACTCTTCAACAAATGTCTGTGCGTGCAATATTTAAACATTTATTTTGCGTCATTTTTATGCAGCTTCGTTTCCAAACGTAGAAGAATGCGCTGAACATCTTCTTGAGCTTCTCCACATGAGCAGGTAAGACTGCCAGCTTTCCTTATACTATACAAGAAGACCTTCGTGTAGGCCGTACTAAGTCGAAGCCTATGGATTACTGTCTCTAGCGATCGATTAACCTTTAACGGAATATAAATTCTATAGCGGGATCGGTACTATATAACTAGCAGTTTTGCGCACCAATTTCGAATGAGGTTTCGAATGACAATGGACAGCTCATCTTTTACAGCGAAAACTGTTATGAGAACACAACTCCGGTCACAAGTACGTGTCCGCCGCCGCTGCCGGTGTCCATGTCCACATCAAGCGAATTTAAAAAATAAAATTGGCAGTATATCCACGGAGTGAATGATGGAGAGTGGAGCGAAGCAGTCGTCCGTCCATTCGTTCTTGCTTCGGTCCGTCCATGCGTCCGTCTGTGTGACCGTCCATGCGTACACCCGACCGTCCGTGCGTGCGTCTGTTCGTGCGTCCGTCCCTGCGTTCGTCCATGCATCCGCCTCTGCGTCCGTTTATACGTCCAGCCATGCATATGTCTGTGTGTCCGTTCGTCCATCTATTCGACACTCCAAGTAACACCATCTCGCTTCTTTTCATCATATATTCCCGCACCACCATCCAGCGGACATTCGAAGGACTAAATGAGAGGTGGCACACGCACACTTTCTTACGGCTTGCGCTTCGTGTCTACTTCCCACCTTTAACCATCTCGAGTTCATGGTATATACCAGTTCAATGTATTCATGGCACTGCGGCCCAACGCTCGCTAAACCTTTCTAAAACAAAGGAGGTTATGCCCAGCGAGCATAACATAGCAACATTTTCCTGTCAGATAGTGCTCAATATACATGGCAATGGCTGCTAGATGGAAATGAGAGACCGGAGAATTCGGCTTTTACTTTCTTAATGCTTGCACTTCGTATCTACTTCCCGCCTTTAACTACCTCGAGTTCATGGTATATACTAGTTCATTGTATTCATGGCACTGCGGCTCAACGCTCGCTAAACCTTTCTAAAACTGAGAAGGTTACACCCAGCGAGTATAACGTAGCAACCCTTTCTTGTCGGATAGTGCTCAGTGAACATGCCAATGGCTGCTAATGTGGATCGCAGCGTGCGCGCTAACTAAAAGTCGAATGCTCCTGTCTCTCATTCCCCATTAGCAGCCATTGGCAAGTACATTGAGCACTATTTTTTATAATTCAACATCGCACAGAAGAAATCTCTCACCAGCACCACCTTGGACGTCAAAATGTTATACTTGTTACACACTACAACGGCTACGAGGGACGAATGAGTGCCGCTATAAGGAGCTTCGCCCCTAAAAACCTATGCTTGCCGTTGTTACCCATTGAGTGTTTTAAAAAGGCTCTGAAAGACCGATCTTCTAGCTTTTGCAGTGACTGTGCTGCGCCTTCTATGCAGATGTTTTTGGGCACGAAGTTCCTTAAGGCATAGGTTGAGCGTCGCGTCTTAATCGTATGTAGCCACTTCTCGTTAGTTTGTGAACCGGCCGTAGACGGCAGTACTTGTACATATAACAAAATACATATACGCTGAACAATGCAAATGATGCGATACTCGGAGATGCGACTTGTAGTATGATAAATAATGAAATCACAGCGTATCCATGGAGTGAAAGATGACGAGTGGGGCGAAGCGTCTGTCAGTAAGTCCGTGCTTTCGTCCATCTGTTCGTTCTTGTTTCCGTCCTTGCGTCCATCCGTCCATCCATTCCGTACCTCTGTCCGTCCATCCACGCGTACATCTGTCCGTCCCCTCATGCATCCATCCATCCATCCTTGCCCGAACCCATTCGTGCATCCGTCCATGCGTCCGTCCCTGTGTCGGTCCTCTCGTGTGTCCATCTGTGCGTCCGTAAGTTCGTCCGTCCCTGCGTTCGTCTATGCATCCATCTGTCCATCCGTCCGTCCGTCCGGCTGTCCATGTGCTTCACCCCAATCGTCATCATTCGCCTCATTAATATGCTGTTAATTTTTAATAGACATCGTGCATCACTTATTGGTGTAGGTGAGCAGTGATATTTAATCCTCCTGATGCGCTGCATGCGATCAGCTATCTCATTTTCTATTATTTCACGGTGGCTTGGTACCCACTGGAACATTATGATGTGGTTTAAATCTTTTGCTATAGCATTAGTCCTCTGTATTTCCTATGCAGGCAATTTAGCTTTGTTGCGAACGCTGATTCCTTTAACAAATTATAGAGGACGGTGAGTCACTGATAACTGCCATCGAAGTGGGCCTGGCTGTAAACACATGAAGCGTAAAGCACAGAGTATTGCATAAAGCACTGCCGTTGCGGATTTTGTGAAATGGCTGAGCTTAAATGCTTTTTTCGCTTGGTAGGCAGGTACAAAGAATGCCATCGTAGGGCTTTGATTCAGACATCATCCGTCGGTGTACACGAGAATACAGTCTTCATATTTAATATAAAGATGCGTTAACGTTAATTGCTTTTTCGCAACTATAGGCACAACATTCTCTCAAGCTAATCCCGGAATCAAAATGGTAAAATATTGAATGGTGAGTCGCCATGGTAGATTGCATAGCACATGGAGGTCAGTATTCGTGCGTAGGCAGTAAACTCTTGCATTCTACTATAGTTTTATGTATTCGTGCAGCAGATCTCTCCTGAATAGCGCTGCATAGGGGATTATTTGCGTATTGAATGGCCAACCGAAGATAATACTGACAGGTTTCCGTAAATCTCAGAGCATGGGAAGTCGGCTGATAAGACACAACAATTATCAATGCGCTGGCAGACGCTCGTGGTACACCAAGACAAGTACGAAGGCTTCTGGCCAACAATCTTTGAAACATCTCCTCTAAGCTACGGGGGATCCAATGTAAAACCAGCACAGAGTAAGCTGTTCTTTGTCTAATGATTGCTGATTGTACACGCAATAAAAAAAAACGCGAGCTACTTCCTGTGAAAAGTATTAGGCCTCTCTCTCTCTCTTTCTCTTTGTCACTGCCTCTTTCCAGCAAACTAATGTTGGGCTTTCACGAGAGATTGAACTCGCACCAAACTTTGAGCTCTCGAATTCCATTGAAGTGGAACGCACAAGTCATCTACCTACGTGTAAATGCGGCGCCAGGTCGTCCAATATGCAGATTAGATAGCATTGTAGGGAAACGACTTAAGCGTGCAGCTTTGAGGCACACGGTGGCGTCCTTTGTGATGCCGGGACCGCTTGAAGCCAGCTCGTTATAGAACACCCACCGCTTTGAAACCCCAGTTGGCGTTCCAGACGTTGAAATCTGTCGCGGACCCTTCGGCGAGTTATTACAAATTCGATGAGATGGGCACAATGACAGTGCCACCGAAGAAGGGAGACCCCATTACATGCAATGTTTATCGCGTCTTCGAGATAATCTTTGTTTTACCGTTAACACGTGGGTATTTGTTATATGACTAATACATTAACAAAGCATCTGTATTTTAGATGTGACGTTGATATTGCCACGTTCCATCTGGTGGAGGTGCTACGTTCCATCTGGTATTGTGACGACCCACGTGACAATATTAACGATAAGCAGCTCTGTCATAGGTAATATGTGGAAGCATCATTCATATGTAGAAATAACTGACGCTCCCACGTTTAATGCACGTATATACGTTATGAAAATGAAGGGGGATGGCCGCCGTAGTAGCTCAATTGGTAGAGCATCAGATAAGTTATTTGAAACTGGCAAGGTTCGGTCCCTGCCAGCGGCATGTCATCTATTGGCGCACTTTGTTTCTTCACATTTACATTTGATTGATATGTGGGGTTTAACGTCCCAAAACCACCATATGATTATGAGAGACGCCGTAGTGGAGGGATCCGGAAATTTTGACCATCTGGGCTTCTTTAACGTGCACCCAAATCTGAGCACACGGGCCTACAACATTTCCGTCTCCATCGGAAATGCAGCCGCCGCAACCGGGATTCGAACCCGCGACCTGCGGGTCAGCAGCCGAGTACCTTAGCCACTACATCATTGCGGCGGGCCTTCACATTTACATTTCAATTTGTTCTTATAAAATCTCTTACACTTTATGTTAGCGCAGCCACGAGCATGCCGAATATAGAAAGAATAGGAGGATGATGATCACGGGTGCGCTCGTGGCACGCGGCAGCCACTGGCAGCGGGCAGTTGCGGCTGAGAGTAGAAGAATTAAGAGGGTTCCTGGTCTGGCTCCACTTCATCCCTTCAAGGTTATGCGCTGAGCAGCTTATAAACCCCTTACAATTGGCGCCCATCGGGAAGAACCCCGCCCCTGGGTCACAGACATCTAGACAGTCTGCGACCATGGCCTTGACGACGCCACTGACCGTGCCCACGTTTTACGATCAAGACGCAGGGGAATTGGTCATTGATGTCTTTGACGACCTTTTCATATACTCGACCGTTAGCGGCTTCTCGGAGTCTGATGTGCTACGACGAGTAGCACGTCAGACTGGTGTCAGACGGCACTGCGTGGTGCCGCAGAACGATGATGGCGTATTCAACCTCCCTTCCAGGTCTGGAACCAATTCGTCGCGGCATTCCAAGAAGATTGCCTGCCGATCGCCTACGACTACCATATCCGGTGGGAGCTCTCCGCCCGAACGCGATCCCCACAGGATGGCCTGCCGAATATGTCCAGGTCATGCAGGAGCTGTTCCGTCCGTCGGTCATGCCTCATGCTAATCCCGGAATCAAAATGGTAAAATATTGAATGATGAGTCGCCAAGGTAGATTGCATAGCACATGGAGGTCAGTATTCGTGCGTAGGCAGTAAACTCTTGCATTTTACTATTGTTTTATGTATTCGTGCAGCAGATCTCTCCTGAATAGCGCTGCCTAGGGGATGATTTGCGTATTGAATGGCCAACCGAAGATAATACTGACAGGTTTCCGTAAATCTCAGAGCATGGGAAGTCGGCTGATGAGACTCCACAATTATCAATGCGCTGGCAGACGCTCGTGGTACACCAAGACACATACGAAGGCTTCTGGCCAACAATCTTTGAAACCTCTCCTCTAAGCTACGGGGGATACAATGTAAAACCAGGACAGAGTAAGCTGTTCTTTGTCTAATGATTGCTGATTGTATACGCAATAAAAAAAACGCGAGCTACTTCCTGTGAAAAGTATTAGGCCTCTCTCTCTCTTTCTCTTTTTCACTGCCTTTTTCCAGCAAACTAATGTTGGGCTTTCACGAGAGATTGAACTCGCACCAAACTTTGAGCTCTCGGATTCCATTGAAGTGGAACGCACAAGTCATCTACCTACGTGTAAATGCGGCGCCAGGTCGTCCAATATGCAGATTAGATAGCATTGTAGGGAAACGACTTAAGCGTGCAGCTTTGAGGCACACGGTGGCGTCCTTTGTGATGCCGGGACCGCTTGAAGCCAGCTCGTTATAGAACACCCACCACTTTGAAACCCCAGTTGGCGTTCCAGACGTTAAAATCTGTCGCGGACCCTTCGGCTAGTTATTACAAATTCGATGAGATGGGCACAATGACAGTGCCAGCGAAGAAAGGAGGCCCCATTACATGCACTGTTTATCCCGTCTTCGAGATAATCTTTCTTTTACCGTTAACACGTGGGTATTTGTTATATGACTAATACATTAACAAAGCACCTGTATTTTAGATGTGACGTTGATATTGCCACGTTCCATCTGGTATTGTCACGACCCACGTGACAATATTAACGATAAGCAGCTCTGTCATAGGTAATATGTGGAAGCATCATTCATATGCAGAAATAACTGACGCTCCCACGTTTAATGCACGTATATACGTTATGAAAATGAAGGGGGATGGCCGCCATAGTAGCTCAATCGGTAGAGCATCAGATAAGTTATTTTAAAGTCGCAAGGTTCGGTCCCTGCCAGCGGCATGTCATCTATTGGCGCACTTTTGAGACCAGGCTCAGCATGACCACGACCGAGAGGCCAATCAAGCGCTCGCACAAGCTTTCAAACTTAGAAAGAAGGAAGCAGAGTGTAAGGAGAACCAGGAGGTGATCCAAGGGATTGAGGTTAGCCAGAAGATTTTGTCGCCAAAAGTCCCCAAACTTGCGACGCAGTTCAGTCTTGCGTCCCACTCTGAGACAACCATGAATCACAGTTTGAAGAAATGTGAGGCTGAACCAGATACCATGCATGACGAGTTTGCAAAGGTGAAGCAAGAGATGGTCTCGGCAGATATGGAAAACCAGCGACTGATGAAGTAGCTTCAGGCAAACAGCAGCAAGCGGAAAAACAACAATCCAGACTGATAGAAGAGATGACGCATCTGCAGCAATTCACGGAAAAGGCGAGACAAAAGGTGGAGCAGTTGCAGGAAGCGGCCGACAACGTAAGCAACTGCATCATCGTGCCTGGCCTTGAGTGCAACATGGCTGTCCTCAAGGATCAAAGCTGCATCGAAAGAGAATGTAAAAGGCGGTCGAGTATCCACATCAGCGAGGATGGAGAAGTGAGCACCAGAGGCACATGCAGTCCGAAATTCTTCGAAGAGAAGGTGATCTGCCTTGCAGCGTTTTTTATGTTTGCAGTTTCGTCCTCCAAATCTGGCTTCTCTGTTTGCATATGCTTTAAAGCCACTTCTATACTTTCAACAATTGTGGCAGCACTCTTTCCTTCCTCTTCTATAGAATCTTTTCGCTTTTCCCGAGTCATTTGGTCGTCTGGAGTGGACAATTCTGCTGTAGTGGAGATATCAACCTGATGTGGACAATATGAGACAGACACTTAAATTTTCAATTGGCTTCTTGATTCAATTTGCTAAACAGAAACTTTCAGCTCATGCTGTACAACTTGGTGCTGCTCAATCTGCGGTGCGAGTTTCTCCTTTAGCTTTTTATGGTGTCCTTCAATTGGTTTGATTTTCTTGGAGCTTGTTGACGTTTTCCTACAGATACGTAGCTCTCATTCACAGCTTCAGCAAGAAGCTTTTCCCAACCTGCTGTTGTCATCTAGAATTTTTGTAAACTCATTGTCTTCAGCCTCAATATCCTCCTTAGTCTGACAACTGCCTCTCGAGACTATGTTTTTCTTTTTTTAACAGGTTGCACTCGTTATTTTTTTCATCTCTTTGGTTCTCAAGTGCTGCTGCATTAGGACTCGTTCTGCCAGTAGTGCGTGTGACTTGGGAAGCTGCTGAGTAGTGAAGTTGGCTACCCTGTTTTCTTCTCAAGGCTGCGCAGCTTTTTTCGAAGACACTCTGTCCCAAGATTGAGGGTGGCCATCTTAGATTGCGTGCATTCCAAGTTGTCAAAGACTTCCTGGTACTTGTGGCTTCAAGTGACTAGATTGCGCTTTGTAGAGGCCAACTCTTCTTTTAACGCTTCAAATGACTGGTGCTGCTTTTCTTGAGCTTCCTGCAGAGATTGGTATGCTTGGTGAAGCTCCTGAAGTTCTGCGTGATCTTCGTGTCATCTCTGGCGTTGAGCACAGAGGTCCTCAATCGTTGCATCTTTTGACTTGCACTTCTTCTTGAGATCATTGCGCAAGTCCTTGGTTTTCTTGAACAACGTTATTAGTGCAGCATTTGCGTTACACATCTTCTCTAGAGGCCTCCTCAACCATTTGCCTATAGGTGTTTTTTTCCGGCTGCTCTGAGGAGGCTGCCATGCTCTTTCTACCGACACGAAGCGTGGCCCTTCAACTGGGACACATCGCGATGCTTCTACACGAATGAGAGAGCCCGTAACGGACGACGTGCACCTCAAGGGTCCGGTACAACGTTGCCGATCAACAAGCGCTGCACAGAGGAGAACCGTCGACGCCTGTCGACATGGGAGACTTAGTAGGCTGAAATACGTGGCGCAAGGTTGACAAAGAGAAAAAAAGACTCTCTGTCAACCTTGCGCCACGTATTTCAGCCTAATATGTACCAACTAGCTCAACATAACGTTCTGGTGAGACTTAGTACTTGTGGTCAGGCTGGCCGCCAACCATGGTCACACCAGAGAACACATGGGTCGCACCAGTGAACACCTCTACAGCCGTGGTCATAGAGACAGCAGCGTCAACACCCCTACAATTTTGATTCGCGTGATTGTCTGTTAGATCTCATGAATAGCATGTCTAACAAAAAAATAAACCTTTAAATTGTAAATGTTATCGCGAATAGTGACGCTACCAGTGTTTTAATTATGTACGGTGGGGCAACGTTCTAACGCGGATTGAATAAATAGCGATTGTTTTTAACAGCTTGTTCTGATTGCTACGCAATTCATTGTTTCTTTTTAAATGCGGAGCATTTCTTAGCAAACTTCGGTGACTTTCAGCGTATCTATCTAGCCGCTTACGTTTGGTTCCTTTCGTGGTCAGCCCCCTTTCATTGGCGTGCACCAAAATTAGCCCGGGAGGGTAAGGCGGTTTGAAGAATAAGACTCACTGATCAAGACATGCACAATCCTGTCGCGTACGTCATAAAACACTTCGTAAAACAGAAGTGATAAGCTGATATGAAGCTGTGGTGCTCGCCAGGATGGTAGCACTAGACGCTGCTACATAAATCAACTTCAGCGCATGACGCCTTATTACAATGTACACTAACCCGACGCGACAGCTGTATTAAGGGAGAAGATATGTAATGTGTGCAAAACTGAATAGGCGGCACTGCAACCCTATTGATGTTTCACAAAGATTAGCGCATATTTGAAAACTAGTTGCGAGACCTGGCATAGCTCTGTGTTAAAATTCATCATTGCCATGCAGAATGCTTGGAGATTTCTTCCAGCTGGGACCCTGACATTTATTCTTTGCATTTGTCGAGTCGACGCTAACAATTTCGGGTATTTGTTAACACTTGCACGTTAAAATTACCCATGTGTGTTCTCGTCGTTCCTCGGTAGATAGCAAGTGTCAATCACTTGTTGCATATACCCTGATAACAGCAGCACATTCCCACCCGTGGGTATGTGCAACTGTTTGGCTTGAAGTACGTCTTAAACACTGATCCTCTACTCTCTAGCAAGAAAAATTCACAGCATATCCACGGACTGAATCATGATGAGTGAAGCGAAGCGTCCATCAGTCCGTCCGCGCTTCCGTCCGTCCATGCGTCTGTCCATGCGTCCTTCTGTGCATCCGTCCGTTCATTCCAGCGTTCGTCCATGCTTCCTTCCGTCCGGCCATCCATGCGCCCGTACGTGGGTCCGTCCGCCTGTCCCTCCATGCTTCCGTCTGTGCGACCATCCATACGTCCATGCATACGTCCGTCCATCGGTCCGTCCATCTATTGAACATTCCGAGTACCGCCATCTCACAACTTTTCATAATTCATTCATCACTTAGAAGTACCGCCAGTCAACGGACATTCCAAGGACTAAACGAAAGGTTGCTACCTGCTACTACTACGACGACGACTACTACCACTACATACATCGCGGACTCACGATGCATGGCAGAATGACCTTCACCACTAAAAATGAAAGCGGCTACACTCGGCGTCAACTTCTCTTGGAACCTAATAGAAAGCTACGAAGCCAAATCACATGCATCCAACCGCCAGAGATTGTAGCTCCAAAGTGGCGCCCGTATTTTCATCTTGAAGTATGAATGTTCCTCCTTTATTTTCCACGTGCAGCTATTTATGACAGGGCGAAGCTCACATCAGTCGGATATTCGTATTTATTTTAGTTTATCTGTTGTGGCTTCGCGTTTTTGAAAGTGTGAAAAAGTCGTGCCTTTTTACGCGCACCTCCAACGCGAACTAATGTCTGCGTCTACATGAAACGCTGTTGCTGTGGCCCCGTCACTTTTCACAGACGCGCGCCAAAACTGACTACTCCGCATAGTGCTCAACCTCCGTAGTTTTCTCTTCAGTGCCAATAAAAATTGTCGCCGAGTATAGAATGCAACAGGTAGAAATAATAGACATCCCCCCAGGTCACATCCCATAACGCTCGATGTCCCGGTGACCGCGAGCACGCTATGAGCTTGGTATGTTGTTGTGTTCTTACATGACACGCGTGCCAGGATTAGCATGTCTGCACCAGTCATATTATTTCGTCATCCATTGACGTCACGTAACACCAAATTTAGTATATGTGTAGCTAGCATAACGGCCGTGAGCGCATCATGAAGGCCCAATATACTCCAATGTTGCGTTGACGCATGCGCATGCTGGGCCCAGCGACGCTACGTTAGCAAAACGTGAGCACTTTATACACAGGAAGGAAAAAAACACCGCCATGATGGGCTGTGCGCGGGAGTACAAAGGCTAAGGGTGCAGCGTTGTGAGTGCATTTTCGAGGGGACGCGCAAATTTGCACAGCCCAAGGAGGGCTATGGCGGCGCCCAGGGAAGCATTCATGAAAAGGTGAATAGTCTGACGCCAGCCGCGACCAGCGTCCGTTGGCGCGGCTCGACGGCAACCGGCGCGAAATGCGATATGCTGGATTTCGAAGCGATGCGTTATCCAGGCAACACTGCGTCTTCCTTTTTTTCGTGACACAGGGACGCCGGACGCGCTGAAATGCGCATGCGTCAAAGCAACGCAGCGCGGCGCGTGCCTGCGAGTATATGGCAGGACCAGCGTCTGGCGTAGCAACGCCAGCGTGACGTGACGACTACACGGCGGGATACCCTGCGCACTCTGGCGCTAACTTCCGTCTTCTCCTGCTTTCTCATCTCCGTTGCTCGGTTAAATACCTTCCGCGCGACATTCCAGAAGGTTCTCGTCATTTAGTCGGCGCGATACGCAGCGAAGGCTGGGGAGAGGCGCGAGACTGTACGAGGGCCGTCCCCGACCGATGACTCAACCCGGCCGAACACGCCCCTTTCCTTCTAGAACTTTCCAGTGCTTGCCCGGCCGCCGCTGTGGGGTGAGGAGGTTCATCGGCGAAGCCACGCTTCCGAGGGGAGAGCGTCGCGCGCCCGGAGAGCCTTTAGATGTTTGTTTCTTTTTTTTCGTTGACCTCGCTGCGTCATTCCGGCGCGTTATCGCAAGAATTTGGCGGCGCGCCCATTTTGAGCGCTCGTTCTGTGACACCCCCCCCACTTTAAGAATATTATCTCATAATATTCAAAACCACACAAACGAGCGCGAACAGCCCCCACACTCTCAAAGACTGTAACATAGTCCTTCGCTCATGACACGTCACATTCACAATATATCACTCAATACGATTGGACATTACAATTCAATCTCACACACATGAAATATAACCGCAGGTACATAAGTACAACGCTTCATCACACATTCCAAACAATACAAACATACAAAGTTCTGTCTTTACCACAGTTATGCAACACTATACATCACAGCACAAACAGTTCAACACTTGTGACACAGGATAACACAACATTAACACAACATATGGCACTCAGCACTGCCAAACACATTCTGATTCAACTTCAGCACTTATCCTGTGTACTTTGAGCGGCGCTTGCGCCCTTTCTTGCGGTGCTCGCTCGATCTCCTCTTGTGTTTCCACGTTCTTTTTCGGCGAGCCCTTTCCAGCGACGATATCTGAGGCGGCGTCTCAGCCATCGTTGTCACTTCCGACACCGTTAATGGGTCATAACGTTCAACGGGTCCTGTCGGTTTATTTGCCAGCTTGTTCATATCATGATATTGGGCCTAGCTGGCCGACTCCGTCATTTTTACGCTCTCGGTCGGTTGGGGTCGTGCCGACGTACGTCCAGCTGCGCACCCCGTGAACTCATTCAACTCGATAATTTTCTCATTCGCTGTCTCTTGCGCCGCGGCTTCACCTTGGGCTCTAGTGAGGTCCGTCACGGGATGCTCCTCCACTGTATCTCGCGGTCGCGGGGTTGGCGAGGGCTCTATCTTAGGGTCTTCTCCCAAACATTCTGGTTCATTCGGTCCTCGCGCCCCGTCGATGTTTCCGATGACAAGGTCGTAAAGGGGGGTCGTCATACATAGAGCAGTAACCTTCCCGCTGAAGTACGGGGTTTCAACCTCGATTTCTGCTTCGGGAAGCATCCGAACTGTACGGTCAATTAGGCAAACCGGTTTCGTTCTGCCTGTCAACTCACTTTGCCGTACCAAATTTCTCCGCACGATAACCGTGGAGCTACCGGTGTCTCTTAACACCGTAATCTTCTTGCCCGCAACTTTTCCAGGCAGCGTTGGCATTCCCTTCGTAACACCGGTTGGCTGATTCGCCATTACAGCACCCACAATAGAAATTTTCTCCCCATTTTTCAACTCTACGAATCCATCTGTGACGGCATTATTACCGGATTTCAGTGCCGCTTGCACACAGGATACCTGGTGAGTTTGACTTGCTCCGTTTCGACATGCATTTGCTTTGTGCCCAGTCTGACCACACTTAAAACATTTTACTATCGCAGGGCTCGTAAAGATCGTTCGATAGTTTTTCGCGCGATGACCCACTCGGTTACACAGAAAACATCGCGGAATGCTCTCTGGTGCACGCTTCTTTTCTTCGGGTGCCAGATTTTTCGAGTCTTCAGGACACTCCTTCTTGTCCTTGGCCAAATTAGTTCCACCTTGCGCTTCCAAGAATTGATCAGCCAATTCAAGCATGTCTTCAAGTGACTTAGCTCTCCTCTCTTTCAAGTACAGCGACAGGCTTGGGTGGCAACTATTAAGAAATTGTTCCCTAATTAGGAGCTCTCTAAGCTCATCGTACTCCTGCGCTGTCCCTGAAAGTTCAATCCATCTTTCGAAATAGTGGCAAAGTCGGGCAGCATACTGCCTAGCCGTCTCACCATCAGCTGGCTTTCCTGTCCGAAATCTGTCCCGGAATCCTTCCACAGTAAATCTAAATCGCTTCAGCAAAGCAGCTTTCACCTTTGCATAGTTGGCTGCATCGGTCGGCGTCAGCCTACCGTACACACTGAGCGCTTCACCACTCAAGCAAGTACTCAAAGCAAGTTGCCCATTGGTTGTTCCGGCCATTCTGGCTCCTCGCAATGTCTCAATCGGTGAAGGTACGCGTCAAGGTCGTCCTTCCTTTCATCAAACGCTACGAGCAGCTTGCTTGGGTTCAAGCGGAAGCCGTGGTCCTCCCGTTCGCTGCTTTCAACTCTAGCTTGGACGGGAGTTTCACTTCGCTGTTGCAAACGGAGCCGCTCGAGTTCCATCTCGTGCTGTCGCTGCCGTTCCCTTTCCTCTCTTTCTTCTTTCGCCCTCTCAGCTGCCAGTCTTTCTTTCTCCAGCTCCAACTTCAATTGCAGCTCTCTTTCTTCTTTCAGCTGTCGCTCCTTTGCCTCTCTTTCTTCTCTCGCCCTTTCAGCTGCCAACTTTTCTCTCTCGAGCTCCAACTTCAATTGCTGCTCTCTTTCTTCTTTCGCTCTCTCAGCTGCCAACCTCTCTCGTTCCAACTCAGCTGCTTTTTCTTCCTTGACCCTCTCAGCTGCCAACCTCTCTCTCTCCAACTCAGCTGCTTTTTCTTCCTTGGCTCTCTCAGCTGCCAACCTCTCTCTCTCCACCGCCTCATTCTCCTTCTGGCTTACCCACTTCCGTAGTTCGGCGCCAGACAAGACCCATCTTCTCACCAAGAGGCTACTAACTTTTCGAGATCATTGTTCTCGCACAAAGAAGTCTGCAGTGTGCAAAAAGAATCTGCCCTAAATCGTCTATTGGAAAACTCCCCTGCACTCGTTAACGATCACACTGACCAACACACAAAATTGTTCCGATAGCACTATCAACAACTCGAGGCTCTTTCTCACTACTTTGGGCACACTGTGCACCAAAAGGTCCTGTGTCACGGACGCCAGATTAATTGTCACACAGGTCCTGTTAATTAGGGAGGCAATCGCCGGGCTAATTTCAAGAGCCAAAGTATCGGCCCCCCGAACTGCACCACGAAAGCGTGGACAATTTGGAAGTGGTCCTTATTGGCGCGCCAGCAGACGCTGGCTGTGGCCCAAAGAACAAGTCAGAGCCGAGAGTTGATAAAGAAAACAAAATTATTCTCAATATGCAGATCGAAAACAACTACACGAGTAGTCACACCCCACAATAGTTGAGTATAATATGCACCAATCACCAACGTACTACACAGTACAATCAGCCAACTCAAAACCACGGACACAGACAATTCACACTACAATGCCAGTCGCATGAATTTAACAACCAGACACTTAAAGACTAAAGAGATAGAAAAACCTTACAGTCCCAAGTCCCTTGGAACAAAAGTCTGGAATGATACTCTTCCGAGAATCACTCACTCCATGTCCCAGCGTTGTTGTCGTTCCGCTGCCCCCTGAAGTTTCTCTTCCAGGAAACCTCGCGTCTTCAATTGGCCACTCTTCAAGCTTCAACTTCTTCGCCGGAAACACGTCGGCTTCACACACGCAGCTGTTGCCACGCGTCTTCTCTCGATAGCGGTAAACACACGCTCTTGCCTGTAGCTCAAGCCTTCACCCCTCAGGTGGAAATCCTCTTCTTCTCCTGCTTTGTCGCTACGGACAAAACCTTCGCCGACTACACGGCGGGATCCCTACGCGCTCTGGCGCTAACTTCCATCTTCTCCTGCTTTGTCCCTACGGACAAAACCTTCGCCGACTACACGGCGGGATACCCTACGCACTCTGTCGCGTATGTCTTAAAACACTTCGTAAAACAGAAGCGATAAGCTGATATGAAGCTGTGGTGCTCGCCAGGATGGTAGCACTTGATGCTGCTACATAAATCAACTTCAGCGCATGACGCCTTATTAGAATGTACGCTAACCCGACGCGACAGCTGTATTAAGGGAGAAGATATGTAATATTTGCAAAATTGAATAGGCAGCACTGCAACCACTATTGATGTTTCACGAAGATTAGCGCATATTTGAAAACTAGTTGCGAGACCTGGCATAGCTCTGTGTTAAAATTCATCATTGCCATGCAGAATGCTTGGGATTTCTTCCAGCTGGGACCCTGACATTTATTCTTTGCATTTGTCGGGTCGACGCTAACAATGTCGGGTATTTGTTAACACTTGAACGTTAAAATTACCCTTGTGTGTTCTCGTCGTTCCTCGGTAGATAGCAAGTGTCAATCACTTGTTGCATATACCCGGATAACAGCAGCACATACCCACCCGTGGGTATGTGCAACTGTTTCGCTTGAAGTACGTCGTACAACACTGATCCTCTTCTCTCTAGCAAGAAAAATTAATAGCATATCCACGGACTGAATCATCGAAGCGTCCATCAGTCCGTCCGCGCTTCTGTCTGTCTATGCGTCTGTCCGTGCGTCCTTCTGTGCATCCGTCCGTTCATTCCTGCGTTCATCCATGCTTCCTTCCGTCCGGCCATCCATGCGCCCGTACGTGGGTTCGTCCGTCCGTTCCTCCATTTTTCCGTCTGTGCGACCATCCATCCGTCCATGCTTGCGTCCGTCCATCGCTCCGTCCATCTATTGAACATTCCGAGTACCGCCATCTCACAACTTTACATAATTCATTCATCACTTAGAAGTACCGCCAGTCAACGGACATTCCAAGGACTAAACGAAAGGTTGCTACCAACTACTACTACGACGACGACTACTACCCCTACATACATCGCGGACTCACGATGCATGGCAGAATGAGCTTCACCACCAAAACATGAAAGCGGCTACACTCGGCGTCAACTTCTCTTGGCACCTAATAGAAAGCTACGAAGCCAAATCACATGCATCCAACCGCCAGAGATTGTAGTTCCAAAGTGGCGCCCGTATTTTCATCTTGAAATATGAATGTTCCTCCTTTATTTTCCACGTGGAGCTATTTATGACAGGGCGAAGCTCACACCAGTCAGATATTTGTATTTATTTTAGTTTATCTGTTGTGGCTTCGCGTTTTTGAACGTGTGAAAAAGTCGTGCCTTTTTACACGCACCTCCAACGCGAACTAATGTCTGCGTCTACATGAAACGCTGTTGCTGTGGCCCCGTCACTTTTCACAGAAGCGCGCCAACACAGACTACTCCGCATAGTGCTACATGTGCTCAACCTCCGTAGTTCTCTCTTCAGTGCGAATAAAAATTGTCGCCGAGTATAGACTGCAACAGGTAGAAATAATAGGCATCCCCCCAGGTCACATCCCGTAACGCTCGATGCCCCGGCGACCGCGAGCACGCTATGAGCTTGGTATGTTGTTGTGTTCTTACATGACACGCGTGTCAGAATTAGCATGTCTGCACCAGTCATATTATTTCGTCATGCATTGACGTCACGTAACATCAAATTCAGTATATGTGTAGCTAGCATAACGGCCGCAAGCGCATAATGAATGCCCAATATACTATGTTGCGTGGACGCATGCACATGCTGGGCACAGCGACGCTACGTTAGCAAAACGTGAGCACTTTATACACCTTTTCACAGGAAGGAAAAAAACACCGCCATGATGGGCTGTGCGCGGGAGTACAAAGGCTAAGGGTGCAGCGTTGTGAGTGCATTTTCGAGGGGACGCGCAAATTTGGACAGTCCAAGGAGGGCTATGGCGGCGCCCAGGGAAGCATTCATGAAAAGGTGAATAGTCTGACGCAAGCCGCGACGAGCGTCCGTTGGCTCGGCTCGACGGCAACCGGCGCGAAATGCGATATGCTGGATTTCGAAGCGATGCGTTATCCAGGCAACACTGCGTCTTCCTTTTTTTGTGGCACAGGGACGCCGGATGCGCTGAAATGCGCATGCGTCAAAGCAACGCAGCGCGGCGCGTGCCTGCGAGTATATGGCAGGACCAGCGCCTGGCGTAGCAACGCCAGCGTGACGTGACGAAATGAAAACCGGCAAGCACGCCCACCTCGTCATATCGAAATGTATTGGCGCCTTGACTGTGGAACGTAGTCATGTTCTAGGGGCGAAACTTCTTAATGTGGCACCTGTTGCTCCATCGTAGTAGTCGTAATCGTAGTCGTAGTGTGTAACCAGTTTTACGTTTTGACCTGCAAGGTGGTGTCGGTGGGAGATTTCTCCTGTGCGTTGTTGAACAATAAAAAATTCGCAGCGTGCACACTAAGTAAAAGCCAAATTCTCCAGTCTCTCATTCTCCATTAGCAGCCATTGGCATGTACAATGAGCACTATCTGACAAGAAAGGGTTGCTACGTTATACTCGCTGGGCGTAATCTTTTTGGTTTTAGAAAGGTTTAGTGAGCGTTGGGCCGCAGTGCCATGAGAACAGTGAAGAAGTATATACAATGAACTCGAGGGGGTTAAAGGCGGCGAGTAGACACGAAACACAAGCCGTAAGAAAGAGTGTGTTTGGCACCTCTCGTTTAGTCCTTAGAATGTCCGCTAAATGGCGGTGCTTCTATATGGGGAACATATGATGAAAAGATGCGAGATGGTGGTACACTCTAAGGCAAAATTACCCGAAAAAAATTGCCCGCAGCTTCCCTCGGGGGAACACTGAGGAGGATGCGGAGCATATAATTGGTTAACGGGGTGTTAAAGTGCGACTTACTTGGGTCGATGGCTAAATTGGTTAACGTGGTTGTGAAATGGGGTGTTAAATTGCGACTTACTTGGGTCGATGGCTAAATTGGTTAACGTGGTTGTAGGAGGGGGTGTTAAATGAGTGAACACGTACACACGTATGCGAAAGGGCGGCGCTGGTCGAAGGGACGTCGATCATTGTGTTTGTGGATTCGTTGGAATTCATTTCACCGCGACCTTGGACGTCGACGCGCCGTACAAACCAACCGACGAGCGGCAACTGAGCGAGCGAGCGCCGACCTTGAGTATATATACAGCACGACGGCGCATGCACTGTCAGCTGTTGAATGTTCTCGAAGCGCGACGCCACATGCGCGTCCACTGGAGAATCAGGAGAATTGTAGATGTCGAACGCGGTGTGTAGAGGAGGAAGGGTGCACAGATGGTGGAGGAGTGAAGCGCGCGCGGTGTGTAGAGGAGGAAGGGATGCACAGATGGTGGAAGAGTGGGCGACGGCGCGACGGCGCATGCGCGCGCGTCAGCTGTCGAATGTTCGAGAAGCGGTGCGGACGGCGCGGACGGCGCGGACGGCGCACTACAAGGCGCGAGTATAAGATGCTCCGCATCTAAAAGGAGTAACGGAGCCCAATAGGCACGCGTGATGAATGGATAGACCGTTGAGGAGCAGCCACAGAGGGAAGCGTGCGGCGCGAAACCACTTAGTCTCCATTGGGATAACCACCCGGGCAACGCAGGCAGCGCGAAAAGCGTTGCCGAAGTGACCAACCCTCCTTCTCCACAGAACACATATCCTTCTCCTCCTCTACTGGCTCAGAATTTCCCCGTATTTCGCCGGCGGCGGTCGCGTAGCGTCGCGCTCGGAGTGCTCGACCACGGCCGCCTGGTTTCAACGATCTAAGAATTACGACGTGGTGCTTGTGTGTACGCCTGGATGAGCGTAGGCTGCTGGTTTAGCGTTTCGCTGCACTGATGAAGTCTGGAGCAAGTTTCGACACGTCACCACGCCGCACTGTATATCTCTGGCTTCAAGATAGTCACGACCAACACACGACAGCAACAGTTGGGAAGGCCAATATGGCGGCCGAGAAACAGGCCTATCGGATATATACTTCCGCCCGACTCAGAGAGGAAAACAGTGCTGCATTCTAAGGCAAGTAGGTTATCATTCTTTATTCCACTCTACTTGTCGCGTCTGCGATACGGATCGCGCTTGCCGGCAACGGGCCCGGTCGTGTTGTATATCGCACGCACGAAATGCATCGCGAAGGTAAGCTTCGGCGTCTGCAGTTCGCCTGTGCTTTGCGACGACCTGGAAAATAGCCGCCATTGCCATCGGCCTCCCGTACGCTCGCTCATCGAGTGCTCGCGTGTCTTCGCCGCCGCGATGAGCTCCGTGCTGACGATATTGGGCTGAGACCTCGTTGCTGTGTTGGGAGTCGTCAAAAACCCATTGTGGTTTCTCGTAAACAGCTTGGTTGTAGTTTGTCGCGCGCTGTAAGTGAACCAGCATGGGCTGGCGGGGCTTTCGCTAGCGTCGGAACTCACTGAAAATTGGTCGCCATTACAGTTTGCTCTCCCGCCAGTCAGTTGCAAGCAGCTCGGGGCCGTCCGTTGGCCGCGGCGGCGGACTCACGTTTGCGCGCTGCACTCGCTCGAGTTTGTAGAAAAGGGCCGCATTACCGTCGATTTCATCGGCGCTAGCTCCAAACCAGCTCGGCGCTGTTTGTGGCGGCGGCCAAGCTCGCTCTCCTGTTCGAATTCCGCGAGCGGCAGACACTCCGCGTTCATTGCCGTGTTTGGTCTCGCGTTCGCTTGCTCGAGCTGAACGGCGTCGCTCGCTTAGGACTCGCCGACTTGTTAGCGGCACGGTGGTTCGCGGCTTTGTGACTGCGGCCGCCGCTCCTAAGCTGTTGCGCAACGGGGATCGAAATGAGTCCTTGAAGATACGTGACATCACGGTGAAATTATTAGCATGTCATATCTCACATATGTATTCATTTCACCTTGCACATATTTCTCATATGCATTTGTATTCATTCTCTGTCATGTGTGACACTGTTTTACGCACTTATTGTGCAGCCGTGGGCACACATCGTGCTGCAGACTGTGCGCTGGCGTCTGCGATGCCCGTCATCCATCTCTTTCGTCAGAGCAGCTTCAGAAGGACTGTGTGAGATGTGAAAGTAAAGTTATTTGTGTGTCATAATTTAACGCTTGTTTTATATCGCCACCATTGATGAACGAGCCGCTGTGGCTCATACCTGTTTTTGGGTTACGAAGAAGAAGAGAACTTTTTCGTTGCTCTGGCTCGGGTGAACTCCTGGCTGCAGGTCTTGCTTTTGCTCGCGACATTACTGGTGGAGACGCTGGGTACGTGTACTTCGGCTGTGTCGGCCATCGTGGAGACAGCTACATCTCCCAGAGCAAGAAGCAGCCGCCGCCTGCGTGGGTTACCCCCTGAATTTGGTCCCTTGATATCGACACCCAGAAAGATGGCAATTCCGATGACAAGCCAGGCGGTTCAAACCAGCGATGCCCATGGTTTTCTTCTCGCCCATGTTTTTCATGCGCCACAGACACCAAAGCCGTTCCATGGAGATATCTTCGAGGATGTTGATGACTGGCTCGACCACTTTGATCGGCTTGCCTTTATCAACGAATGGAACGATGTTCGCAAGCTGCGCCGAGTTTACTTTTACTTAGAGGATTCTGCGAAGACGTGGTACGAGAACCACGAGGGCTCCTTTGCAACCTGGCAAGAGTTTAGCCGTCAGCTCCGTGACGCTTTTCGGAACACCGAGAGGAAGGAGAGGGCTGAACAAGCCATATCCTGCAGAAACCAGCGGCTGAACGAACGAGTTCCATGTTTGTTGAGGACATGCTTCGGCTCTCCAAGCGCGCGGACCCTGCCATGCCCGAAGAAAAGAAGGTGAGGCATTTGATGCGCGGAGTAAAAGAACAGCTTTTCGCTGGGCTCGTGCGCAATCCACCAACGACAGTCACCCAGTTCATCAGTGAGGCGACCACTATGGAACGTACGCTGCAGCAGCGGTCATCACAATACGAACGCCAGATCCCAGCCACCGCATGCTCTATCGGCTCTGACAGCGAGAGACAGGCCCTCGCAGACTTCATTTGAAGTATTGTTCGGGACGAACTGCGACAGCTTCAGGCGGTGGGATCCCATCAACCTGTGTCTGCCCTCACGGATGTAATCAGACAACAAGTCTGGCAGGCCGTCACACCCCTGACCCCAATCACACCACCGATTCCCGAGGCGCCAGTCTTGACATACGCAGCGGCATTGCGATCCCCTGCGCCACCGGCTACAGAACCTGCTATGCGGCCCAGGTACCAGGCTATGCAGTCATTCCACGCCACTGCTTCGAGCCCGCCTCACGGCTCAAGGTTCCCGAGCACACCCACCTATCTGCAGGCTACCTCAACACAAAGTGGTAGCAAGGCAAGCAAGTGGCGCACCTCGAATAACCGTCCGCTCTGCTATCACTGCGGCGAAGCGGGTCACGTATACAGGAACTGTCAATACCGGCAACTAGGTCTCCGCGGCTTCCATCCTGATGCTCGATGCCCGCGCTACGGTGAGCGCCCCCGCGAAATCGAAGCCTATCTCACGGGCCAGCGAACACCCTCGACTGTTCAGCACCACCAGTCGAGATCACCGTCGCCTCGCCGGTCTACGTCTCCCAGTTTGCCCTCATCGTCTTCCGCTCCTTTCAGGAGCCGGTCACCAAGTCCCCGCAGGGGAAACTAGGAACGGCGACTTCTGGGGGTGAAGTCGTGGCCCGGCGAACTCTAAAAGACCCTCCTTCGACGCAATGACCAGACGAGGACCATTCAGGTTTTGCAGTGTTCTCTGACAGCAGAAAGATCGTTTCTGCCGAATTCGCCGTCTTCGTCGTCAATCATGCTGTCAACGCCCTCGTCGACACCGGCGCCGACTATTCCGCAATGAGCGCCGCACTGGCATCTGAACTGAGAAAGGTTACCACACCATGGCAAGGACCCCAGTTGCGCACGGCAGGGGGCCGTCTGGTGATGCCTACCGGTGTGTGCACGGCACGCATTCGTATACGTACGGCGACATTTGCAGGCTCTTTCCTCGTATTGCGCGTGTGCTCTCGGCCATTCATTCTAGGAATGGACTTCCTTCGTGAATACGGCGCCGTCATCGACCTCCGTGAATTACTTGTGTCGTTCGAGGATCCTTTTTGCGCTGCAACTGACAGTACACAATTCCGGAAAAGACCACTTCGTGTTACCGACGATTCTCTGACTCTCCCACCTCGAAGCAGCCTCTTTGTCGAAGTAGAATTGGGACAGGACATGTCTGACGCGGTAATTCCAGAGGCCAATTTGTCTCTCCTTATTTCACGACAAATTTGTGTTGCCCGAGGAATCATTCAGCCAAGCAATAGGCATGTTAACCTGCTGGTCACGAACTTCAGCGACGAATATCGCCACCTAACGAGACACACTGCCATTGCATATTGTGAAGAACTTGCCGAAGCCGATGGTTTGCCCACGTTAGCTTTATTTTCATCGAATCGCCACCCTGACGAGGCGTTGGCGAACACTCTCGACGTAAACGAGAGACTACCTTCGTCTCAACGAGAAAGCCTTTTGCGTTTACTCGGCTCATTTCAAGACTGCTTTGCCACTACGTCAAAGGTTAAACAGACACCACTTGCTCAGCACCGTATCATCACAGAACCCACCGAGAGACCCATCCGACAACACGCCTATAGTGTGTCGCAAAAAGAGCAAGACGCTATACGTGACCAAGTCCAGCAGATGCTTCAGGACGACGTCATCCAGCCATCAACCAGTTCATGGGCTTTGCCAGTTGTGCTAGTAAAGAAGAAGAATGGTACGTTGCGTTTTTGCGTTGATTACCGTAAACTGAACAAGGTCACCAAAAAGGACGTTTATCCTCTACCCCGGATAGATGACTCGTTGGACAGTATACGCAACGCTAAATACTTTTCTTCCATGGATTTACGTAGCGGCTACTGGCAAATCGCAGTGGATGAGCGCGACCGCGAAAAGACGGCGTTTATTACTCCCGACGGCCTGTACAAGTTGAAAGTGTTGCCTTTCGGTCTATGATCAGTTCCAGCTACTTTCCGAAGAATGATGGATACGGTTCTCACAGGGCTCAAATGGCAATCATGTCTTGTTTACCTTGATGACGTCGTGGTCTTTGCAGACACGTTTGAACAGCACGTCCAACGCCTTCATGCAGTACTTCAGGCAATCAGAAGAGTGGGGCTTTCTCTCAAACCCGAGAAATGTCATTTTGGATGTGAAGAACTGAAGTTCATTGGTCACGTTATGAGCCATGCCGGCATCCGCCCAGATCCGGAGAAAACCCGTGCTGTTGCCGCCTTTCCCGTGCCCACAAATAAGCGCGACCTACGCCGATTTCTTGGGCTCTGTGCGTATTACAGGCGCTTAGTCAAAACCTTTTTGAAGATTGCTGAACCCCTCAACAAGCTTACAAAAGACGGTGTCTCGTTTGTTTGGGGTCCCGATATGTGTCATGCGTTCGACACTCTCCGAAACCTCCTCCAGGCTCCGCCTGTACTGGGTCATTTTGACGAAAGCGCTGACACGGAATTACACACTGACGCCTGCAACGTTGGACTAGGAGCGGTATTAGTTCAGTGGCATAATGGCGTAAAGCGCCTGATCGCTTATGCGAGCAGAACGTTATCCCCAGCGGAGAAAAACTATTCTGCAACCGAGAAGGAATGCCTCGCTGTTGTCTGGGCCATAACAAAGTTCCGCCCATACTTGTATGGCCGCCCAGTCAGGGTAGTTAGTGACCACCATTCCCTTTGTTGGCTCGCAAATCTCAAAGATCCCTCAGGTCGTCTAGCACGATGGAGCCTTCGGCTACAAGATTTCGATGTCACCATCGTCCACAAATCTGGGCGGAAACACACCGACGCCGACTGTCTCTCACGTGCACCGGTCGAAAATGCCAACACTGACCTTGAAGACGACGACACTTTTCTTTCTGCCGTATCAGCAACCCGCTTAGCTGAGCAATAGCGTCACGACTCGAAGCTCATTGCGCTCATTGACTACATGGAAGGACGCCATTCCCACCCTCCTCGAAGCTTTGCACGCTCGCTATCCTCCTTTTGCTTCAGCGATGGAGTACTTTACAAAAAGAACTTTCATCCTACACAAGCTATGTATCTGCTTGTTGCGCCAACTACGCTTCGTGGTGACATTTTACGTGCGTGTCATGATGAGCCATCGTCCGGACACTTCGGCTATACGCGCACGCTGCAACGGATTCAACGCTCCTACTACTGGCCACGTCTCGCAAAGACTGTGAAGCATTACGTTCGCACATGTCGCGACTGTCAGCGACGTAAGGTTCCACCTTTACGACCAGCGGGACTACTGCAACCAATAGGCCCACCAAAGGCGCCCTTTCATCAGATTGGCATGGACTTGCTGGGGTCATTCCCCACGTCTTCGTCTGGAAACCGGTGGATTGTGGTCGCTACCAACTACTTAACACGCTACTGTGAAACGAAGGCGCTTCCAAAAGCAACCGCAGCAGATGTCGCCCAATTTTTCGTGAACAGCATCGTCTTACCTCACGGTGCTGCAGCTGTTGTCATAACTGATCGTGGGACAGCTTTCACCGCAGAGATGCTGCAGGAAGTCTTGCGATTAAGTGGCACGGAACATCGTAAAACAACGGCTTACCACCCGCAAGCAAACGGGCTGACGGAACGACTCAATAAGACAATTGCAGACATGCTGTCAATGTATGTGGACATCAATCACAAGAACTGGGACTTCATACTTCCCTACGTAACTTTTGCGTTTAATACTGCTGTTCAAGAAAGTACCGGTTTCACACCTTTTCGCTTAGTCCACGGTCGCGAGGTCACGACGATGCTCGACGCCATGCTCCTGCCCGACAACTTAGGAATATACCGCACCGATGCCGCCAAATTCGCGCAGTGTGCAGAAGGGGCCCGTCAAATTGCTCGTCACCGTATTCGACATCACCAAACCGCAGACGCACGCCTCTACAATCTTCGTCACCGTGAAGTTATTTTCAAGCCCGATGATGAAGTCTGGGTGGGGACCCCTATCCGACAACGTGGCCGTTCAGAAAAGCTTCTTCGCCGCTACTTCGGCCCTTACAAGGTCGTACGACGTCTCAGCGACGTCACATACGAGGTTCTCCCAGAAGGCACTTCGAGACGTTCCCGTTTCACCCCGCGAACTGAAGTCATTTACGTTTCACGGCTGAAACCATACTTTTGGCGCTGTGAATCGCCAGTGAGTGACTGACTTTATTCGCCTCTCCCTTACATTCTTTACTATTTTTCTTATTTCTCATTTAACTCTTGGCTCCACAACCAACTATGTTATTCCGCCTTGCGCCATTCATTTTGCTTGCATGGTAATTTTCATCTCATTTTCTTTTTTTGCCTTCATGTACAGCATCGAGACGATGCTTCTTGGGAGAGGGGGTAATGCCACCATTGATGAACGAGCCGCTGTGGCTCATACCCGTTTTTCGGCTACGAAGAAGAAGAGAACGTTTTCTTTGCTCTGGTTCGGGTGAACTCCTGGCTGCAGGTCTTGTTTTTGTTCGCGACAATATTAACGTGCACCTACTTGTCATATGCGTGCATCTTCATTTTCTGTGACGTGTGCCTAACTATTTTTACTATATTATTGTACGTGCAGCCGTGGGAACAAAACAGGCAGAAGGCTCCGTGCGCTGGCGTCTGCAAAGCCTGTCATCTATCGCTTCCGTCGGAGGAGCTGGATGCAGGAGTGGATGCATGGATGAACGCATGGACGGACGCACGGATGGACGTTTGGACGCACGAACAGACGCACGCACGGACGGGCGGATGGACGCATGAATGGTCACACAGACGGACGCATAGGCTAACGGAAGCAAGAACGAATGGACGGATGGATGCTTCGCCCCACTCTCCATCATTCCCTCCGTGGATATGCTGCCAATTTTTTTACATGACACGCATCTCATGTTTATCATGTTTGCATCAGTATCAAACCTTCGTCATATATTCACGTCCCATATTACCAAATTCGGTATCAGTGAAGCGAGAGAAAACGTCGCCAGCGCATCATAATCGTGGTATGTAGTCATGTTCTCACATCACACCCATCTGATGATTATCATGTTTGCAACGGTCATATCCCTTCGCCATTCATTCACGTCGTCCCGTAATACCAAATCTGGTATATGTGACGCTAGCGAAATGGCCGCGAGCGCATCATGAGCGTGGCATAAAGTCATGTTGTGACATGACACGCATGTCTTGCTTTTCATGTTAGGTTTTTCGCTTGTGTTCGCCATGCAATCATGCGATACAATACCAGTTTTGCAACATGCCATGTGAACGAAACCACCGCAAGAGCTGCAGGTCCGTGAAATGTACGTCATGACATTCATGTCATGATTTACATGTTATGACTAGTGAATTATGTTCTTCATACAGTCATGTTATGTCCTACCAAGTTTGGTATCGGTACCATCATCGAAACGGCCCGGATAGCTAAAAGTCGTAGGTGGATAGATAGATAGATAGATAGATAGATAGATAGATAGATAGATAGATAGATAGATAGATAGATAGATAGATAGATAGATAGATAGATAGATAGATAGAAACACACAAAATCGCCGAAGTTCGCTAAAAACCCTTCGCATTTAAAACTTTAAGAATGAATTCACAGAATGCGATCACCTCGAAAAGTGTAGTCTGATCATCGTCCAGCAAGATAACTGCGTACTGTGGTAGCTCCGCCTAACGCAGCGCTGCTCTAGTGACCTGTGCATTATGCCTTGTGGCATCTATAAATTGCCAATTTTATTAGAATTGCAGTGACACTTCAAAATACAATATTACTGTTTCGACATTAGCTAACGGCGCTGTACTTCTTTTCTCCTCTTGCTGCATTATGCTGATGTTCCTTTTTTTTTGCACAGAAACTTTGTATAACGAGGGTTCTTATTTGTGTCCTGACGTGTGACACCATACCATGCCATCATTATTTTCGAGAACGTAGAAAAGCATAAAGAATAAAAACGCTAGAAATGCAGAACGACCGTTGAGCAGCCCATTGATATGCAGCTTCAGCAAATGCGATTGTTCATTTCAAACCACCATCAACATGTTATTCTATGCACCTCAGTGAATGACTGCTCGAGTGTAAGCTCTGATTTTTCTGCATCAAATATGATTGTTTTTTTTTCAACAGCGAAGTGGTTTAAGGCTGGCCAATGCCCACCCGCGTTCGCGGAAAGACCTCATTGACAGAATGACAATATCATACGTCACCTATCCATGCGTCTGAGGAAGGAAAGGAGAGAAAGAAGATTAGAGAAGTGCAGAAGACTAGGACAAGAAAGATATCATTCGAAATAAATTTCTTTGACTAGGCTACATTCGAACACTTGTACCCAGGGTTCGATGGCGAGCGCCGTAATAATTGGGGTGCCTTTTCACGCTAACGTGACATGAATGTACGAGATCCACGTGGTTGCTTTCCTGTAAGCCTGAGGTATAGAAAACGATAGTGGCAAGAATAAGAAAAGAATCGAGAAAAGAGAGAAAAAAAAACATCGACCAAATATGAGTAGCCGTGAACATTACACAACGATAGAGAACAAAGTAGACAGAAAAAGAAACAAAGAGAGATAGGCATTTCGGCGGACCTTAGCTGTGTGTACTACAGTTTAGCAAATGTGACAAGATGGAAGTAGGAATAAAGAGACTCGAGAAAACTTCACCATTTCCGGTCTTCACACCACTGGTGCGAAGCTGTCTGAATTTTTGTTTGTAGCTGCTTATTTACTGAAGTGTGAATCCTGAATGAACAAAGCAGAAAAAAAGACAAGAGAAATAAAAGAAGACAATTGCAATTAAAATATCTCAAGGAGGCAAAGATTCATATTGAAGCTTACCACTTGCATTTACGAAACGATCGAGGCCCCATGGTGTTAATTGAGAGATTGGCTTTCTAGGACGCACGATGTAAAGCTTCCCTTAAAGCTTTTTTCCACGTGGACGCTTTTTTGGATGGAAAAAAGAACATCAACGACTGAAAAAAGGGTGACTGGAGCTGTATGATTACACTTTAGATAAATTAGCAGAGTAACACGCACATGAAAGTGTTGATGATCACTTCACAAACTAAAAGTTGGTGCCGTGATGCTGCGTGAAGACTGGAGGAAGTGGAGGAATAGAACGGATAAAAAATACTAGAGAGAGTGCAGCTGAGTAAAAACTGCTGAGAACAAACACTTGTAACAGCGCAACTTGTGCAATACAAGAAGTTCATTACACTCGCCGTACATTAAGTGGTACAACCATGCGTGAATCCTTTGCTGTCGGCACTGCAACCTCATGTTATGCCTGGTTTCCACAGTAAGACATCAAAGCAGCAAAATAAATACAAAGCAACAAAATAAATGATCCAATAAAAAACCGAAGAAATGAAGGAAGAACCGGAGTTTTTGTCTCTGTCTTCATTTTATCACTAAGGGAAAGCCACCCCTGATGAATTGCTTAAAGAGTGCATCCTGAAGACACCACCTACTCGTCTGTGCGTAAACAGTGCAGAGGTCAAGTCTTCGCAGAGGTTCTTGTGTTCTTTTTTCCGGACTGTGATAGATGCAACAACAGAAAAGAAAGAACACACTGTTCAAGCCCGACGCTTGTGCTCGGTTGGTGCTGTGATTGTTGAGTGTTGCTGCTTCTTGATCGCGAAGTCGGTAATTACTCCTCCGCGTGAACGACGCTCAGCACTCATGCACGGCCGTAATTAGTCACTGTCTCGAAACTCTAGCTCCAAATTACTTCAATGCTAATAACGTTTCCTTTTTTTATGTCCGGTAACTTGCGTTAACTGCGAGTTTTATCTTCACATTTTACTGTAACACGAGTGCGTTGCAACTGCTCCGGTGTTCGACTGCGGCTGGGCTGCTAGCCGAGCAACACAATCAGAAATGACACACAAATCCGACGAACTGCCAGCCTTGAGGCCACCTCGTAAGTAACGTGGACGACGCCGCGAGAAGTCCATGTTTCCCTACCTTTTTTCCTCATCCCAACTAATCGTTTATTCTCCCTGCGTTTCCACAATACGTTTGTCTATATTTTTCTCTGTCAAAGTATCCAAACAAAAAATAACAAAGCACACTCCCCGCTTGTATTTCATATCTTGGGGCCACTACCATATCTCGTCCGCGTTAGAAGTCGTCGGTGACGGCAGGCGTTTCCAGACGGGCGCCGTACCGCTTCTCTGCACGGCTGCTCACTTCACTTATCGCTGACGTCTCTGAGAGTGCATCTTCACTGGCTGACGCTTCTCATATTTCTCACCAAAAGAACGACTGCCATTCCACACGCTGCTCTATCCGTTCTTCCTCTTTTCATCAGCCTTAAAGGAGTCTTCTCTTCGGCGACAGGTGCCATCGGAGCAGTTTTCTTTGCATGTTCGGCCCCTTTTTTATCACATGCCAGTTTTCGCTTGCACTATGTTTATTCTATTTATATCAGACTTCTTTGCATTTTCTGTTGAAAGTATTCATTTTCGAAGCTACAGCATTCCCGTTTTTTACTAAACGCCTCAATACTTTTTCGTCAATAGCCATATTCCTTTGATAGTTGCAAGTTAGGAAAATCTGAGAATGATTCTGCTCTTCGAAATGTCTAAAATGCACGTGGTTTTCTCATAAAGCAGCAACTATAAGCGTAAGATCTTTAAAGTATATGGGGATATCTTCAAGTCATTGTCGTTCTCAGTTTTTGATGAGACAGACATCTGTTTTCTGTGTTTTTCTATTGCTGTACATACACCGCTATAGAGTTCTTCAGATGACAAACGTGCTTAAGAAGCGGTATTTCACCTATTGTCTGCAAGGCCAGTTCATTTTCTGGAACTACACAGTCTCTCGTCAATTGGCTGTCCTTATTGTTCACTTATTGCGTATTCTTTATTACCACCCAATTATCTACTTTCCTTGCGAATTTCTGTCCGGACCAGATACATCCCAATATTACTCGTTTTGGAAACATTTCTTCAATCTTTTCATTAGATGATTGCGAATAAACTAGTTCGATGCATTCTTCAAAATCAGAAGAGAGACAGCTGTTCCTTGAATTTTCTCTGAACTTAATAAGGGGGGGGGGGGGCTGTAGTAAGATATGAGAAGAGGCACCGAGAGCATCCTCTTTCTGCGGTCGTGCGTGCTTTCGCAGGTGCGTATAAAACTTCCGAAATTCATTAGCACCACTTCTACTTCACTGGCCAGATTGCATAGAAGCAGCGTTTATCTTCTGCCACAATTGAGTGGTTTTTCAGGAGAAAAGAGAAATTGAAACAAGAGAAAATAAAAGAAAAAAATACGGACGATAACTGTGGCACAAACACACGAGCCTGCCGACGTCCACAAGCTAAAGAACAAGACGGATGGACGACATACAACTCGAAATGTATGAATCGTGGGCAAATTGTTTGAGCGCGTGTGCTTAAGGAGTGCACGCGCCTCTTTGCGTGTGCGTGTGTGTGTCACACAATCACTATGGTAACGCCATGCCGCATTTCAAAGTCATGTCTGTAAGGTTTGTTTATGGCTTTGAAATATTATGGAAGAAGCTACGTGCGTCTATGAAGCATAACCCGAACTTTGAAAAATACGTAAAAGCTTTCTTTTTTGCTGGCTTTCAAGTTTACGCCTTCGGTCAATCTTACAGACAACGAAGCAAGGAAGACGAAATTGGGGAGAACAATTTTAGGTTGTCCGATTCCTTCATTTTTCTTTCTGGTCGCAGTATTCGAACTTCGGCGTTTGTGTTGCCTAGTGTATTCTTTCGATTTAACGTTGTGTTTGCGCATTGCCGAATCTAACCTAATAGACTGCATACGAAGAAGCGACCGGTTGAAATAGGATTTGTCACGTACAACAACAATCTTAGCTGATGACAATCGTTCAATGAGCTCCATCAACTAATTCTGAATGATTACTGGTGGTCACAGTTTTTAGGCCCTTATTCAAGCCAAAGTTTTGTTCGCATGTAATGCTCATCAAATTTAACTCTCGGCTTGATTCAGAATCACTCCTCTTTAATTTTTATTCTTCGTGTGATAATATTGAGAAGAGGGGAAGAAAGTGCACGACCGGCTATGCTAGGAAGACAAAAAGAAAGGTACATTTGTGCTCGTGGCAACCGAAAAAAAGTGAACTTCAAGTTTGAGAAATCTTGTGCTAGCAGATATTTAGTTTATTTCAGCGCAATATATCTTTGTATTTCATGTTATGAACGCAATCGACGAAAAAATAGTGGCGCCACAATGCCTTAGTGAGCACGCGCATTTTTCTTCCACACCACGCTTTGTAAACGAGGGTACAAGCAGGTACGTGTGCCTGTGAGCCCAGTTTGTGGAACCGCCTCGGATGGTGCGATGTGAGCAGGCAAAAAAAAAACAAATACAAGCAGAAGCAAAAAAAAACATGGACACCACATCGGCCACGTTTGTTCTCTTCGTTACTAAGGTTTTCAAAGTACTCGCAAGCTTCCTATGTTTCGACCGCACCAGGAGACTTCGGTGGCGAGAACGCGTATAAAACAGGAGACAAACAGCAGAGTACGACACGGTTGCATTCTCCTGCGTATTGTTTTGTGCCTTTTTTCTGCATAGTTTACGACTCCTGTTCACGAGACGATCATTTCAGAAACGCCTTAAAGGAAAAGGAAGAGCCTACGAGGATGGTCGAGAAGAGGTGAGAGAAGCGACGAGCTGTCGCGTTCTCCATTTCTTCGCACGCCACTGCCTGCAGTATATACGTATAGAGGCGTCGAGGTGGTGGGTGTTTCTCGCACTCTCGAAATAGCTTTTCTCGCCATCTCTTTACGCGGAAATGGACAAAGGAGCTGTCACCGCGAGCGAGCCCATTGCTCTGAGGTTCGAGACAGGCCATTCTTATAAGGTCTGTGGAAGTTTGCAGCGTTCTGCGGTCATTCGACCGTACATCAGGCGTTTTCAGCTACACCATTGCAAGCAGACCGTGCAAACGTGCAAGTAATAGTGTCGTTAGATTTAGAAATATTTCTTTTGACGATGACGCTTATTTTATTCGACAAGGTTAGTTCCACGATATTTTATAGACGGACCAATATGCACGCGAGCAGTGTGAATGTAACTCAAACAATATATTATCGAGACAATATATTATATTTGTTTTTGTTAACTTTTTTTTCATACGGTTTACTCTTGCACCATTATTATTGCCTCCCTGTTTGGATTGCGTGTCCACAGTAATAAATAATAAAGTTTGATATTTTTTGTGCAACGTGGACGACGTGGTTGTACGAGCAGTGTGGGCCTGCCCCTGCAACCCTGCTGTACCCCTTATCTCCAAGCGTACGCAGGAGGAGTGGGAGGCAACCCTACTTGGCTGTTCTAGCCTTCAGGCCCAAAAGGCCTTGGTTCAACGAGCCTAAGCAGCAGCTGTCGCCGACGGGGTCTAGTGATCCCCACCTACCAGTTGTAGGTGCCGTCCTTTTATGAGGCGGTCGCTGCATACATTTCTTGTTTTTTAGTTAATAAAAATAGAATGTTTCGAACACGACCACCAACTGGATCGTAGACCGAGTGGTCCACAAGCAATCCGCATGTTTATGGGACGCAAATCAACTGTCTTTTGGGCTGTGGCTCCAGTTTAATTTTTAGTGGGACTCGAGCTAAAAATTACCCATCTTTTAATTTACTGCGAACCTATTGCATGTATACATATTGTCTCTTTTTGATATGATGCAACATGAGAGACGAACGCTTTTCAAATACATTCGAAACTTAGTTTCTCTCTATTGAAAAGAAAACAACGAAATTGCACTAAGGCAGCCGAGCCCAAAGAGAGAGAGAGAATAAAATATTTATAGCTAATAAATAGGCCTAAGAAACTGCGTAGCTGCTCCATGGGCAGGTTTCTCTGTTTTTGTTCTTGTTCATGTATTGCCTGCTGGCCGTAGCCTATATAGGCTGTGGGAGATCGGTCAAGAAATGAGACGTATTTTAAAATAGTATGAAGTTTTGCAAAAATCGAATCTCTATACTAGAACGATTGCAGATTACCTAGGAAATTACGGTGCTTCATCTTATATATTGATTTAGATAATAACATTTCTGCCAAAATTAGAGTATTAGCCTTAATTTTTTATACGTGTATAATGTTGTAGACACGTTAGTATAATAATACTGATTAATTTAGGTTGGTGGGTTTTTGGACTCACTTTCAAGGCATATCCTCTATTCAAGCGAATTTCTAAATCCTCCATGAATTGCCTCATGGAAGGCGACATATGCTTACATTTCGATATAGATTTTGCGTCTCTGAACTTATGTGATATAGGGCAACAATCAGGTAACTTGCGGTTACTCACCAATACGATACGGAGAGTTTCGTCCACTCCTCATGATTCACTTCGTAGAGGTGCTTAGATTTATTTTTGTATTTCTCCGTTCGTAATCTAACTCGACAATAGGCGCACGTTTGATTACTTGCAGATAAATTGAGAACAATAAAGCGTGTCGGCAGAGTTGGCCGTTCTTAATCAGCTTTCGTAAGCTCGTATGCATTCATTTACGGCAAATAGACAGTTGGCATGCGCGAATTTGCAAGTTAATTCCTAAAGCGTCCTATAAATTGAAACGATTCTCGGTGGAGCCCCAGTTCAGAGCCATTTCACAGCACAGGGAGCCCTTTCTTGGATATAGAGACGGAACACCTAGCTAATATGTTTCTAGAGACCAACACTATCTGCGGCCTTGCCATATCTGCCCGTGTGCCACACAGATACATGAAAAATACATGCATTATAAAAGGAATCCCAAGATGGTACTCGAACGAAGAGCTGTTAACCTACCTGAGACCTCAGGGAGTATACCACGCAAGAAGAATCATACGACGGGTCCAAACTTCATCCTCTGAGTGGGAATCAAGGCGCACTGACTCTGTGGTTCTCACACTCACTCCCGATTCGGAACGCCCAGAGAAGATCAACCTTGGCTTCACCAGACACGAGCTTGTAGGACTACGTGGAGACGCCGCCACGCTGTTTTAAATGTCAGCGTTTTGGACATGTTGCTAAGCACTGTCGTGGGGAACAGAGGTGTAAGCGCTGTGGGGGCCTCATGACATTCAAGACGTGTACAAGTAAAGAAAAACTTTTGTGTGCAAACTGTGGCGGCGACCACCCAGCTAGCTACGGCCGATGTCCCGCACGAACAGCTGCGCAGCGAAGAAATAAGACGTTTGTCCTCGGCCCGCAGACTGTGGAAGAACCATCGCTCACAAATAAGACGTCCCGCACGCCACAAAATAGTTGTTTGGACAATGAGTACGCAGGAAATTATCCGCGCCTAAATCAGACAAGAGCTCGTACTGAGTCAACGCAAGTACTGAACGCTGGTTAAAAATGTATCACGAAAGAGTCCATTAAGCGCACCTATGCTAACGCGTTGAGCCCACCTCAAGTACCACCTGGAAGCAAACAGCAAGAAAGCTTTGAGCACGTTATTCGCGCTCTGTTCACCGCACTACGTTCACACGTCGCTAAGATGCCTGCGAGTTGAGCGAAGGACATGCTGGAAGCAGTCCTGGCTCTAGAGTCAGTGTTACGTTTCTCTGCTTCCACATACAAAGAGTAGAATAATGGCAATGTTTTGGCCCACCTGATCTACTCCGTCCTTCAAAAGTGCCCTTAATAATGCAATGGAACTGCGCCCATCTTCTAAAACATCTGTGCGAACTCAACGTTTTCTTTTGCGACATTCCAATACCAATTCTAGCCCTCTCAGAAGCCGGTCTCCCGAATGCAAGGACGCTGCCAGGGTACACCCGACACTGCAACCCGAGCATAACGATTGTTATAGCGCGAGAACAAAACGACGACACAGAGACAAGAAGGTCTCTGTGTGGTCGTTTTGTTCTCGCGCTATAACTATCGTCATGTCATACCAACTAGCCCATGCTGCCACACTTTCGAGCATAACGTCATTTGCAAATGGAAGCGCAACAATATACATAAGGCGGGAAATACCTCACGTCGCCTTACCAGTGCAAGACCTCTGTTCCAACTCACTGGAAGTCGCTGCTGTGCAAGTGTACCTGGGAAACCGAAAACTGAGTGTGGTATCGGTGTACACAAGCCCACGAAAGAAGGTTTCCATGGAAGCTTTCCTAAAGGAACTTTGCACTCGATGTCCCGCTCCTCGAATAATCTGTGGTGATTTTAACGCGCACCATTCACTCTGGGGAGATAAGAGTGTAGATTTTCGAGGCAAGGAACTTCTAGCAACTGCGGATGCTGCCGACTTATATGTGGCGAACGATGGCAAACCTACATTTTCAGCCCACCAGATTCATGGAGTGCAATAGACGTTGTACTTCACTCCACGGACCTTCTGGTATCATCGACCACGGCTCGAGACAGGATGGGCAGCGACCATTTCCCCATCTTCACCAATATTCTGGGATTTCGAACTGCTGGTCGACAATTCTGCAATGTAACACGCTGGGACACCATCAGAGAAGCATTGGAGAAATCCACTGGTGAGCTGTTCGCAGATATGTTGCAAAGCAAGCGAGTGGCAACTTTGTTGCTGAAACTGCCCGTCCATTTTCCTGCTTCTGACTTGAAATTGAAGAACCTCTGCGCAACACGTAGACGAGCGGAGCGGAAACTAATGAGAACAAAACCGTCCGCGAAAACCGAATAGAACAGGATAAACGCTGCGATCCGTCACCATACAAAAAAATTAAGGCAAACTCAATGGGCCGCTTTCTGTGAGATTTTATCAACGTTTACGCCCTTGACAAGGATATGGGCAGTAATAATTAGCCTTTCTGGGAAGATACGCTCACACAGGCCATTCGAAGCACTCGCTTTGAAACAAGGGAAAGATTTGCAAACCCTTGCAGATGATTTCACAGACGTGTACGCATCTGGCAGATTAGCATGAGCGGCGATTCCTCTGTCACCCCAGTTTTTTCACACGATGGATACGGTATTCATCTTTCGAGAGCTGGATATGGCACTTAGCAAATTAAGAAGACGCTTTGCCGTGGGTCTCCATTTGATCAGCAATGAAATGCTGACAAATCTGCCATATGAGCGAAAAAGGGCCCTTTTTGACATATTTATTCATGTCTTGAGCAAGGAAGAGATCCCAGTTGTTTGTAAGACAGCTCGGGTGGTGCCATTCCTAAAGTCCAGAAAGGATCCTGCGAGCCTCGCATCATATCGACCGATATCTCTTACATCATGTGTATCTAAGTTGATGAAAAGATTAATATGTACAAGATTAACTTGATACCTTGAACAAGGAAGACGATGGCCATCGTGTATGACGGATTTGGCCCACGACTGAGTGCCCAGGACAGTGTTTTGGACCTATTAGGCCACATAAAGCACCACCACGTCAGCGGACTTTCGACACTCGCCGTCTTCATGGACTGACGATAGTTATAGCGCGAGAACAAAACGATGACACAGAGACAAGAAGGACACAAAGTACACGTCTCTGTGTCGTCGTTTTGTTCTCGCGCTATAACTATCGTCATGCCAAACCAACTAGCCCATGCTGCCACACTTCTAAGTCTTCATGGACGTTGCCAAGGCATATGATTGTGTGCTTCAGGCAGGCGTCGTGAACGGTCTCCAAGCCATGGTTGTGTCGGCAAATGCTCTTCGGTTTGAACATGAATTTCTCAGAGACCGCTGTGTTCGGGTTAAGCTTAGAAATGTAACGAGCGAAGAGAGACGCGTTTCCCTCGGCGTCCCACAAGGAAGTGTTCTATCTCCCTTGCTTTATAACGCTGCCATGGCCAGCCTTCCTGACACTGTGAACTTAGCTCTGAAAGCAGTTAAAATATCCATCTACGCCGATGACATCTGCACTTGGATCTCAGGGTACCAGCGCAAACGTTTGGCCCGGATAGCACAGAGCGCTATTTCAATCATTGAGCGTCACTTGTTGACACTTTGCCTGTCTTCATCAGTGGAAAAATCGGCCTTCATGCTCAGCCCGGGAGCGAGATGAAAGTCAACACGTCTGTCGCTGAATATTCGAGGCCACTCGATTCGTTGTGCAACGAATGTTCGTTTCCTGGGCATTACCATCGACAACAAGCTATTATGGCGACGTGCGGTTGATGGTATAGTCACTGCATCAGTGCAAAGGATCAACGCTCTTCGTCGCATGGCAGGGGTACGTTGGGGCAACAATCCTATGTTCATGCTTAAATTGAATGCTGCGCTTATAACAAGCCGCATTCTTTATCAGCTGCCCCTGATATCACCATCACCGAACCAGTACGAACGCCTAGAGGCAGTGCACAGAAATGGTCTTCGCTTGGCGATGGAAGTTCCTCAGGCGGCTTCAAACACGAAGGTCACCAATGAAGCCGAGTCGCTTCCGCTCCGCTTTTTGACGTCTCAGGCCTTATTGACGCAGTTGTCAAGACTGGGCGAGGCCTTCGCAGACAGGGCGCTTCTCCGGCGGCTAAGAGCAAGAACTGGCTCTCATTTCAACGCGGCACTGAACACAGTTTGTTATTTAGGCTTGAAACTGCCTAAACTGCGCCCTATGGACCCGCCATGGTCTTTTGTGGATGTAGCGTGTAACTTCAACGTACCCAAGCTACCAGCGAAGCGCACCATTCCAGCCGCGGAAGCAAACTTTCTTGTGCTGGACCACTTGAGCACCATGTACTGCGGCCACCTACAAGTGTACACTGACGGACCAGTGTGCACACAAACGGATAGCTGCGCAGCGGCTTTCTGCATACCCTGTCTTGGCGTGTCATCGTCGGACCGCCTGGATCGTGTGGTTTCGTACACAATGGTAGAAAGCACTCGAATCACGGCGGCTTTGCAAAAATTGCGATCCTTTTCTGCACGAGACGTCTGTAGTACTGACGACTCCAAATCGGCGCTACAAAGACTGCATCGTGGGCTACCTCAAGAAAAGCTCACCAGGCAATCTCTGGCACAAATAAACAACTAATTGGCAAGGGTTTTAATATAAAGTTTCAGCGGATCCCATCCCACATTGGCATTGAAGGCAATGAAAAGGCCGATGCCCTTGCATACGAAGCTTGGACATCTGTTCCAAAAATAAGAACTCCCAAGACTTACCCGAACAACAAAGATGTGATACGCAATCATTTCAAGGAGACCTACAAGTTGCCAAACCAAGCATGTGTAATTCGTGCACTTTCTCGTGAACAAGCTACGCTGGTGTACCGCATAAGAACCGGCTCCGCATACACCCCGGCGTGGTCATTCAAGACTGGGAGATACGCTTCCCCGTTCTGTGCCTTCTGCGGTGACACCAGGGATATTGAACATTTCATTTGGCTGTGCCCACAGTTTGATGTGCAAAGAGCAGCGATGATCCGCACCTTGCAAAAAGGCTGTCATAGGCACCGGACAGTTGATGACGCCATTTTTCCTGAAGGATCCGTGGCAACTAGGAGGAACGTGCGACGAATTTCGGTGGTCTTTCTGCGAGACACTGGGCTGTCTGACACGTGGTGACAATTTCCAAATTCAGAAGATGCTAAGGCGGAACAGTTGCCGGCCATGCAGGCCAGGCTAACCCCGCCTGCTGCAAAACCACCACCACCACCACCACCACCGCCGTCCAAGAAAGAGATAGATAAATAAATAAGAGGAAGAGAGTTAAGGGTTATACTAGAATAACTGGTTTGCTACCCTGTATAGGGGTGGGGAAATAAGGGTAGGAAAGAGGATAGAGATAGAGAGATATAAAATAAATAAAAAAACACATGCACACACATGCGAAACGTTTCGATCACTGTCATTAAGAAAGACAAGTTGATAGCAAGAAGAGCAGGAGCGCCTTCAGAGCCTTCTTCTGCGACATAAAGTCCTGTCGCTAGCGCAGGATTCTTCCTTCCTAAAGAGTCTGGTACGTTGTCCAGTTGGTTAGTGCATTGCAAAATGACTGTCTCTGTGAGCAGTACTGTGGGCATTCGCACAGAATATGCCAAGTTGCAAGAATATGCCAAGTGGTGTCAGCCATTCTTATGCGGAACGCGTACGCATTCGTAAATGCGACACCCAACCATAACCTGCACAGCATAGTCACGTCTCGTCGGCGAAGTTCTGGAGAAATTCGAAAACTGAGAGTTGGGTATAATGAGCCTCAGAGAACACTGATTCAAGAGCAAGCGTTCTCTTGTAAGCTCCATGCCACGTAATGTGCCTTACACACCACTGGGCGTCCTTTACGCTTGTAGAGAGTAAGAAGATTATGTGTCGCAGTGGGCCACTGCCTAAGCGAGAAGAGCCGAGGGCGAGCTGTTGGTGCTACGACTATGATTCTTGCGACAGTTTTCGCAAGTTGGGTCGTTTTATTTTATCAACCCCTTTCTCTATCTCTCCGTTCCCGTATTAACCGCCCACCTTCAGCGTCCATAAACTTTCTTTTCAAGTGCTACCTGTTGCCAGTAAAACCGGTTTTGCACGTAAATACCTGCCTCGACATGTGGTACCTCTTTTATTCTCGCTACTTTATCTTCGGCGCCTTTATTTTCTCGCTGGTCTTTGGTTCTTGTGTGTGTGCAGTTGTAGCCTGCCTACACCGATCACTTAATCTTTATCAGAGCTGTGAGGCACTGAGGTCACGGAAGTTGCATTGTCCTGGCGTGAGTCGCTTGCACCCAAAGTACTTACCGGTTTTGTTTACAGCGATAGTCGCTGGTCTTTGTGTAAACGCCAAGATCAATCGCTCATTCCTTTGTCTCGTTCTGCGGTATTTGCTTTTTGTCTCCCGTCAGTGTTTCGGAAATACTACTGCCTGCGTTAGCTGCTGTACGATAAGTGCGTGCTGGCAGTGTTGTTGTTCTGGTGCTGTAGTTTAAACATTCTTGTGTGATCTACAAGCTGTGTTTGACTTTACTTTGTCAACGTCAACAAATGCCTCGCATGAGCCAGGAAGCTACGTTAAGCTTGTAAGATCAACAGACTTCACTGGTTATAAGCTTAACGCCCCTAGTGTAAATGTCTTTCCTCCTTTTCCTTTCTTTCATTTTACTTATCAATGTGATATAGCTGCCACGACCAGCACAAATATTACATGCCTCAGAAGTATTGTAAGAGGCAGTCGTGACGGTCGCATGAGCAGAAGCATCAGAAAGAAGAACAAGTTTGCCCAGTAGGCGTGCGGAGCTACAGCAGCGCACTTGTGTTGTACTGCCTTCTGCATTCTTTTCTGCCGATCAGCCGTAAATGTACACAGTTGTTCGCCTCTTAAACTGGAAAAGAGAAACCTTCTTGTGGATTCATACTGAAGCCTATTTTGTACTCTAAGTTCCGTCACTCTGATTCTGTCACCCCCTTCTAGACAGTGGCATTATTTCAGAGATGCCAAAGCCTGCGCTTTTATAAAAGACTAGTTCTTTCTGTTTCTCGTAGCCTTTCATTGATTCCTTAGCTGTAGCTGAATTCATGTTTCCTGTAGGGTTAATTGCAGCCGGTGAGGGAAGATACTTTCTGGGGAAAAAATTAGGGCGCTTGTTGATGAGTTTCAATACAAGATAAGGAACATTGCATTTTTAAACCATTATTTGTTATCTTAGGATACTTCCCCATATCTATATTTTTTCCATATTTCATTTATCGTGAGAAGTACCGTAGTTCTACTATCTTTTATATTTTTCTAGGATTATACACTATACTTTATTCTCGTTTCTCGCATTTCGATCATATGCTGCTCTATATTACTACTAAACTTACCGAAATCAACATCAAAATATAGATTTTTCGGGGTGTTGTTTTTTTACAATATCAGTCGCACTACTTCATCTTTTTGTTTTATTTGTTGCTGATGTGACTGCTTACGTGAGAATCATGTTGGATGAGGTTTCGCGTTGTTAGAGCAGGAATGCGGCAAATGTAGCTTCGGTGTTTGCCTGTTGCTTCGAAAGAACCGTGAAAATTCCACATCTTTCAGCAAATACGTCCAAGAAGGCGTTGTGTCACGCCATTTTCCGTATCAATTTAAGCAGTAATTTTTCTGGTTCATACGTCTTATCACTACAGCGGGAGAAGCAGTCACTTTTGCAGGCGCGCCTGCTTTCCAGCTGAAGTGAAGTCGTTTAAATGATCAGCTAGAAGAGCAATATTCAGGCAAGAAAGAGGGAATAATTACTTTACTTCACTTAAGTCGTTTGTGCATTCGAAGTACACATGACGTTTGGAACTCTTACGGAGAATAAAAGTCAGGGATTATGCATATAGTGTATGTAAGAAGAAAAAAAACCATAAGAAGCTCTAACGAAATATCAGTAGAGGAAGTAATATAGTTGGGCATTTAGTAATAGCAAACAAGGAATCAGTCCAAGTACATTAGCTACTATTCCAAGACGCGAAAAATTCTCTTGTGGTAAAATATAAATTCACAATTTTGAAATTCCGTTTTTTATTTACCAGACAAAACTAGAAGGTCGCCAAGACAAAAAAACTGGTAAAATGGCTTGACAAAGGCCCTGGTGACCTGTACATACACATGGCCGTAGCGCGGAAATGATCCGAAGTACGTATCTTGCAAGTACAATATAAAACATGTGCATACTTATCTAAAAGTTAGTTCCCAACTGAATATTTTACAACGTCTATTAAAATGTAAAAAAAACAGAGAGGCATCATTCTGTCAAAATGTTTTCCACAACGCTTACGATCGTTATTGATTATAGCTTGCTTAAGCGAATCATGGCTTACATGCGCTCTTAAAATATCTGTTGCTCCACATTATAATCGTTTGGTGCTCTTAAAATATCTGTTGTCTTATATAATAATCATGCAGGGCTCTTACCAGGCAACCATGCACATGGCACAGAACCTTTGTCAATCTTTGAAGCACTATAGAACAACAAAGAACGACTTTGCGGTTAAGGCTTGCAAATTTGGCACGGACAGGGTATGCGGTGGCCGTCATTTGACGCTAACGAGAGTCCTCAGAACAAAAACACGAGAAAAATGCACTGGCTGCTGACTTCCGGCTAATCGGAAGTCACCAAATTGAGGTGTCGTTCCCCTTTCCCTTCGTCACGTTGGCATAAAACGCAGCGCCAGCTGCGCCGCACCCGTGTGGTCTTCATCTAGCGCAATGCCATTTCCCCTCAAACACATTTTGTCCTTAGAACTCTTCGTGACCGCGTGCTTATCGTTGCTTGTTTTTAACGCACATCCGTTCAGTCGTGTTGCTAGGTTACTGCGTGATTGTCTAAGAATCATGAGTGAGCTTTCGCTATGCACGATTTTTCTTTATTCTTTATTCATACATAACCGCGCTTCGCCAAAAGCGTTACAGAAGGGGGTTACTAACATGTAAAAAATACATCGTCATTTTAAGTGAACACTTGCTCAGGCAGCAGACTATTCCACTGATTAATTGTTTTCACACACACAAAAAAAAAGAACTTGCGTATAGGTACGTCCTGGCACGGTATGGCCTTATTTTCTGTATGTGATCTGCACGTGCAGGAGCTAGAGCCGTTCTTCTCGGAAGAAAGGCTCTAGCTCCACACAAAAACAACCATTTTTTTGTTGAAACGACGCGAACAATAGCCATTCTGCGCTGTAAGAATAAAGCAACAGCAGTCACTCGATGGAATATAGGACAACAATAGGCCGTGAAGTCGGCGCTTCATGCATCGTATTAGGTCATATGCGGATTTATGTTATGCGAACTATTTGTCATTTGAATATCCCTATGTATCTTTTCACAAGGTTTTACATTTAACTGTGAAGTCACATTCTTCCGCGTTCCGAGCACTCTAGCACTCGTAGTGCGGGATGCAGTGCTCCTGACGGAACCATATGTGCTACAAACATGTATGAATAAAACGGTCAGCGTTGTATCCCACGAGATGATTCAGTCCAAGAATTAATGGACTGGCAAAACTTATCACCCTTATTGACGCCACCTTGCCCACAGTAAAGTTCTTCCCTCTCGCTGTTTTCTACACAGGCTTAGTGATTTCAATATAGTTTTTTAGAAGTTCCTTCTAATCTTGCAAATGAGAAACTTTCACGTCTTTTCTGCTCTCTGCAACCTAATTTCTGCTATAGGGCTTGATGTGGCCCAGATTGTAAGCAATAAAAAATAACATCACAGAGAGTGTAAAAAAAAAAAAAAACAGCGAAAGCGAAGCTTGCGAATCTATAGCACAATGAAAAGAACACGGTATGTCCACCATGTCTAGGATGATGAGTCGGTGGAGCAGAGGGATCGTTCTGTTACCATAAATCTTCTGTTACACAGACAATTTACGCATGTAAATGAGTGCCAAGCGGTGTACAGTTGTATAGAATATTTTTGGTCATAACTGGTATGTTATGTTGAGTTGTGAATTTTGTTTTTCCTTCATTGCTACTGTTTGGGGTGTCGAGTCTAACCTAAAGTTGGCAAAGACGAGGTCTGGGCACGTTCCTTTGGTGGTTGTGGACTGTTACCAGTCATATACCATCCATTGCAGAAACAGATCTACAAGTCATCTACTGCACAGCCGAGTCGTTGTCTACGATTATCATAGAATATTCATCGTCATCAACGTCATGGTCGTAGCGTATATTGGGTATCTTGCATGTGATCTGTCGTGATGGCACAAATAGAAAGTGTGGCCTGGAACGCACCTACTCTTCATTGTCAATGCTGTCATCGTCGTCAAGACTTTGCCGTTAAGGCTTGCAAATTCGGCACGGACAGGGTATTCGGTGGGCGTCATTTGACGCTAACGAGAGTCCTCTGAACAAAAACACCAGAGAAATGCACAGGCTGCCGACTTCCGGCTAATCGGAAGTCACCCGATTGAGGTGTCGTTCCCCTTTCCCTTCGTCACGTTGGCATAAAACGCAGCGCCAGCTGGGCCACACCCGTGTGGTCTTCGTCTGGCGTAACGCCATTTCCCCTCAAACACATTTTGGCCTTCGTACTCTTCGTGACCGCGTGCTTACCGTTGCTTGTTTTCAACGCACATCTATTCAGTCGTGTTGCTAGGTTACCACGTGATTGTCTAAGAATCATGAGTGACCTTTGGCTATGCACACTTTTTCTTTTTCTTTATTCATACATAACCACGCTTCGCCAAAAGCGTTACAGAAGGGGGTTACTAACATGTAGAAAATACATCGTCATTGTAAGTGGACACTTGCTCAGACAGCAGACTATTCCACTGATTAATTGTTTTCACACACACAAAAAAAGAATTTGCGTATAGGTACGTTCTGGCACGGTATGGCCTTATTTTCTGTATGTGATCTGCACGTGCAGGAGCTAGAGCAATCATTCCGAGAAGAACGGCTCTAGCTCCATACAACAACAACCGTTTTTTTTTGTTGTAACGACGCGAACAATATCCATTCTGCGCTGTTAGAATAAAGCAACAGCAGTCACTCGATGGAATATAAGACAACAATAGGCCGTGAAGTCGGCGCTTCTTGCATCTTATTAGGTCATATGCGGATTTATGTTATGCGAACTATTTGTCATTTAAATATCCCTATTCATCTTTTCACAAGGTTTTACATTTAACTGTGAAGTCACATTCTTCCACGTTCCGAGAACTCTAGCACTCGTAGTGCGGGATGCAGCGCTCCTGGCGGAACCATATGTGCTACAAACATGTATGAATAAAACGGTCAGTGTTGTATCCCACGAGATGATTCAGTCCAAAGAATTAATGGACTGGCAAAACTTAACACCCTTATTGACCCCACCTTACCCATAGTAAAGTTCTTTCCTCTCGCTATTTTCTACACAGGCTTAGTGATTTCAATATAGTTTTTCAGAAGTTCCTTCTAATCTTGCAAATAAGGAACTTTCACGTCTTTTCTGCTCTCTGCAACCTAATTTCTGCTATAGGGCCTTGATGTGGCCAAGATTATAAGCAATAAAAAATAACATCACAGTGAGTGTAAAAAAAAGCAGCGAAAGCGAAGCTTGCGAATCTATAGCACAATGAAAAGAACACGGTATGTCTACCATGTCTAGGACGATGAGTCGGTGGAGCAGAGGGATCGTTCTGTGTTACCATAAATCTTCTGTTACGTAGACAATTTACGCATGTAAATGAGTGCCAAGCGGTGTACAGTTGTATACAATAGTTTTGGTCATAACTGGTATGTTATATTGAGTTGTGAATTTCGTTTTTCCTTCATTGCTACTGTTTGGGGTGTCGAGTATAACCTAAAGTTGGCAAAGACGAGGTCTGGGCACGTTCCTTTGGTGGTTGTTGACTGTTACCAGTCACATACTAGCCATTGCAGAAAGAGATCTACAAGTCATCTACTGCACAGCCGAGTCAATGTCTACGATTATCATAGAATATTCATCGTCATCAACGTCATCAACGTCATGGTCGTAGCGTATAATGAGTATCTTGCATGTGATCGGTCGTGATGGCACAAATAGAAAGTGTGGCCAGGAACGCACCTACTCTTCATTGTCATTGCTGTCATCGTCGTCATCACCGTTACCGGCAGCAGATTCCCTTCCCTTCTAACAGTAGCAAGTCAGCGATTTGCATATACTAGCTCCATTCTCTGCTTTTCAATAAAGAGTTCACCCTATCTCTGTCTCGCGTTTTGTGTGTACGCCACAGACGTTTTACTGCAAGCCGGAGCGATGCTTTCAATGCATTTGCCATTACTTGTCAGAATCACCAAATCTGCTGTATGTTCGTTCTTTCTACCTCAATTATCTTGCCCATCAAAACAGTGTCACTGCATAGTTCATGTTGCAATGGTAGAGAATCACACTGATCTGTTATCAAAAGAGGATCAAAGCCAGCAGATCAACAATGGTTAATTCTCTGTTATTTATGATGTGCATAATATCTAAAACCAGACTGTAAAGGAAAAAAAAGTACCTAGATATGCGCATATTCGTGCGTGTGCTGCTTTTTAGTGCTATTCTAAATGGCCAAATGAGTAAAAAATATAGCTGCTAAGTATTCAACGATTTAAATACATATTAAATAAGAAAGCAACTACCGTCCACTGCTATAGGTTAATGTTTCTATGATAAAAAATCTCAGTGATCTGTTGACAAAACAGGATCAAAACCACCACATCAAATGGGTTAATTCCATGTCATTGATGATGCACACAATGTCTGGATACAGGTAATAAAGCAAATAAAAAATACCTGGGAACGCGCATATCAGTGTGCGCTACTTTCTAGTGCAATGTTTAATGCTCAAATGAGTAATAATGTAGTAATGAGTGTTGGCTGCTCTTTAATGAGTATGAACAAGGAAGCTATGACCGTTCACTGCTATAAGATTGATGTAACTAACCTAGCTGCGCCTTGTATATTCGCAACGAAGTATCGAAGTGTTCATATTGTATTCCCTTGCTACAATTACTTAGCCTCAAGAGATTGTTATGGAGTCAATAATTTCCAATTGAGCAATGCCAACTCATCAAGTTCGGTGACTTACGATGTCACTTGTTACATATGGGAAAATTCGGGGGCGGTAGCATTTATTAAAGCTAAGTAGCTGAACTCTGTTCTATGTGGCCTGCTGCGGAAAGGTTCACGCTTTTATTTAATTCGAAGTATTTCTGAGCAGAGTGCAGGCATTTTGGATCTATCTATCCATCCATCCATCCATCCATCCATCCATCCATCCATCCATCCATCCATCCATCCATCCATCCATCCATCCGTCCGTCCGTCCGTCCGTCCGTCCGTCCGTCCGTCCGTCTGTCTGTCTGTCTGTCTGTCTGTCTGTCTGTCTGTCTGTCTGTCTGTCTGTCTGTCTGTCTGTCTGTCTGTCTGTCTGTCTGTCTGTCTGTCTGTCTAGTTAAGCGTAGGTAACAAGGGGGAATTGGAATTGTTTCATTAGAATTAAGCCCCAAGAGGGCGGCAGTCATACCACATCTACATGTTATTTGACATGAACTCAAAAAGATAGGCCAAAGAGTTGTCGCGTCAAGTAAACCGTCTTAGTTCAGTGCCCGAACCAGTTTCGTAAGAAGTCCCGCGAGCAATTGCAAAATTGAGCACCGTAAAAAGTTTGCTGAGTGTGCAAAAAGATTTGCTTACAGTATACCTTTGTCTTCTGGACAAAAGTACGTAGATCCGATGATTAGGTGCCTTAATATAAGGCTATTAGAATATTGCAAGAAGTTAAGAAATGCCAGAAGGTAAGGAAAGCAGAGGAGAAATGATGTGAACATGCAAGCCACGGTTACAGGTCAGTGCTTTCTCTAGTTCAACGTCTACGGCCAATGGATGGAAGCCTCACAACTTCTTGCTCCAATGAGCAGCCAATATTTATGTCTTTGACTAGCTTCAGAGCCCTCCAGCGTAGAAACCACTGCTTACAAACGATGCCTTCCTTGAAATACCGTGCGATTCCTTCCGCCCATATCTGATCTGCACAACGACTATACAGAGAGTCAAGAGATGTCCGAAAAGAAAGTAGGCGAGAGACTTTATGATGGCGAGTACTGGGGAAGTGTTTATTCGAAGAACACCATGAACAGTCTGCGCACAAACAACGCAGCAGTAAGGCATAGAAGTAAACTGTGAGGAAAAACGGAAGCAAGATTCTAGTGAAGATCTCTTTGCGAAAACTAGAGAGAGTGCGACTGTAAGAGAGTGAGCAGAAGCAACGAAGCAATACAGAATAACACGGGGGCATGCGTAACTATACTTACTTGTTTATTTTAATTTTTTGGCTTTTCTTTGTAGAATACCTTTATAGTTGGATGGTGATGAATTGCTGGAAGCGTGACCGAAATCAACGGATCCGCAAAGCCGTTGTTCTTGTCGTTGTGTTTGTGTACCCAATGTTTTCTTTACCGAGCATTTCTAACGTTGGTGTTTTTGAAGTGAAAGCTCTACTGGTCTCGTCGAGCCAGTTTCTCTATGTGTTGGCGCTTGAACTTGAAGCGAAGGAAATATTACACTGGTTTTGCCACATCTATGTGACTCGCCGCCGCCGCCGTCACTCCTCGAATCAGTGCTAAAATGACTACCACTGCAACATCAACCTGCGTCCTCGCGACTAACTTGTGACTCGCCACAACTTTTACCATGCTGACCTAGTGCTGCAGTTCACAGTGACGTGAATAAAGTGCGAGACAAATAATGACGAGAAAGCGACGAGGACTAGCGCCGATTTTTCTCTGAAATTAACACCAACATGGGAAACAAAATCAAGATAACACACGTGATCGCCATATGCTGATTTGCATGACGGCGGCCTTCGAAAGGATACCAAAAGACACAGAAATAGCAGTGATCTACAAGAATACGTGAAAAATCAAGCAAAACATCTGGGTTGTAGCTACGTTATTTGACTTCATAAACTAATGTACTCTATTTTGTCAATAAAAGCGATTGAAGGTTTGTTGATGCAATTGTTTTTAGCAATGGCTGCAGTTTATTGATGATGCGCATGCTGCTGTGGCAACGCCTTGCTAAAATCTGAGTATTATCGAATGCTGGATCACACTTTAGTAGCGAACAGGGAATAGCAAGAAAATATTCTTGAGTGGGTCTCTTATGGTTTGCTTATACACCTGCAAACGTACATCCATGTTCTTACATTGCATGTTCGTGTTAAGGCATGCTAGGATAAAACAATGGCTTGGTTATCTTGACAAACTGCTTTCTGAGAATTCTCACGCCATACGTTCCAGAATCATTCATAAGTTCATTATTAGCGGAGAAAATCAGGGTTGATGTTTTATTTTTAGGTTTTGCACTAAAATTTTTACGCGCGACGTCAAATTTTTCAAAATCTAGTTTTCCTACTTTCCTATCACTGTGCTATAATAAAAACCTCAAGATTTCATGTGTTTTAAAATCACTGAGTAGATTATTTCGGAAAGTTAGCGAGGCATGCTTAAAGTACCGTGAGTTTGTAGTTGAAACTTTCAGAGCACAAGATGGCTTTAAAAAGGACATGAGAATCGCAGCACTCGTGAGCCTCGCGATTCTTTTGTCGCCTCGACTTGTGTACTCATTCACACGTAGTAGCCAATGTGTTTAAAGTGCTTACTGTGGCTACACTGGCCACGTGTCATAAATTATATTCTAAAAATGATCAGATAAGGGTAATTGCTCCAGAAGTGTGTGCCTGCAAAATCTAAGGCTCTGCACTTTGGGCTTCAATAATAGCAAAAGTGCTTTTTTTTATTTTAAATAAAATAATATTACGTGCAATTTCACGTCACAAATTCACGATTTCATTATGACAGACGCCATTGTGTTGGTGGGGTCCGAAAATGATACCATATGTTATTGTTTACGTGCATTCAAATTGCGCAGTACACGAGCTTCTATCATTTTGCTTTCATGTTTTAGCTAAATATAAACATATGTAAAGGATAGACGAAGTTTACATGACCATTAGTCATCAGCAGGTTAGACAAATATTTATTTATCAGGAAAACAATTGGTTGGAAAGAAAATGTGAATGTGACGCGATGCGCGGGTTTTTTACATATGATTTTGTTCAGGCAAAACGCTTATGTAATATATACAAGCATAATTATTTTCGTTTATGCATAGATAAAAATGTTGAATAAGGTTACAGGAGAGGAGTGGTCGACAAATCCCTCTACACAAAACATTTTAGTATCTGCTAGCAGAGAGCGAGCACAATTGTAATACAGTGGTGGTTAATTGAACCAATGTCTCTTTTTATACTCTGGACTGGGGGTAATAAATAAAAAGAGAAACAAAGCAATAGCATGGACATATTCACGCACACACTTTTAGGAACCAATCGAGTCTCCAATTCTGACAACCTTAATATACCTGTGAATTTCTTCGTATACTAGCAACAATTCTGTTGCTTTCTACGCCACAGAAATCTGTCAGGCCCTACCCCTTTACCTCTCTACGCATCGTAGGGTCTCTCGCGCTTAACGCATCATTGAACTCTCTCGCGCTATAGACGACCGGGCAAGAGCGTTCGTAATCGGCTAGCTGCACTGTGTTTTGCACAAGATCAAGAAGCCTGCTCTTCATGCCAGTAAGTGTGACGTTCTCAGAGCCAATAAAGCCTAGTTCGTTGTGCGAGGAAATAACTGATCCTCGCTCAAATCCACCAGCTTGCAAGAAGCAACACATGACACGATTTGTACCCTGAAAGACTGAGGAAAGGTACAAGGCCCCTACTCTTTGTGGCCGCCCTCACGTGGCACAGATGGGTCGTTACACAAACGGCCGGCAAAGCGCAAGAACAAAGTCAAGGCCAATACCAGAAGCAACATGGAATTTCCTTGTGCACAGTGCGGCTGCATTCGTAATTTCGATCTGACGCATATTTGGAATCGTACCGTCTGGTAAATCTTCGAAGCATCCACAATTTATTCCATTGGGTCATCACCTGTAAGCGCACAATGAACGGCCCTGATTGACACGCATATATATTACTTATCTCCAAAGGTGAATAATACATTCTTATGGAATCAGGACGCATACGCAGAGCTTCCCTCTTTCCTCCTTTTTAGGGCGAATTTCTTTAAAATTGAAGCTTGCCGTTGGCATGGTGTGCCGTAGCCGCCACTGATCATGACGATGATGCAGATAACAACGCAAAAAGAATATTCAGCGGATCCCACGTACCAGGTAATCGACCTTATGTGAAGCATGCGGAGGGAAGAGGATCGTGTTCAAATTTTTTTTATTGAGCGACATGTTATGAAATGACGCTAAATATATCTACAAATTTTTCCACGCAGAGACGTATGTTGAAGAGTTGCAGATGTTTATATAACCAGTTGTTTGCACTTGCGCAATGATGCCAACTGGAATATGCGTATTAACAACACCAGAAGCTGATATGAAACACTGATGAATGCGAGAATGCTGGCCCTGGACACTGCTACATAAATCAACCTCAGTGCAAGGCAGCTAACCACAATTGACGTTAACCCGACGTGACGACTGTATCAAAAGAGTACATATGTATTGTTCCTAAAATTTAGTCAGCAGCGCTGAACCCACTGTTGACGTTTCACCAAGGTTTGCGTCTATTTGAGACGTAGCTCCGAAAGCTGGCGTAGCTCTGTGGTAAAATGCTTCATTGCCACGCAGAAAACTTGGGTTTGATTCCAGCTGGGACCCCGACATTTATTCTATGCACTCGTCGGGTCGGCACTACCGATGTCGGGTATTTCTTAACGCTCGTGCGTTAAATACGCCCCTGTGTGTTTTCGTCGTTCCCGGGTAGATACTAAGTGTCAATCACCTGTGGCGCATACCCGCATACCAGCGGCACATACCCGCCTGTTAGTATGTACCACTGTCTGGCGGGAAGTATTTGACGATGTGCGCTACGGATTGTGACATTATTCATGTCTTCACCAGCGCGTCATAGTCGGCAAACTCATCTTACCTTCCCATGCTAATTTTGGCTGACACCAAGTTAAGGGGAAGACCACGAGTGCACCCAAACGCAAGCTGATAGATAGATAGATAGATAGATAGATAGATAGATAGATAGATAGATAGATAGATAGATAGATAGATAGATAGATAGATAGATAGATAGATAGATACGCTTAAATTCGCCGAAGTTTGCTAAAAAATGCTTCGCGTTTAAAAACAAGTGCGTTCCCGACCACACATTCTCTTTCTGCCATCACGGCAGAGCATATGCAAGGTACTCATATACGTGATGACGATGAGGCTGGTGATGATGAAGATGATCACGGTAATGATCACGGGCAACTACGTGCACGGCTGGGCTAGAGGAGCGTCACGCGCGCACGAGAGAGTGCGTGCGTGCCGCTCCTTTAGCCCGGCCGTGGTACGAGCTTGTACAGCAGATGGCACTTGGACATGCTGTACGATGCATTTCGTAATATTGGAAACAACCAACAACCGAGAAGGGAACGTGCCCAAACCTCGTCTTTGCCAGCTTCAGGCTAGATACGATACCAGAAAGCAGCAGTAATGAAGGAAAAACGAAATTCACGACTCAACACAACATCGAACTTACGACTGACACACCTTGTATATCACTGTACACCACTTGGCACACATTTACATGCGTGAGTGGTCAACGTAACGGGTGATTTACGGTAAAACTAAGTGATCCCACTGATTCGCAAATTCATCATTCACTTCGTGAATATGCCATGGCTTTTTTTGTAACTTCCGTTTCCCGAGAGGCCTGTACCTTCGAAATAAACATTCGTGTAGTTAGCCAGTGCCAAGTCTAGTCGGTCTTTCTTGATCTGTTCGTCACACGCTGTTTCCTGTAATTATACACAGAGAATTTTCTTTACCAGCTTTATAATTCTTCACTAAGCCCTGCTGAATGAATACTTGCGTTATAACCGTGTCTATTCACCCCTAATGAATTGCTACATTTTCTACGTGACATGAGGCCATGTTTCATAATGTACATATAAAAATAAAGTTGTTAGGAAAGGGCGGTTTAGCAAGAAGAAAAGGAAGATTACTCCCTGTGAGAACGTGGCTTCGTCAACGGCGCCTGGCTGATATCGGCTCCTGGAAACGATATTAAATTCTCCCTGCTAATGGTGATAATGACTGTCCCTGCTATAGAACTTGTTAGCCTTCGGCGTTCTTGCAAAGTATCGGCCAGCGGCGTATACTCAGGAGAACGGACACCATATATCTTGAGCGTGGCTGGGTTTCTGCTCGCCGACTTCGAAGTATTCGGCAGCGAAGCATTTGTCTCCGGCAACAATTGACCTAAGTTTCTTTTTAATGCTGCAGTGACTGACCAGGGCAAGAAAGAACATGCACACGTGTATTTGAAAGGAACGACTGGCTGTTTATTTTATTTATTTTAAAATACTGCTGCCATACGCAGGGCTATTGCAAGAGTGGGGTATCTTTTCATAGAAACTACAATGTTAACAAAGTTCACATCACAGTGAAGGCTAAGAAACAACCAGCTATGGTAACAATGCGTCTACAAAATCTGACAGCGATAATCGACGAATACTACCGGGTACTTCGTTCTGCCTTCAATAACTCTAGGAAAATAACTGTTCTTGGAAACGTTCCTGTGAGTAAAAAAAAATGCTTTAAGTAGAGTCTGTGGTACCATCTGGTTGAAAAAGTATTAGCTGATATATTGCTGGCTTAAGGTTTACGCAGGTAAAAAAAGGGTTTGACTATTCGATCTACAGCACGCGTTGGAGGTGCCGACTCAGTTTTTTGTATCATATTGCGGTGTTCTTTTACGTTTCCCTATTTTGCCGTGTTCCACTGTGTTTTTCAACTAGGTACCATTGCTCTGTATTATAGTTAGGAGGATATGAGGTATGGTTGGTACTAAGAATCCTATTTTTAAACGAAAACTTTAGACGGCTCATCAAAAGCGAAAATTCACGGACGGCGTCGACGTTGACGTATGGGATGCAAGCAATAATCGTATGAGGACGTCCCCATATGACGTTATCATGCAGTCACTGACCGCCAATACTTGTGAAGTTGTTATGAAGTTACTTCAACGTCACTGATGCATATTGGTCTAGCTACATCCCATTCGTAGGTGAAGCAGAGGCTACAAGTTACAACAAGTATATGTATACTTGCGAGAGGGTCTGCCCAGGGACACACGGCGCGCGCCGAGGCGGCTACCGTGATCTCGGGCAGCAGCAATCAGCCAGCACGCGTGTCAGCGTCCATGCTTCTTGGCTGCCAAGAGTGCCTCGCCCTTGAACAGAGGGCAGGCTGCTTCTTTTAAAGCGCGCTGCTGTAGGGTCAAGTGAAAACGTGGTGCCATCTGTAGATAGCCGGTGTACGTGTCCCCCCCTCCCCCCACACACTATGACGTCATATAAAAAAGACGTCCCACGATGGCGTCATAACGGTTCATCGTCTGTTTGTCTAAAGTGGGCGGCTGACGGAAGCAGTGCAAAACCGGGTGAGGGGTTGAAAACTTGTAATGGCATCTTTTCTGGAGGTAGTACAAAACCACGGTAAGTGTACACGTAGCTTTATGAGGGTGCAGGAGAGTATCAATATATCGCCTAAAGAAAAAAAAAAGCCACTTTCACCTTCGAGACCTTTCATGCGTATGCAAACAGACTCTGTGAGTATTTTTTTTTTGAAATCTATAGTTAAGCCCGCAAATAGAGAATTAGCTGAAAAACAGGCAAAAGGAAAGGCAAAATAGGGATGATGAAAGCCTGCGATGAGAAATTAGAAAACAAGGGGTGGATGTTGTAGCCGACTTTTCAAGTTGAGACGTCGGCTGCAGCACACAACACTAGTTTTGTAGATTCTGTTCTTTAAATATAAATTATTTAAAGTGTTTGCCATATTTTAGATACAAATTTAGATTATTTAATCGGCTTGACGGTACTGCTCTACAAAAACGCAAACGAGGCTTCACGGTATTATACCGTAAAATTTTTTACCTTAAATTTTTTTCGCGGTTTGTAGCTTGAGGGGCGGGAAATGTGCAGGGGTGGTTTGTAGCGAAGAAGGTAAGCTATCGGTGTAAAAGGCGAATGAGCATGTTCATACGCAGCTGTGTTTACTCGTCGGAAGCCTCTGCCCTGTCCTGGCTCTAATATTTGCGGGCGTTCCTCCGGGCATACTGTATTCAGCAGCAATGTCAGACTTATCTTCTATGCTTTTACTTGTATCAAATGGAGCTTTGTAAAGGACAGCCTGCTTAAAGAGAGTTTAGAAGCGAGCTCGACAACAACGAAGACGAATAATAATTAGTGAAAGTACATGATAAGCGACCATTTTCGCTTGCTCGGCACGGCGCCCTCCTATATGTCACACTGCTCACTCTCCCAGATGCGTTCCGGAAACTCCACTGCCATTAGAAAACACCAACTTTTATTGAAGACCACTAGAGTTGAAAGCACCCCGCTTAGGTGGTCTAGTGGCTAAGGTACTCGGATGCTGACCCGCAGGTCGCGGGATTGAATCGCGGCTGCGGCGGCTGCATTTCCGATGGAGGCGAAAATGTTGTAGGCCCGTGTCGTCAGGTTTGGGTGCATGAAAGAACCACAGGTGGTCGAAATTTCCGGAGCCCTTCATTACGGCGTCTCCCATAATCATATGGTGGTTTTGGGACGTTAAACCCCACATATTAATCAATCATCAATACAGTTAAAAGCGGTACGCTGGTTGGTGACTGAAATATATGGGCTATCATGAAGTGGCGCCCTTTGAACGTGGACCGATTTGGTTACGAGCGTTGCGAGTATCACGTTTTTCTTGTATCCTTTGTCCTTGTCATAGGTGAACTACTTCACGATGAGGTAAAACGAATTATGTTTTTTGACGGAAAGCCAAATTTTCGGGGTGCATTATGAAGCCGGATATTGACGTGAGTTTATGTATAGTTGATGTTTATTCAATTACACGTTCATGTATTAGAAAAAGCACTGAAGTAAATGAAAGGCTGTGAAATGTGCTAATTATGATAAATAGAATTATCCGATCCCTATAGAAAACTGTCATTCCCGAATAGTCGTATTGAGAGAGATAATTTTTTTTGTATAGCTAAAGTAATAAAGTGCCCAATACGAATCCCGGCACCGCCATGGTGGACTGGTAGCTAAGATACTCGGCAGCTGGCCGCGGGATCGAAGGCCCGCTGCGGCGGCTGCATTTTTAATGAAGGCGAAAGTGTTGTAGGTCCGTTTGTTCAGATATCGGTGCACGTAAAAGAACCCCAGGAGGATAAAATTTCCGGCGCCCTCCACTAAAGTGTCTCTCGTAATCATATGATGGTTTTGGGACGTTATACCCCTCATAGTAGTTTATTATCAAATACGCATTCTTTAACAGCATTGGACATAAGGTCCACGGGAAATAATTCGGCTTGGTTGAAAGAGATAAATTGGAATATACACAGGTATATTCGAGCCTTACAATATAGGCAGAGCAGAGACTTATCGGTGTGCCATGGTTTTCGTAAAACAGAGCATAAGCGTATTGTAATCACTTCAACAATAAAATCCATTTCTGCAGTGTTGACTGCATGTCAGTGGTTGGTGACAATGGTGGTGTCAATAAGAGTTTCCCCTTTTATAACAGGGCTGTTTTGTATTGTGCTGCGCACATTGATAGTTTAGGGGCGAAGATCCTAATAGTGGCGCGCATTCGTCCCTCGTAGTCGTAGCAGTAGTCGTAGTGTGTAACCAGTACTACATTTTGACCTCCAAGGTGGTGCCAGTGAGAGATTTCTTCTGTGCGTTGTTGAACAAAAAGAATTCGCAGCGTGCGCAAAAACAAAAAGCCGAATTCTCCTGTCTCTCATTTCCCCTTAGCAGCCATTGGCATGTACAATGAACACCATCTGACAAGAAAGGGTTGCTACGTTATACTCGCTGGACATAACCTTCTTGGTTTTAGAAAGGTTTTGCGAGCGTTGGGCCGCAGTGCCATGAATACAGTGAACTAGTATATACCACGAACTCGAAGTGGGTAAAGGTGGGAAGTAGACCCGAAGCGCAAGCCGTAAGAAAGTGTACGTCTGTCACCTCTCGTTTAGTCCTTAGAATGTCCCCTGGATGGCGGTGCATATGCGGAATATATATAATGAAAAGATGCGAGATGGTGGTACTTAGAGTGTTGAATAGATGGACGAACGGACACACAGACAGATGCATGGACGGACTCACGAATGGCTGCAGTGACGGATGAACGAACGCAGGGGCCGATGCATGGACGAACGCAGAGACGGACGCACAGATGGACGTGCGGACGCACGAACAGACGCATTCATGGACAGGCGAATGGACGCACGGATGGTCACACAGACGGACGCATGGGCGGACGGAAGCAAGAACGAATGGACGGACGGATGCTTCGCCCCACTCTCCGTCATTCACTCCGTGGATATGCTGCCATTTTTTTCTCATCGAATCCGCAGCAAACGCAGCCCACGAAGAAATGGCGCCTGTCATATCAAGAACAAATGTCTTTAACTCGAGGCGAAGCCCGTTTTTACGGTAAATGTCATGGACAAGGCAGACCAGGGCAAAGAAAAAAGAGGAGCGGGTTCGAAAACAGAAAAGGAAAAAAATTCGGTAGGCCAAAATTCATTTTCAACTGCCATCCTCATGTTTCCGTAGACTCACAATAACTCGTGTCCTTCTTACCAACATATTGTTGTGCACATGCACGAAGACAAAGAAGCGTATACGGTGAACGCACTTGTGGCCCAGAGCCAGAAAGGAAGAACAAGATTAGGAGGATCTCTAACCAGTCGGCCGCTTCTGAGCTGCCCCTCAAGACCTAATAAACGGCCCTTTTCAACCTCTACCAGTCTTTTTCAAACGTAACAGAGTGGTGGAGGTGCTGGGTAAGCGCTTCAACTACGGAACGATCACTGCCACAGCTTCGACGAAGCCGTCGACTTGCCGGTCTCCCACCATCTGCCCTGCCGTGAGCGACTTCGACATGCCCGAAGAAGCAGGCGTTTCCAGGACGGCACCGTCTGGTCCGCTTCCGTACTACGGAGTTCCACCGCCCTTCGGAGGAAAAGCTGAAGAAGATGTCGACGCCTGGCTCACCAAATACAAACGTGTAGGCAAGTCCAAAGGTTGGGATGCAGCCGCTATGCTAGCCAACGTAGTATTCTCCCTGACCGACAACGCACTGGTATGGTACGAGAACCACGAGGACGCACTCACGACGTCGGATCTTTTTGTTGAAGAGCTCAGGGCGTGTTTCGGCGACTCGGTTGCTAGAAAGAAGCGGGCTGAGCAAACACTGTCGCAACGGGCACAGCTACCCGGTGAGACATGCACCACTTACATATAAGAAGTGTTAAGGCTCTGCAAGGTGGTCTGCGCTACGATTTCGGAAGAGGACAAAGTTGGGCATCTGCTCAAAGGGATTGCTGAGGACGTGTATAATTTGCTAATTGGAAAAGAAAGCCTCAGTTCTCTGTCCAACGTCATTCAGCATTGCCGAACGTTTGAAACGCTCAAGATGCGTCGAACTGCGCCCAAGTTTGGTCGGCTGGCTAACGTTACAACTGTTGCCAGTGTGGACACGCATCCTGGCCTCGACCTCTTTTCTACCATTCGACAGATTGTTCGTGAGGAACTGTTTCAGTGAGAAATGTCGTGTTCGACAGCTGACCATCGCGATTTGTGTCTACCACGTGAGGCTACGGATGTGCCTCCTTTGACCCCATGGAAACCGACGATAAGCGCGGCAACTGTGGAGTACAACCCAGCCCCGCAGTCAAGAATGACAACCAGGTTTCCCGCGTCGCGGTATGACCGACGCTTTCAGCGCATACCCCCTCGACACCCAACGTCTCGGTACGACGTACCCGACCAGCACATCCATCACACAAGAGCAAATGATGACGCTCTATTCATCGACGAGCGACCAACGTTTCGACCTAGGCCAGTGTGCTGTACCTGCGGTGTGCCAGGCCACATATCGCGATTTCGCAACCGTCGGGTGACTCCTCGGTATCACCAACCATCCGACTTTTCACGACCCTTCGAACAGCCTCGTGGTGTCCAGCGGCCGGCCCACATACCACCTGATGACAACTATTGGCCCAGCAACTTCCGCAACCATTCCCCGGCATCTGACAGCAGTTTAACGCCCCCACCGCGACCTCGTGCTCATCGTTCTCCTTCACCGCTGCGTCGCAAAGCGCCCTCTTCGCCACCATAAAACTAGCCAGCGCGGCCAATGGCGTTGAGGTCGCTGGAAATGTGCTGCTGACAGAAATGCCTCCTGTGTGTATGTTTAAAAACAAAGTGCGTGTTTTGGTGAATTATGGGCCTGTGATGGCCTTGGTGGACACAGGTGCAACGATTTCCGTGATGAGTGCTTCCTTTAAAGACGTGCTGGGGCGGAAAGTTGTTTTTACCTGGGATGAAACTTCGACGTTCTGTGGAGTGAGTGCAGAGCCGTTGCGCCCTATTGGTGTGTGTTGTGCCGAAGTATTTTTGGGAGGCCTTATGATAACGACAGAGTTTGGGATTATTCCTCGGTCGACACATGACGTCATTCTGGGCATAGACTTCTTGCGAGAATGTGGCGCCACTGTAGACTGTCGCACGGGGAATGTCTTTGTGAGTGGCCAGATGCCGTCAGAACCTCTGAAAACTCCAACGAATGACCCAACTACGCTGTGTGTCTGTGGCCATACGTTCATACCTGCGTTGTCTACCGTACGTGTTCCTGTTTGTCGCGGCGCGGATTCTGACAGCTTCGATGCGAGCGTAGAACCAGTGCACATAAACGGCGTGAAAAAGAATGTGTTGGTTCCCCATTGTGTGGTGTCGATCGATGGCGGGCGAACTGGCCTATGGATTGTAAACTGTTCCTCTGAGCCCCTGACACTACCCGATGGTTCGAAATTAGCTTCGGTCAGCAAAGAACACGCGACCTTATCAGTGGTCGAGCTCACAGACGTGCCGAAAGAACGGGACGGAACTTGTTGTTACTACTTGGACAGGGCGCTTATGGCAACGATAAATAATTCGCTTAGCTCAATCGAGGCCGAACTTTAATGAATGGGCTGTTGAAACACATTTCGGTATTAGACTTTGCGCAGAAGGGCAAAGTAATTCCTATCCCCCTGTCTTGAACGCGCCATACCATCAACACTGGCGTGGCAAGTCCAATTCGCCAAAAAACATATCGTGTTCCTCCGTCATAAAGACAAATTATCAACGACCAAGTGCAGGAAATGATGCAAAAGGGAGTGGTACAAGAGTCAGCCAGTCCGCGGGCAGCACCGGTAATCCTTGTTAAGAAGAAAGATGGATCTTGGAGATTTTGCGTCGACTATCGCCGACTGAATGCCGAGACTGAAAAGGTCGTATACCCGCTGCCCCGTATAGAGGACGCAATAGACTGCTTACATTCAGCCTCTTATTTTTCCTCCGTAGACTTACGATCCGGTTATTGGCAAATACGATGCACCCAGAGGACAAGGAAAAGACAGCCTTTGTAACCCCAGATGGGCTCTTTGAATTCAACGTGATGCCATTTGGACTGTGCAGTGCACCGGCGACGTTCGAGAGGTTCATGGACACCATTCTGCGTGGCTTGGAGTGGAACATCTGCATGTGCTACCTCACCGACGTCGTCATCTTTGGCCGCACGTTCAGTGAACACAACTGTCGTCTGGTTACTGTTTTGAACTGCATCCTAAACGCTGGCCTAATTTTAAACTCGAAGAAATGCCACTTCGGTGACCGCCGGACGCTTGCGCTCGGGCATCTCGTTGACAAGGATGGCATCCGCCCTGACCCCCATAAGACAGCAGCAGTTGAGGCGTTCAATGCGCCGCATTCCGTCAAGGAGCTTCGTAGTTTCCTGGGGCTTTGTTCGTACTTCCGCTGCTTTAGTCCGAAGTTTGCCGTCATTGCGTATCCTTTCACATGCCTCTAACGAAAGGACAATTCCTTTCAGTGGACTCCGGAGTGCGATTCTTCATTCCGTCAATTGAAGTTCTTGCTGATGTCATGACCCGTCCTTCAGCACTTCAGTCCTTCTGCTCCGACAGAGCGTCATACGGATGCTAGCGGCATAGGTATTGGAGCCGTCCTCGTACAACGTTACGGCGACCGCGAACACGTAATCGCATACGCAAGTCGCTCCCTAAGCAGGCCGGAACAAAGCTACACTGTTACCGAACAAGAATGCCTGACGGTATTATTTGAAATTCAGCGCTTTAGGTCTTACCTGTACGGACGCCCATTCACAGTCGTAACCGACCACCACTCGTGTTGGCTTGTCAACCTTCGTGACTCTTGTGGCCGCCTTGCGCGTTGGGCACTCCGGCTAAAAGAATACAGTTTTACCGTCGCTTACAAGAGTGGTCATCGACATGCTGACGTGAACTGTCTTTCACGTATGCCACTTAGCACAACGAACTGTGGAATACGATGACCTTGACCAGCTTGCAGCGTCTGTGTCGCCTACGTTCCCGGACAACCCCAGTTTCAGAGCAGAACAGCGAAAGGACGCTGAACTAGCACCACTATTCGCCGCTGCATCCGCTTCCACTATTGCACGCCGTTTCTGTATGCGTGATGGACTGTTGTTCAAAAGGAACCTTTCCAGCAGTGGTACGCGTTTCCTTCTAGTGGTCCCGCAGAGCCTGCGAACAGTTATTATGAGTGTCATGCACGACGACACTCAGATGCCCTACATCTGGACATTTAGGTTTGGCGCGGACGCTTTACCAGACTAAAGAGCGCTTTTATTGGCCTGGTATGTAGAAGTCTCTTGAGAGTTTTGTGGCAACCGGCATGGAATGTCACCGTCACAAACGTCCATCAACTGGTCGAGCTGGTCTTCTACAGCCAATGCCTACTCCAAGCGCACCTTTCGAACAAGTGGGCATTGACTTTCTGGGCCCCTTCCAAAAATCGGCTAAGGGCAACCGATGGATAATTGTTTGCGTCGACTACCACACACGCTACTGCGAGACGGCGGCCGTCTCCTCCGCAACTGCCATTGAAGTCTCGTCGTTCTTGTTACAGTACGTCATCCTCTGACATGGCCCACCTCGCCTGTTTATCAGTGATCTTGGACGACAATTCACAGCGGATGTCGTGGAGGAGCTACTCGGTTTATGTGAATCCCGCCTGCGTCACTCGACACCATACCACCCCCAAACTAATCGGCTGACGTAGCGTACGAACCGCACTAATATCAACATGTTGTCTATGCATGTCTCATGCGACCACAAAAATTGGATGACGTACTCCCGTTCATTATTTACGCGTTCAACACCACGAAGCATGAGATTACAGGTTATAGCGCTTTCTTTTTGCTTTATGCATGTTCGCCCCGGCGCACAATCGACACAAGCTAACCTTTCTGTGATCACGACAACGTCACTGTCACCGAGACTCTCGGCCTTGCCGAAGAGGCGCGTCGCATAGCTCGACTACGCACATTGGCATCGCAAGGCAAAGCGAAAGCACGCTATGACAGTCACCATCGACAGTGACTTATCGCCGTGGTGATCTGGTGTGGTTGTGGACTCCGATGCGCAAGCGCGGGTTATACCAAAAGTTTTTGGCCACTCACGATGGCCCTTTTGTCATTGTCGACAGATTTACAGAGGTCAACTATGTAATAGCTCGTCTCACGGCGAGTGGTCGACGAGCGGCCAAAACTCAAGTGGTTCATGTTGCCCGCCTGAAACGGTACACGCTACGATAACTCAACTGACTTTTCCGGCGGCCTTCGTCTGCGCGGAGAGGAGTGTTGCGCACATGCACGAAGACAAAGAAGCGTATACGGTGAACGCAGTTGTGGCGCAGAGCCAGAAAGGAAGAAGAAGATCAGGAGGATCTCTAACCAGTCGGCCGCTTCTGATCTGCCCCTCATGACCTAATAAACGCCACTTTTCAACCTCTACCAGTCTCTTTCAAACATAACATTATGAAAAAAGTTACTAAAACAGCCGCAAGCTTACGAATTACCTGTCTGCCAAAAATGAGCTCTTATTATTTTCGGAATGTGCATCTCTTGCTGTGACGAAGTTGCACATGCACATCAAGTTTTATTTTCATTCAGAGCGCATGCTTGAACTTATTGTACAAGCCAAACCATGCGTACACTACTCTGTCATTGATTAATATACAAGAACTTTTAGAAATTAGGTATGAAAAAAGAATGCGGGTACATAAGGTGAATCTCAATGCGTACTTTGCACGAGTTTTTAGTTTGTATGAAGCTTGTAAGTTCTGCATGAGTGCATAAAGCTACAACCTTCATAACAACAGGCTTTTACCGAATATCAAAGCAAGAAGCTTCCTCATAGCGACAGGTTCGTTGCTTATAGAGGCACCAAGTGTCGCCGACAAAGTTGCTTTTAAAAACCGAAGCATTCACAGCAGTGTGATGCCTGAATCTGTATAGTGGAAGCAGTGGCGTGTAAAGAAATTGAAAGCGTGACAGCTCATCGCTTCTTTTAACTTTTTCTCACTCTTCTTGCCGACACAATTATTTTCCTACTACGTCTTTCTTAATTAACCAGCTTACGTACAGAAATCATAAATATATTTCAAAAGATCATTAAGTAATACTAGTAGCTGAAAATGCTAGGAAATAACTGTTTGACACGCTTCGGTTTGTCATCTGTTTTGTATGCCTTCTAGCTGTCTCCCCTTAATACCACCTTAACAACGAAAGCTTGCGAGTTGTTTAGAAACTAAAAAACCACTGACACACTCATTTTTTTTTCTTTCTGAGCACCCCGCTCCTTTAGCAGCATTGTAGGCGAGTTCATAAATTCAGCGCAGACACAAACGTAGAGCCTGAAGTGCTCGAATAGATTGCGCATATTGGAACTTTGCAGCGTTCGATGAATAAGACCGTTTCAAGCTACCGATTTGCACTGGCTAGTTGTAAACTACATCAAGCAGCACTAGTGAAGTCACCAAAAAAGCGAACCTTTTATAGCGGTTTTTACCTGTGCGAGCTCGGCTTTTATTGGTTCTTAACGCCTTGATTTGGAACTTTGCATCAACTGAGATTTTCCAAAGACTCGAACGCGATGTTTGATAAGATGAATAGTTTGCGCTCTGCTATTTTGAATTTATTTCTTCCTTCATGAAGCCATCGTGCACCTTCTTAAGCATTGTCCTTCAATTACCTATATAACGTGGCACCATTTGCAATCCAATGCAAAAATAGCAGATATATATAAAGGCTTTCAAAAAACCTTACTATAACCGAGACTTATAAGGGCACGTAAGAGAATACAAACAATAAGTCATAAAATACGACATCAGGTAAAGCGCCCCACCACTTTCAAACGGGAACGTGTTGCCGAAATTAAACAGCTGCCTTTGTTAAGAGTTTACCTATTTATGGTTCTTTTTTTTGCGCCAGGAAGGGCGCACAGAAATTATGATCATGAACCAGTACTCGCTTGCTCCATCCTCTTGAACATGTTTATGCTCGATAAGTTTCTGTATAGAATCCAAAGCTGGTGTGCGTTTGTTACGTACCAAAAATCACGCATTATTATGTAACAAATATTCGCATGAATAAATCACGTGACATCACATTGTAACTAGTCACGTGACAAAACATTGGTCAACACTACGCAACTAGCCGAGTTACTAGACTCATCTGCCATGACTTAACTACTGGCATGAGTAAAAATCACGTAACGTCATTCAACATCAAGTCATGCCGCTGAAATCGCGCAACAATTAGTCCCATGACCGAATATCCCGCAACATAACGTAAGATCTAGTTACGTGAGATGCGTAACATAGCGTGTTCACAGGCACGCACGCACAACCACACGCACACAAACCCGCACTCACATGACCTATTTCACCCGAGCGGTAAGTGCCGGTGTCACGGTGTTTGTCGCGACAGACGTGTCATTGGCTGTAGACCTAGAGAGTAAATATTGAGTGCCAGACACTATAAATAAGCTTGATAAAAGAAAACTTTTTCAACAAAAACAGGGCTGCTAGAAAATGTCTGTATCCCATCTTCTGTGGCCCAATTCAGCTTGTTCCCAAAACGTAACCGCGCCACAACACGGTCATACCTGTGCGTTCGGGCCAACAACACTTTCTTCGAGCTTACCGTACCGCCCTTGACGCAGGGGTAATTAGTGGGACTGCCAATAAGGAAAGTGTGGCAGAGGGTTCACGCACGCGGTAGTGTCACACAAGGACATCAGACCACTCATACTTTTTCCACCTTCTGCAAAGTCTGGCCCAAACCTCTACCTATACTTCCGGGTATATCATGTTACATTTATGCTTCCTTCTGCTCGTTCGCAGGCTTCGAGTTGTTGGTGTCAACCTTCCGCTTTCACTCTCTTTCTCTGCCTGATGCCATACCCTAACTTATCGCTTGACGCCGGGGCACACGCGAACGAGTACTGATTAGAGCTGTGTCGTCTCTGTGACATCCTCGTCTACAGGAATCACCAAACTGTAGTGTCGGAAGCAGAAATTACGCACCCGACAAACCGTTATTTCTAAGTGAGGCTACTGAATGCGCTGGTTTTTCGACGCATGCCACACGTGCGTCAAGATGCGTTAAGATGAATGCTACGCCGCAATGTTGAAATTATCACTACACATGCTGTGTTTAGTAAAAAAATAAAAAAAAACATGCTCCGATGAAAACTCTTTGAAAGCAGTTTATACTAAACTCCAAATATCTACTTTCTGAACTAACAATCAAATAAATTTTATATTCTTGTAAGGCAGGACATACAATTTCATATTAATGCGCGATAAGACGCTAGAAAGTTGATAGTGTGAGACAAGTATCTGTTCTCATGGAGCGTGAGGCATGTCATACTTACTCTCAAACTGAAAATGCTCGTACTTTCGCTAATAATGCCCATGCGCTCCTAAAATATTGTAACAAAATAATACATATGCCAAACGAGATCTCTGCGCATTACAAATGTTTGGCACATTTTGGCACAGAGTAGTGCACAGCACTATTTCTTTATAAACAAGCGCATTAGCATTACACTACTATCCTAGTTATTCACTGCAGATTTTTGGCTACTGATGCTGTGGTGCCATAATAGTTACGGTTTTAGGCTGCTGATCCTAAAGAAGGGCTTGATCCGAGCCACAGAGGTCACCTTTTGTTGGAAATGGTATGCCGCACGTCCTGTTATAGTGTGAGGGCAGCGCATAACACAACACCACGAGGTCAGTATTATATAAAGCCCCCCCCCCCCCCCCCCCACTGTGGCATGCCCTATGAACATATCGTGGTTTTTGGCATGTAACAACCCAACATTTATATTATTTGGTATCTTAACCACAATCTTCATCTTAGTGAGGTAGAGCATGCTTTGCAGGAGTCTCAGTTTGTTAATCGGAATATTTAGTAAAATCAGACAATAGATTTAGACCAATAAGTTATTCACGGACGTTTACTTTAATAAATTTTACTGATATTGGAAAATTGCAGGAAAGAAAAATGAATGCTCAGGTACCAATCAACTTATTCACGCAAGAATGCTGTAGAATCAATACGACAGTGCCATCTCACAAAATTCACTGATGATCATTATATTTTGAACGATAAATATGTTCGGCAGTTCAATCGAAGCTCGGTGGGCTGTTATGCACTCGAGAAAAAGTAGAAAAAGATTTCAGAAATAGAAATTCATCTAGTGATGTTGCCCGAAACTTTTGATGGTTATTTTTGCTGCTTCGACTGCTATGACTCAGTACTAATATTGGGAACTTGTCGTTGCTAATTTAAAGCTCTTTCAAAATATCTTTACAGGTAGATCACTAAAAACAATTTAGCCTAAACAACCAAAGTAGACATTTTTACGGCAACAAAGTTTTTCAACTTTTTAATGGCATTTGCAACCATCACTGTTTATTTTTTCTTGGGCTTTTTTCACTTACAATGCCCATCATTGTTGCAAGATAGGGTCTATAAATTTTATAATAAACTTTTTTAAAGCGATAAACCTTCTATATTTATTATTCATCGAAAATATTTGTTTATGAATGTTTTAATCAGTTGCAACACAGTTCATGCATCGTTCGACGATGTCCTATTTGGCCTGTATTACATAAAACTGTGGGTAATACTGAACATTATAACAAGGCTGACATGACATCAGAGTGCGTTGTTGTGGCCCTTTATTCTCACCACTTTACCGAATGTACTTATACAACAAAGGTTTGCGTTCGAGAAAAACTGTGCCACTATATGTATTTTATCTATAAACTTCAAGAATAAGCTGCTGTAAGTACGGAAGAACAAGCAAGAAAGTAATGGCTTGTCAAAGTTCATATGTTTCTTTCATGCTTGATTGTCTGAGGCGGATTTAATGGTGTGTGATGTCGATTAGCTACACTTAGTATAATTAGCCTTGATAAAGCAATATGCCTTCTGCTACCTCATAAGCTTCATAAGAATGATATACACTTGCCCTAATTGCGTGCGAATAGAGGAACAAGCAATATAAAAAAAACTGTCAAAAGTGATTTTCGGAGCGCCAACCTAAGGAGACGATGAAAAACAAAGGTCATTATAGGGAGCGCGAGGAGACGGGGCTGTCTGCAATAGCTTCAAGAAACAGCATAGCATAAGATACGTTCCTAGCCTCTTTTCATTCTAGTCCCTGGCTTGACATCATCAGTCTTACGACGATGTCATCCCGAATGAAATAAGACAGGCAGGCGCGGCTGCCCGTAACATTCTAGCTACAAGAACGAATGCGATGAAACCTACGAATAAAAAACAGTGCCATAGACACCTGACAAATTGCCGTTTGGTCTTCGGTGACTCGGAATAGCAAGCCATTGGCTCCTATACCACTCGTCTGGCTAAGAAGTGGCATGAATGCCCTTCGTAAAAAGACTTGCTTTCGTCTTGCCGCCTTCGATGTTTTTTTTTTTTGCAGCTTTGCTCTTTGGTCGAAGATAGATTGCCCGCTCGAACGAGCCTAGAAGACAGCGACGGAACGTCGGGTACCAAGACCGCATCATAGCGCTGTCAAATTACTTGCCCCGATGATGAATAATGAGAATTGGCACCTTAACCCGGCTTTGCCCGGTAAGCCACGGTAGATGTGCGTTCTTCTCTGCCCTAAATAAATGTAAAGTACCATTCAAAGCTATACATCAGACCCCCTGGTATTTTATTCATTTCTACACTGCGCGCCAGGAACACCGAAAGCGGGCTTTCGTTTGCTCCTCCTTGCCTGAACGTTTTGAAGTTAAAGGTACTTGATTGATTTTTTCGCGGCGTTGTTCACCTGGGCCGCATGTGAACACTATTCGTGGGAATCGTGGTAACCCAGCGACATTCGGTTCCTGGAAGACCTTGAAGGCTCGATGTTATCATGCTCTGCTGTATTTTATTTTGGTGCACTGGTACGTGCGCCAATGGCATATCCTTGCCTGTTTACTTTACTTCCCTGTGTTTGCTTTATTCATTTAGGCAAAATGCTAAAGCTTAGAATAAACTATAAAACGACCTGCTCTGCCTCAAGTTTTTGTTCCTTTTTTTTTCTGAGCAATCGAGTGCCTGTAGTTTACCACAGATCTATCCTGCAATAGTCTTGCTAATTGAAGAGATTAGTGAAGTGACCTGCTCTGCCTCAAGTTTTTGTTTGATTTTCTGAGTACTTTCGTGTCTGTAGCTTACCGCTTATTTAGCCTGAAATAGCCTTCTTACTTATATGTGCATGCTCACCATTTTTGAAAAAGAACAACGAAAAATATAGGCACAAAAGTAAAAGAGAACACGAAACAATAACCGATGGGTCTACGCGAAACGCGCAGTCATAGCGAAAGCTGGATAAGTGGCCTTTTAGAGTTTTCCTTTAAACAATGTTTCTATATATGGTGCAAGCACACTTGCAGCGTACCCATTACGCCCATTAATCATGATAATTTTTGTGCAGTAGGGAGGCATTCCACATGCCTCCTTCGTCATTTTTTGGAGAAGCGTTGTACCTACTGCACACTTCCAAAAAAGTTTTGTGCAATTTTGATGCTGTGGCTGACGACGAAGAACTATGCCCGAAGCTTTTTCAATGGGTAAGAGCATTTGCCAACCCACTCGTTACGTAATTCGAAGTGTGTGACGCGTGGTTGTTTCTTTGCCGTTCTAAAACGCTTTATTACTCATGATAACGTGATTCCTTTGCCGCCGTCAAGCCTGCCTGAGGCCAGTTTGCTACGTAGTTTCTAGCACCAGTGTGGCCTCAGCGGTAGGATACTGGGCTGGCCCGCAGGGGACCCGGGCTCATGTCCCATTGAGTCTTTGGAATTTGTATTTACTTAGTTTTTGCGTGATAACGGTTACGGACATTCACGAAGGCAGCAGCGGCAGCGGACAACTATGGCGCCGCACACGATAGTTGTTTTCTCATAACAGATTTTGCTGTAATATATTCTGTATTTAATGAATGAGAGTGCAGTCACAAAAAAGGGCGATAAAACAAAAACACTGTCTTCTTTCGCTTCGTCATCATGAGCATGGAATCAATAATCCCGCGTTCCCGGTCTTTTAGACAGAGCAACTGGAGGAAAAATATGCGCAGAGAATGCGACTGTGTCCAGAAAGTACATGGAAAAATTCATTCTTACTCGTCACTATCCACGCGCCCTACTATTTCTTCTTTTTCGTCCTTGTCCCGGAATTTACAGCTTTTATACGCAATAAATCGTTACAGAGACTGTCGGATTGCGTAGAGCTGCTCGTAAAACACCGACGTGGGCACACTTCTCCGGCTATTCTACCAAAAGACGATCCTCTGCATGGGGACCTGATCGTACTAGTTAGAGGCAGCTATATATAGCTATTCATGTTATCGCAGAGCACCGTTCACAATTCGCAGCCAAGCACAATTTGTTATCTACAGATTGGAGCTCACTGCACTGGCCGCATTTATAGCTTTTTGTCAGGCATTTGCCAACGTATATATTTTAACACAAAGAGAGATTGAGAAACACGTCTTACACATACTAAAACACATACTAGAACAGGCTGTAACGTAACGCATGCATTAGGCCAATGAACAGACTCACAGAATGCAAAAAAGACAGTCGACTGCGTAGGAAAGATTTTATAAGTAATACACTGGTGCACGCAAGGGAGCATAAATATTACAGATTATGTGCTTCGGGACATCCTACAATGATGGTCTGAGTCTTGGTAGGAGAAAACTGGAAGTCGAAGAACTCTTTTATTATCAATAAAATTATCCGAGATGAAATACTCTGAGATTGGTTGCAAATATTCAATGTTTGTTACAGGGCAAACATATTAGTTTTAGAAATAGATCTCTACAAAAAGGCACATCTGTTTTGTGCATGAATAACTTGCGATATGGAAAACTTCACACAACGCAAACTCGTTTCGGTTTCATCCCAGTGATCCTAATATGGCCAAATCTCTGCACGGAATGATCCGCTTGCTGCTTTTTAAAAGGGTTTTACGTGCCGACATTAGAAGACCACGTCCTAATGTTAGCATATTTTAGTTGACATTAGGTGAAAGGACGAAGAACCGTGGTTGAGTTAGTGTGACGGAGTGGATACTAAGGGAAGAAAAAAGAAGCTGAGGATGGTAGACAAGAAGCCGAGGAAGGTTGGGAGGGGCGACGAAGTTGAAAAGTTCACAGACATAAAATCAAATATGCGCACGCGAGGTAAAAGCTAATTTTAGAACTTTGGAACAGGTTTTCGTCCTGCAGTGGACATAAGCATGTGACCAAGCATGATTGTGGGGGTACGTGCGTTTTCATAAGTACCCTATGCTTACGAATGAACAGTCGAGCTGTCTGGCTTAAGGGGAAAGAAAGATTGGACTGTTCATGCACTGATAAACACAGCATTTCAGAAAAAAACATGTTCCAGTATGAAAATGCCTTTCGGCTTTACCTTATTGATGTAGTGAATGGGTTTAATTGCTATTTATGCTGAAGATGAATCGCATGAAAAATAACAGCTATGATACGCAAACACACTTGACAAGAGCTGTGCTGTGTGTTTGCTTTTCGGACTGTTTATATTCAGAAATTACAACGATATATAGCCGACAGAAAAAAATGCAAATGAGAGAAAGTTGAGGAAAAAGAACGGTGGGCAGCTCAACCTGACACAACTTTAATTTGCTATCTGCATTGAAGAAGAGCTTGAATAGTTGGATAAAAAAGAAAAAGGGTAGATAATGAACATTGATGAGTCATCAGAGAGTATATCTTTTAGGTTTCCCAGCACAGTTTCTCGCTATGGTCTGCAGTGATCATTTGTAATCCTTACCAAGCAAGACATGTACCAGTGACCTGGAAGATTATGCAGCGATACCCAACCAGACAGACATACACAACAATTGATTACGGCCCTGATGATTGAACGCTGATCATATTTTTTCCGCAGACGTTTTGTCAACACAGTTATGACTGTATTTCTAACCTGTAAGTTTTTGTTGTGATTATTGCTTGTGTTTTAAACTAGTTACATAAAAATGAGTGGACCATAAAACTTTGCCTTTAGGAGTTGAAAGCAATAGCGATGTCATGTCAGTTATAATTTCGTGCCTACAATAACTAGCTTTTTATTAATACACCGTCATCTATAAAAATGCTAACCATATATTCACGAGGACTGCTTGAATCACAAGAAATGTTTTTTTTAACTGGGCCACTTCACCTTTTCGGTTCATTTTTATGCCAGTGCTTTAGATTTTATGGGAAGATGTGCGCTCAATTTTTCTCATTGCGTTGCCGCAGAGACATTGTATTCCAGGGCTGCACTGCAATAGATATACTTTCTTCAATGATGTCATTAGTGCTAACAAAATTGTCATCTTTGACGATGTTGAAAACGCGTTGCATTGAATCATAACTACGCAGAACAATAGAAATGTTATGCTGCTTTTACGTCGCTCACTTCATGACTGAGGCGTGTTTCCCGGGTTATACGTACAGCATTTCACAATTATTCTTGTTTGGTCTATATTTCTTTGAAAACAATGAACAATGAAAACCCGAAACGTTGACCACTCAGAAGCTATTGGCGTGACATAATATCCTCCTGTGAATCTTCCTCCTACGACAACAACTTCGATCACGACATGCAACACTGCATGTATATCTCGAATAACATGGCTCGCCAAGACAACGACGCCAGCGTGATAGTAAGACTGCTTGTGCTCTCGCCTGGCTCGCGCCTGGCTCACGCCCCTAAGGCTTCGCAGCCTCGGGCCCAATCAACGGGAGCTTAGAGCCAACAAACGTTAGCGCACAGCGTTGAAGCTTATCCTCGTTCCACGGTTTTAGTGTCCAAGCCAGGCGCAAAGTCACAAGAACTTATGTCGTACGCGTGCTAGGTGGCCACTGTATGTCTGTGCACGCAGTTGTTCTTATCCTCTGTACGTAAGAGTTGTGCGATAATAAGTGACGATCTCGCTGAAGCACACTAAGCGTTTTTTACAGGCACTCGAGTTCTCTGCCAGCTCCACATTATTTCTTGCGCAGCATCGAGAGCAGTGATTTTGCTACGTTAAGCTAAGTTTCTATTCTCGACTAATTCTATTTTCATGAAAGTTGCATGTCTCGATGTTACTGGAAGATTCGACTGGCAGTAGCTTGACTATTCTACCGCTTCTTTGTTATCAAGAAACTTTTTTGACGACGTGAATCCTGCTAAGCGCACAGCACGTGCGTTGTAGAACACAACACAGTTTCTATAAAATACAACTAGGAAATAAACATGGTACACTAAACTAATGACCAGACTAATGTTAGTGCAGAGCGGTGCGGCTTATCCTCATTCCACGGTATTAGCGTCCAAGCCAGGTGCAAAGTAGCAACGCACTTACGCAGTACATATGTTAGATTGGCAGTGTATGACTTCGCTAGCAGTTGTTCTTTCCTCTTGAACATAGGAGGTGTGTGATTATTGCCTGCTCAACGTCATTCTTCTGTCAAGGCTGAGTGTATTCTGCTGAGCCAACTGTTTCATTGCGCATCGATAGACACTGCGCGAGCAGTTAGCAACACAAGTATATCCCCGAAGTGAATGATGTTGAGCAGCTCGCTCGAGAAATAATCGGGTGAACCGTGAATCTTCCGAACAGTTCCTCCACTGTCATAAAGACGTGACGCGTTGTTATAGTTATATAAACATTATATACACAGTCTTTATTATTTTACATTTGATGCACTATAAACAGTATTTACAATTCGATTATATGCATTGTACAAACGAGTCTAAATCGATTTTCTGAACTACATGGAGGGCATTCCTCGATAGGCTTGGGGAACCGTCTCTCTTTGAAGATGACAACTTTGTGATCCGTAAAGCATATTACCCAGATATCTTCAATTATAGGATAAATTGGAAAGTTCGAGAAGGCAATGTTGATAGAGGTACCTCTGATGGTGGTGGGATGTTAGCAGTCGTACTGCATGCATCGGAGTGCGTAAAGGGGCATCGTGTGTTGAACCAACCAGCCTTCGTTCATGATGTCCTGGTTGAAGTATCCGACGAGTACGAAGGAGCCGTGTTTGTTTCCGTGCTACTTCGACTTAGCGGGCTGTTATCTCGGAATCCGCACGACGCTGACGGCTCTTTTTCGTCAAGCAAGCTCTCACTGCCAGACTCGGAGGTGAGCCCGCGCTGCTGCTTTCTTGTGAGCTCTCATCGCTACTCTTTGGCTTCCTCCATGTCGAAGGCTACGTCGTCAGGGGCGTTCCGCGGCAGGTACTGCCATGGTTTGAGGCACGTCTATAGGAACGCGGACCACCTGCCCGTTAACGCCGAACTGGCCGCTGCCGTGAATCAAACGCCTAATGCTCCCGAATGGTAGACGAGGAATGATCAGGTGCTCTTCTACTGACCTGAGCGTGGGCAGGTAATCAGGCTTGAAAAGGTAGTGATACCCATGTGTAACACCCGTAGCAGGAACCTTTCCGGTTTCCTACTGAGGCTTTGCGAGTGGAGCGAACACTTTATTCACAGTAGTCGGTTGATGACGTGCAAGGTAGGTGTCATTGGAGCACGGCAACGCCGTTAGCGCGGCATTTCTCATTGGTAATGGTAGTGATCGTGATCAGGTTGTTGTGAACGACAAGCGGTCGCATACCTTGCAGCTGTGGTCAAACGCGTGGTCAAGATAATCGCGCGTGAAGTGCGCGTCGGTGCCACCAACTTGAGGCAACAACCGGTTTGGGCACTGCGTCGCTGCTTCCCGCGCTGGTACCCCTTTTAGGATCTATTGCCGCTGTTTGCACGCTGCTTCGGCTGCGTGGGCTTTTATCTCGGAGTCCAGCCGACCTTGACGTCTCTCTTCGGTCTCGTGAGCACTCACCGCTGGGTCTTGGCGGTGAGCCTGTGCTGCTGCTGTCTCACGAGCTCTCACAGCCACTGCCATGGCTTTCTGTGTGTTCATGACTAGTAGCCGTAGTGAAGAGCCATGTAGTGAGCACTCTTCAAACTAGAGTAGCAGCTGCTCCTCTAAAGGCACCAATGAGAACTAGCGGCTACGGCGATGGACAAGCCCCGAACATGAGAAGTAAGCTCTTAACACGTGCTTCTTTTCATGGTCATGAACCATAATGCAAAGTACACACAATACTTTACAGATGTGTAGTGGGTACCTCGCTTATTAGGAGAATGATAAATGGCACAGTGCCATGGTGAGGGCTTCAGTGGCATTGTCATCGTCATGACGTACAGTGGGTACTTTGAACGTGCTATGTTGTGATGCCAGAAAGCGAATGGCTGAAGAAAAGAAAGAGAATGAATGAAAATAAGCAGCCCATTTTTATCAGCGAGTCACATGCTTCTTTCAACTAATCTACACAACATTTATCTGTTCATTCACACTTTTCAGCCTCGCCAGAGCTTCACTTACGACAAAGCCTTGAGAAGTGGTTTTAGTCGTACAATATATACCATGATTCGATATTGTATGCAAATGCTCGTAGGGATGTCTCAACATAAAGATCTTTTTTATAAAGCCTTACACTCTTAAAAAAAACGCAGTGCTGCTTACTAACTTTGAGGTATTCAATTGTCACAACATTCACTACCCAAGTGGTAACTGTATGTAGTAGGTCACAGACATTTACTACCTCTGGTTGCTTATGAGGTAGTAAACGCATGTGATCTACTACCTGCAGCTACTACTTAGGTAGTGAATGTTGTCACAACAATTTACTACCTCAAAGTTAGTAAGTACCACTGCCTTTTTTTAAGAGTGTAGAGCCAGCTCTAGAAATAAAACGAAACAGTAAATATTTTATGGTTTGATTTGCGTTCGCGTTGGAATTTCCTACTGTAACCACATTTCAGGTCTACAAAGTTCTTTGTCTACAGGGCCTTCAGCTAAAAGAACATTTTCAATACTTTAAAATCAAAGCATCAGCGTATACAATTTTTTTGTGGCATTGAGGCTACATTTTTAAAAAAAGGTTCTTATGTTTTAACCTTGCTATCTGAGGTATTACTACTTTTTTGCATATCACTGGCAATATCTTTTTCAAAAGCCTTTATTAATAACATCTCTGTTTGTTTTTCCGAAATCTAATGACTAGCTCCTGACGCTTTGAGAAATGTTTTACGTGCTGGCATTGGAAAGACTCTTAGAAGTATTCGTCAGCTCAGGCAAAGCTACTGGGATAACTAATAAATGAGATCTTATACAAAAATACTCGTTAAGGGCCTCGTGGATCCTATCAACGCTGCCTTCTACAGCTGTGCCGAAATAGCATGTTCTTTATCCTAGAACGTGTACAGCAATTAAATTGTAGAGCTCCTTTATTTATTTGCTTCGCATGCGTCCTAGTTTTGTTTTTTCTTTCTTTGTATATAAGATTGTTACCGAGTGCTGATGGTTACTAGAACCCCTCATGTACTTTCATTCGAGCTTTGACTTGTTTTGTAGATTGGTATGCAGAATTACATTACCACCATTTTTAAGATGTTTATTTACTTTTCGTAGTACTCAGTGCTTTTTGTATATTTTTCATCAATATATATATTACCACAGCTTTTGCGCGGATAAATTGTAGCAGTGTTTAAGAACACCATCACGGTATGGGGTGGCATCCCACAACAAAATACATCCATTTCTGCAGTGTGGCCTACTCTTTTACGTACATTATTGCTCCACGCACTATGTGCGCAACAGTAATATTTGTTTGTTTGTTTATCAAAGGTTTGTTCTAACTGTGCTGTGCTGGGCAATGTTGTGGCAGTATTTGAGAGAGAAAGCGAGAGATAAGGAAAATAGGAAAGGTAGGAAGGTTATCTAGATTACGCCCAGCGGGCTGCCCGTGATAAAAGAAATAACGAAGTACAAGAGAAAGAGAGAGAGAAAGAAAGATGCAGTGCACACTCTACATAGATTGCACTATGTCACGGGGGATGTTTCAGTCCTGTTGCTTTGAAAAACAGTAGGAGTGCTATTGTGCCTTTCGGCGCTGATTTACTGTGAGATCATACTCCGAAGAACTTTTCTTGCGTAAATGACCGATCATCGTGTCTCCTTAAGGCCAAATGTATAGTACAGCTCTGTTCATATCAAAGACAGCTTCCCAAGAGATGGTCGATATAGTCTCCACAGAGTTGCAGTTATCGCGCTTGGGTGAGTCAGTCATTCTGATGCGATAGCTGAGTGAGTTGGTAAATGCTACACCAAGCCACAGCCAACGCTGCATTGTTGCATCACGTCGAGAAATCTTGGATGAAAGTTATAGCAGTAATAACGATTCTACTTTATGTAAGGGACGAGTGTAGTTGAGTTGAGATTTCCAGTGCATAAGCATGGCACCAACCACGATGAGACAAAGTTTATTTGCAGCGTCGGCTCTTGACCAGTATGAAACAGTGTAGGTGCTCCATAATGGGACATCTGACGGCATCGTTGGAGGGTTGGTTACCACTGATCCCACAGTAGTCGTGACGCCATTGTAAGACTTTGTCGCGTCTATTACTAGTAGCGCTAGGAGAAATTTCATAAAATTTGAGACACCAACTGATGGTAGTTTCCATTTCTAGGCTGCGCAGGCATTGAAGAGCTGCCTTGAAGTAAAAAAAAATATGTTCTCTTCACTAGAAAATTCTTGGAAAACAAATGATATTGCGGCTAGAAGAGCGGTGAGCTCAGAGCCCGTGGATTTCAGGACGTGGGACGTCTTAAACTTGACGGCGATTGAATGAGGTGGTACCACAAAGGCGCCTATCGAACTTGCCCATGCCGAGAACAAACCAGTTGAAACCAGCTTTCAGTTGAAAGCTTCTATGAAGACGTGGAATCGGCAATGAGTAAGGTAAAAACACAGTATACTATAGTGATGGGCGACTTTAATGCAAAGGTAGGGAAGAAGCAGACTAGAGACCAGGCAGTAGGAGATTATGGCATCGGTACTAGAAACGCCAGAGGAGAGCTACTAGTAGAATTCGCAGAACGCAATAATTTACGGATTTTGAATACCTTCTACCGAAAACGAGAAAACCGCAAGTGGACATGGAGGAGCCCTAATGGCGAAAATAAGAACGAAATAGACTTTATAATGAGTGCACACCCTGGAATCGTGCAGGATGTGAAAGTGATTGGCAAGGTACGATGCAGTGACCATAGAATGGTACGGTCTCGAATTCACCTAGACTTGAAGAAGGAACGACAGAAACTGATACGCAAGAAGCCAATCAATCAGCTAGCACTGAGAGGGAAAGTACAGGAATTCAGAGTGTCGCTGCAGAACAGGTACTCGGCTCTTAGTGAGGAAACCAACCTTAGCGTAGATACAATGAATGATAATCTGATGAGTATCATTACGGAGTGTGCAGTGGAAGTTGGAGGCAGGGTAGTTAGACAGGACACTGGCAAGCTTTCCCAGGAAACGAAGAACCTAATTAGGAAGCGTCGAATCATGAAAGTGTCAAGTACAACAGACAAAATAGAACTGGCAGAGCTTTCGAAGTTGATTAATAGACGTAAGGTATGCGATGTAAGAAGGTATAACATGGAGAGAATTGAACACGCTCTGAAAAACGGAGGAAGTGTCAAAGCATTGAAGAGGAAACTTGGGATAGGCAAAAGTCAGATGTATGCACTAAGGGACAAAGAAGGCAAAATAACTACCAATATGGATAGGATAGTTAAAATAGCGGAGGAGTTTTACAGAGATCTGTACAGTAGCCGAGACAACCACGACCTTAATACTATAAGAACTAGCAGTAACCCAGATTACACCCCACCAGTAATGATAGAAGAAGTCAGAAAAGCTTTGGAGAGCATGCAAAGGGGCAAAGCTGCAGGTGAGGATCAGGTAACATCAGATCTGCTGAAAGATGGAGGACAGATTGTGTTAGAAAAACTAGCCACCCTGTTTACGAGGTGTCTCCTGACGGGAAGAGTACCAGAGTCTTGGAAGAACGCTAACATCATCTTAATACATAAGAAAGGAGATGACAAGGACTTGAAGAATTACAGGCCAATCAGCTTGCTCTCTGTAGTATACAAGCTATTTACAAAGGTAATTGCTAACAGAGTAAAGAAAACATTAGAATTCAATCAACCAAGGGAACAAGCAGGATTTCGAACAGGCTACTCAACAATTGACCACATTCATACTATCAATCAGGTAATAGAGAAATGCTCAGAGTATAACCAACCTCTATACATAGCCTTCATAGATTACGAGAAGGCGTTTGATTCAGTAGAAATATCATCCGTCATGCAAACACTGCGGAATCAGGGCGTAGATGAAGTATATATAAACATTCTGGAAGAAATCTACAGGGGATCAACTGCTACCATAGTGCTTCATAAAGAAAGCAACAGAATACCAATCAAGAAGGGTGTAAGGCAGGGGGACACAATTTCCCCAATGCTATTTACCGCGTGCTTACAGGAGGTTTTCAGAAGCCTAGAATGGGAACAGTTAGGGATAAGAGTCAATGGAGAATACCTTAGTAACCTGCGCTTCGCCGATGACATGGCATTGCTGAGTAACTCGGGGGACGAATTGCAACTCATGATTACGGAGTTAGACAAGGAGAGCAGAAAGGTGGGTCTTAAAATTAATCTGCAGAAAACGAAAGTAATGTACAACAACCTCGGCAAGGAGAAGCGCTTCGAGATAGGTAATAGTGCACTTGAAGTTGTAAAAGACTATGTCTACTTAGGGCAGGTAATAACCGCAGAGCCGAACCACGAGATTGCAGTAACTAGAAGAATAAGAATGGGGTGGAGCACATTCGGCAAGCACTCTCAAATTATGACAGGTAGATTGCCACTATCCCTCAAGAGGAAGGTATATAACAGCTGTATCTTGCCGGTACTTAGCTACGGAGCAGAAACCTGGAGACTTACAAAGAGGGTTCAGCTTAAATTGAGGACGACGCAGCGAGCAATGGAAAGAAAAATCGTAGGTGTAACCTTAAGAGACAAGAAGAGAGCAGAGTGGATTAGGGAACAAACGGGGATTAAGGACATCATAGCTGAAATCAAGAAGAAGAAATGGACATGGGCAGGGCATGTAGCGCGTCGACAGGATAACCGCTGGTCATTAAGGGTAACTGACTGGATTCCCAGAGAAAGGAAGCGGGTTAGGGGGAGACAGAAGGTTAGGTGGGCAGATGAGATTAAGAAGTTTGCGGGTATAAATTGGCAGCAGCAAGCACAGGACCGGGTTAACTGGCGGAACATGGGAGAGGCCTTTGTCCTGCAGTGAACGTAGTGAGGCTGATGATGATGATGATGATGATGATGACGAGAACAAACCGTCCCTGTAAACATAAACTTATTAGGTCCACAATATATGCAAAATGTCCAAAGAAAGCTGCCTGAATGCTGCAGATAACAGGCTAGCCTTTTCAGATATGCTGGCATATCGAGGTGACCAGGGAGTGTTCGCGGCCACCACCCCAAGCATTGCCATATTGTTGCGGATGATAACTTTCCCTTGATGAAATGCAAGCTAGCTGGGATGACTCTGGAAAACGCTGCCTCCACTCTTTCTAGTGGCAGGCTAGCGAGGTGGTGGAGAAGGCGTCAATAGTACTAGCAATATTATTGTACTGACCGAATCAAATTTTTTGAAGTGAGGTTATTTTGCAACAAGGTTGCGGGGACACTAGGCTAGAAAGCTGCATTGAGCACGTTCTGAGGAACCTGGTCACCTCCTACACTGAACAGTTACATTGCACGGTTGACAGAATTACGCCATATCCACAATGCATGAACAAAACACTAAATAACCATGGTAAGAAATAATGAACAAGGGTATTTTGGGAACATTTGAAAAACAAAGCAAAAATAGCCTTAGTGAAGACAAGAAAAACAAAAACAACAGCAAAAACAGATGAACATATCACAATGCTAGAAATCAACTAAATATGTCGTGTAGCCTTTCTAACGACAGATTAGATACATCGAGGCCATTTTCTTTGTCTTATTGATATAGAATGGTCGCTAAACAACGCTATATCATTTGGTCATCGTAAATTCTCTGTGTTCCAATCGAAGGTTCTAAATGACGCCTATAAAAATATCAACGAAAATGAATTTGTGCTAAACAACCAGTAAATACTATTTTGTTGTACCGTAATTGGCCTGGAATGTTTTATACTTCATACATCTTTTCGTGTAGCTACAATCTCATATTCATCGTGTGGGCACAGACTGCCAAAGTTGAGCATGCGAAAGGTGAAGAAGCAGCAAAGCTTGGAAAAACGTAAAGTTGATGTGTTACAGAATATAAACACTAAGTATTCTGTAGAAGCTTTGTACTAAGCTAAGCAAAAGAACTCGGCAATAAAAGTAAATCATCCTAAAAGAACCATAATTGCAAGTGTGGCATGCTGTGAAAGCAGTGCGCAAAGAAGGCACATCCATCGGCGCTTATTCCCAGCATTACTTGTAATCTTTGAACACCGCAGATGGAGTACCTCATTTTAGGTGGGTTTGATTAAACTGGCGCTTTGTTGCCATTTTACGAGCAGCGACATGTTACAGAAACATAAAGAACAAAGTGACACAAAAGTAACTACACCTAGCCATGCAAAGAGGCTCAGCCAGCCTGTTTCACAGAATAGTTCGCTGTCATGTATCCCGTTACTAAGCCTGGCATTCCACTGCTTATGGAAGCCACGCACAAAGCGCCAGTAAACAAAGATTTTGTTGCTATACACCAAAACGACGGTCGTGGTGTCTCTCCCACTTGCTTTAGTAACTTAGTTGTGGTGAAATAGTTCTATTTATTATGTTTTGTACTTGATTTCGTGCATCGCTTTTTAACCTGCGACAATCACCCCTGCAATATTCATGTCGGATGTTGCTCTTACTTCCATAAACGTAGGCTAAAGCGTACTGCTACAACCCGCCTTTCATACGTCATTTCGTTTGTAACATACTACATCTTTGCTTTTTCATATCCTTGTTATGTTTCAATTAAGAGAGATGTTGAAGTGTGTCAGGGAGGACAGGAGGGTGCTATTGATGACGTGATGCTTGCTGACGCTAATCGCATAGAATTTGAGCGAGCAACAATCTCTCTATACATCATTTACTGTGTATTTTGTGTTGGCATACCAGGAACTGGATTCGCAAAACGGACTACTTACAGACTCACTCCCTGCCACTGACTTTCCTATTCTTTATTACGGTAATTCAATCTCAATAGCACTGGGATTCGCTTTCACAGTATTAAAATATGTTTTTCGACATAGTAAGTTTTTCATATTGATAAGATTTTTGCCGCAAAGTATTGGACGCAATTCAGTAATACCTTTGCGCTCGTGATAATATCGCTCATTGAAACACACCATATTGTTAGATTGTTCTGACCATTTACGCCAGATGGAAACGCGAAAGAAACTGTTGTTACATCGATGACGGGGAAGGAAGGAAGCAGAAAAATGGAGAAGGCAGGGAGGTTATCAAAAAGGACATCTGGTTGGCTACCCTACACTGGGAGATTGAGAACGAGACAAGCCAGATGAGAAAGAGGGATGAGAAAGAAAAGAAAAAAAGAAGAGATAGACAGTAAGTTCACTCGAGTGCGTAAAACTCCACCGCAAGCCGGAGGCGTTAAGACAAACCCGTCTTTCTCAAGAAACACAGCAGGGATTTCACGGGCTGTCGAGGGATGTGGACGGTGCGGTAATAGCCCCTGCACAGAAAGCGGCCGTTCATCCAGTCACCGCGATGCGTTGGCGAGTACTTGTCTGCCTGAGTCAAGTTGAGCACACTGGCACAGCAAGTTTTTGATATTTTTATCGTGCCGCAAACATCGCATGTAGAACTGTCAGTCATTCCGATTAGCAAATTATATGCTTTCGTGAAAGCAACTCTTAGCCAAAGGTGATAGAGAAGTGAATATTCACGTCGATGTCGGCTAGGTGGAAGCCAGAGTTGTAGTGAAGGCTCAAGTTCATGTCTGGTACGTCGTTTGCTTGGTGTGTTCCGCTCAGTTAGTATGAGACTGCGGGCCAGTTGATAGATCTGCCTCGCAGCGTCCAATCTTGAAAGCGTAATTGGAATGCTGTTTGCTTCCCGATGTGACGCGTGAGTAGCATGACATCCGGAATCATTCCCGCTGATACCACAATGCCCAGGTAACCACTGAAAGATGATGTCCTGGCATTTTTCCATTAAAAGGTGGGGAAGTTTCACGGTTTGATAAATGATTGGTCGTGGCATAAACGCCGGAGAATTGACCGCAGGTACTTAACGCCGTTTTTGAGTCATAGAACACGGCTTATTTACTTGGTCTTTCTTCAGAATCGATGAGTTCCTGTGCAATACACGGAGCCTCGAGTTCTGCCACCATGGACATTGTCGAATGTGAAGTCTAGAAATAGAGAGTTGGCCCTTGTGATGGCATAACCATTGCTTCACAAGAACTGGACGACGTAGTTGAGCCATCCATGTAGATAGGTACGTACTTGCTGTACTTGTGGTACAGTAAAACAGACTCAGTTGTTTTAGCACATCCGTCACTAGGTCGGATTTTCTCTGCATTCCTGAGATCATTAAGTAAACTCGCGGCCGGCTCGAGTCCCAAGGAGGAAGCGTGCAGTGGCGGGAAAATAATTTATACTCTAGCACATTAACACTTTCTGCCCAGGGAAGTTGTACAGGTCACACTCGTAAAGAAAACTAGTGAACTTAATTTAGCAGTAATAAGTTTATAAGTTTAGGTGGTCTGTTCATACTTGATTGAAAATAAGTGAAGACGAGGTGACTACAAGCAGAAAAAAATTACATTACAAGCGTAGTTGTGGGTTGGAAGCCCGTTGAAAAAATACTTTGAAGAAATGTCTTCAATCGAAAACTCGTGTCTATTCATGAGTCAGCTTTCCATCTTCCCATATTATTCCGATTGACTTTTATATGAACTTCTTGAACTTCAAAATTTTAAGCTAATCGATGTGCATATAGATAGTTCAAGCGGATGCATGTCCACTTCTCTGTATATTTTTCTTTTTACTCCACAATGAACATTAAATATTCTTTTTTGCTTGGCTTTGTTTATTGGTCTGCTCCCTAGCTCGCTCTTTGTTATTTGATAGAGGAAAGAGCTATGCATGGCCCCATTGGCCACTACGGATGTTTGTATGCTCCACTGAAATGATCACTGCAATGCATGCTGAACTTGTACCAAGCTGGTCCTCATTTAACCTCTATATAAGTAATCCAGAGAGTGCCCTAAGCTCGCCTGATTGCACACGCTAGCTTCGCTTCTCTTTCTCCGTTGAACTAATAAGCCTCTGTAAGCACCGATTCCGTCATGGGACTCCTCATTCTCCGGCACAACCATAAAATTTCACTCATGCTCTATATCATCGGTACCAGACACAACAGATCACTCGACTCATCTTGGAAGTCAATTCTTCCATCACTTCAGCATTGCGTCTTCTGTAGATGTTCCTGATTGTGTCGTCGTATTATAGTTACCAGTGTTTATCTTGTACTCTCCTGACTATTGTGCTTACTGCTTTTTGTGGAATTTCGCTTTGCTACACAACTATGGCGTGAACGCTGTTTCACCGACTCAACATCTCAAACTTCCTCGTAAACTGAACTATATAGTGAAATTTCTCCGAAACAGTTGAGTTCCGAATTGCAAGCTAAGCATTACAGGATAGACATTTGTTTATGTTGCTTTCCGGGTGTGCCCTTTTGAAGCATTTCGTCACAGGGAGTAAGCTTTCAGTGCCTCTACACTTGCCCTAAGCTTTTGTCTTTTTCGTACTCTACACCGCAAACTCGAGCAGGTAAGGGGTTAATACCACACCATCTCCGCACATTATTTGATGTATTAAAGAAAAATTAGGGCACCGTAAAGCTTCGTCATTAAGAGTTGAACGCGACAACAATATTCTGTTCCTAGTGCTTACTTAAAACACTCAGTGCATGGAACCTTCTCGAACTTGCTGTGCACCCCCTACATGGCCTTTAGGGAACAGGCGCAGTAGCGTGTGTGACTTCTCTAATGGTTTACCAGCCTTAAATCATGAACTTATTTTGATTATAACAAGCTCTATTGCCCGATGCCACGGACACTTGTACCACGCATTATTACTGCATTGTTTCATGCTGTATAGGAAAGCATGTATACAGGACGCGTGTGTTTGAAAACCTCGTTACTTTCACTAATTTCCCTGCAGCCAAGCAGAGAAAGTTATTTTCATTGCATTTACAAGCAGATGCTGGCCGCGTGGTTGAACACCCATTTGTCACGCAAACTGATCCCAGTGATGTTGCCACACGACGCCGAAGAATGATTTCGAGACATGAAACTTTTTTGTTTTGGGCAATTTTCTCTGCATACGCTGGCGGAATTCTCAGCGTATTTTTCTGCACATTAGTTAGTATTACGAGCGCCCCTTCACACACCGACACACACAAGCGCTTGCACACACACATACGCACACACACCCAGATGTACATTCGTGACGTGTTTATGACTATTTAAATCAATACTAGTGCCTGTGCTTCTGTACAACGAGAAAAGAGTGATTTTGTTAACTCATGTGTTGCAAGTACTACATCACAAATAGTGCTCCATAGAGTCCACACCAGCATAGTTCTAGAAGATGCTTTAATAAATATAGGACTAATTGCAAGGGCTTTGCTTGCATGCTCTATGCGCCAGAACAAATTGCAGTAGCCAAAGACTCGCTCTGTCCGCAAAATAGGTCTTCCATGGTGAATATAACGATTTCCGAGATTACCTGCAATATTGCAAAGATACCCTTTTTCCCTTTCGTCCAAACTGATGACTGCAATTCCCCCTCCCCCCCCCCCCCCGAAAGTAAAATTCTCTGCACAGAACATAACTCTTCAATCCCTACTCTTATGCATTGTTTTTTTTTCATTTTAAATTCTGTTATTTTCAATTTTTTTCGTCACGCATATGATAATGACTTTTTGCTCACAAGCAATGACGCCGAAACCGACGTCGACACCGCAACAACTGCGAAATGTGCTCTTTCCCGCTATTGAGTTAAAAAAAGTAGCAAAAGAAGCAGTGAACATGAAAGTGTTGAGATTTAGGCGAGTTGGTAAGAATATGTGTCAAAAGAAAGGATCAATTTCTAAACACCAATTTTTTTCAATCTTGAGGGAGCCGCAAAAATGGCGTGAGAGCGCACATTCCGAGCATCGAGCCACGCTTGGGAGGAACGCTGTTGTCTTTTTCTTTTTAAATTTAATTCATTGCCTTCGCTTTCATTGCGTCGCATTTGCGCCGAAACCGTGATTTTTTTAATGGTGTTGTAGCTTGGTGACGTGGTAATTGCTTAATTTATCTCAGTTCATTCATGTAAATTGCCCCGACTGTTCGTTCGAGACCACTTTAACTCATGAGCTATGTCCTTGATGGATATGTAGCAATAAACAGTATTCATTTGTATAGATGGGCAACCGCTGATCTGCTGAACGCATTTTAGCTACTATTATCACGTGGACATAAATAGTGAAAGATGATGATATGTTAGTCACGTGGATCTGCCAAGCATGCAGTGACTATTATAAAGTAGCTAGTATGTTATTTCATAACGGAAGTTGGTAAGTTTAGTTGCATCTACATATATCACGCAAGCTGCACTGGTTAAATGACCACGATAGCTTATCCTCTAAAAACATGTCCGTCGCAAACAGTGGTTAATCAGGCGACTTTATTTTGGCATAGGCGGCCATAACAAATTCCTGCAAATTAGCGGTGAAACCAAGACACATTGATAAGAACTTTCCATAATGAGAAAGGTGAACTGACAACAAATATTTTTAGTCAAGTTTTAGTGCAATACATTTTTCAAATGAGAGTCCGCGCTCGTCGTTGTGTTGTTTTTGTGCTTCATGTGTGCGTGAGAAGCGAGCCACAGGTTTTCATCTGCTAGCCATTCTCAGCGTTACATTCTAAGATGTTGCTATCGCATTCATTGCTTCGTCCTTGCAGTGAATCTGTCACTTTTTTCCCTTATTTTCTTCCTTGTTCCCCTCCTTCACTTTTCTTGGCCCAGAAAAGCATACACTCTTGAGCCGAGCCCTGGGTAAGCTTTGACTCTTTCTTTTATTATTCATCTCTAGTTTACGCGCTTCCCTGGCATCTCTCGATGCACTATGTCAGACTCAAAATGACGTATTCAGGTACTCCTAGACGCTATTTTCGTTTAACATATTGATAAATTGATCGTGCCTCATTGCTCAACACCTCCACATGATTTCACAGACTACTGACATTAAGCAGAGAAGGAATAATGTGACATTTAAACACGAGTAAGGGGAATTATGGTGGTGATGTTTATTTTGTTTTGTGATGGTGCATGCACATGTACTACGCGTTTTTAAATATTTAGCCGATGTTCGCGAAGTTCCAGAAGTCGACTCGAGTATAAGATGCATTTAGTTGTCTGATATTAGGCTCAAAATAGCTCCAACACCCTGTATATGCCTCAAACGATCATTTTCCTTGCCATCAGGTGCAACAACGATGATGTCGTGTGACGTCGCAATTGAAACTTACGACATTGACTTGATCGTCCTCTATGGTAGAATAATAGTGGCAGTTTTGATATTTCCGAGCATACGTGCACAGTGTTACAATTCATGAACCTGTCAATTCCATTTATTATTACCTAAAAAAGATCTCGTAGTTTCGTAAGTTTACTCGTACCAGATAGGGACAGTACAAGAGATAACTCAAGAAACTAATCAGTGACTTAAATACGCAGAGGGATTACGGGCAAATGCAATACTCAATGATTCGACAGCGAATAGCTTTTGATCCCATCACATCAGGGCTCAGAGAAAGACCAAACATTCAACCACGAGTACAGAAATATCGTAACATTTATTTACACTACGCTTTCAATCTTCTTCTATGCGGTGGCACCAATCACCGCATTTCTGATATTTGACAAGAAACAGATATCACGAGCCAATGTGGAAAACGTGCACAGTCACAGAATGGTTATCGTCTTGACATCAGGGAATGCACTCGACGTCTTCTGATATTCCTAAAGGTAGCAAAGTTTACGTCGTTCTGACGAAGAGAGGAAGAATTCTAAAGCCACAGGAGCAGGGCTGAAAGGCAATCGAAAGAAGAACAAAATACTTAATAGAAACCTCCACTCACCGCTGACCACCAGCTTTCTTTTTTAACTTGAAATGTACATAATGTACCAGGTTAGGTAGTTCACATGATCGCGGAAATGCAAAAGTCAAAGTAAACTGTGAACGCTATGTTACATAACTTAAAGTCTAGTTTCGACTAGCACCGGTTGATAATTTCATGGTCGATGACAAAATTATGGAAGACGGGTCAGTGACACTTCTTTTTATTGGTAGGCGACTCTGAACTGCTGGGTTAAAAATATTCACTACCCTCTCACAATGCAGCCTCAGCCACTGTCATCTAAGCTCTCTCAAAGCAACTATTTATCGGGTATTCCGGTTAAGCAGTCTTTGCGATAAAATAAGATTAGGCTACGTTATGCTCCTCGCCACACTATAAAGCGAACAACTGAGGAACAGGGCATAAAGTACGTTACATCTACGTCGATGAGCTCTGTGCAAAGCCAGGAAAAAATCAGCAACATAACAGTACGGGCAATAAAACATTAACTCAGTACTACTACACTCACATCAACTGTGAGCCCACTTGTGCCATGGAAGTCAAAGAAAAAAAAAACATGTATGTGTAACTACCACTGTGAAAATACATTTAGACGCAAATGTATTTTTTTCTCCTTCCTGTTCTGTCTTTCTAATATATTTCCTTGCAGCAGACTATTTTTCGTCATGTTGCTTCCTGGTTTTCATCACTGTGGAACATTCATTATCAATATTTTTTTTATGTCTAACATTCATTATCACATTGTTTCTATGGCTTGTATCGCTTTTATCTGCTTACACTTTGCCCCATTTCATTGCCGCTAGCTGTTAACAGGGTGTCGAAAATTATATATAGACAAATATGTACTTACAGAAAGGAAATCTCAACAATGGAGAAAGACGTAGTGTCACTAGAGAAAGGGCGACTACTTTCTAGCCGTAATATCCGTGGCCTCCGTATCCACCGTATCCACCGTGTCCATAGGCAGGCACCGTCTTGCCGTGGGCCGAGTGATAAGGGGCGGCGGCCGGCAGGCTGCTCTTGGTTCCAGGCTCGTTGGTCTTCACCATGGCGCGGAAGCCCCACTTGTCGGCCACGTAGTGCACCTGCCTGTGGCGGCCGTCGATGTCGCCCAGGTAGTACGAGCCGTGCACGGGACCGTACGCCGCACCGGTCTCGTGGCGGCCGTTTACAGCGCCGTAGCCATTGACTATGTCGTAGCCGAAGCTGTAGTGGCCATGATCCTGCGATAGAAATAAAGAATCAGAGAAACGTGGCACATGTTCGCCTGATATATTATTAACAGCTGTCGGCGGCAGTCATGCAGCTTAAGACTTGTTACTGAAAGAAGAGCAGTGACGCTTCAAAGGTCTCTTTCCTGTATGCTCATTGCTACTGTTCGATGCTGCCAATAAGGCACCTGGATGCATGCCCTCCGATGACATAGTAGACACCACCTTATCAAGTGAAGTATGTGCGACGGTGGTCAATGGTCTGAATACAGCAAAAAAGTCTACTGAACAAGTATTCTGTGGAACTTGCGTTCCCCGAACACCACTGCCAGTTCATCGCTTTCTTTGCACCTCTTCCAAACAATAAAGTCTTGTTCATGGCTATGCCAAGATGTTGAGCAATGTCTTGAGGATACAGCACGGAGAACTGCACATGTTCGAAAATGCTGGCTGATGAATAATGAGTAAAGTAGGGCACTCGAAAAGAGACGTATACATAAATAGTGTCTAAACAGGAAGTTGCTATCTCGGCTAGCCGTTTTACGTTCAGTGTTGCGACTATAAAAAGCCATTGAAACGTTAATGAGCAGGACAAAAACAGATAATCTGCCCTATTTGTTTAGGTGTCTCTTTGTCTGCGCGTTTCGATTATAAACCAAAGAACACATAGGGGACACCCCACTCCCCCCCTCTAATCGCAAGTAGGGACTGTCAAGCCCTAAAAAGTTTGATTCATCAACATCGTCCATCAAAAACCAACTTGCACAGAGGACGCAACAGAAAAGACAGCCGTATTAGTCACTAAAGTTGAATTTCCCTGAAGTTGTAATACCTGTAGAACCGTAGTATTGACCATGAAACGCGATGATAAAGTAAAGTAAAATTATCTTGAAAATTTTGCAGATGGGCAACGTTTGGCAACGTGATGATACCATGACTGCAAACTGAAGGCGAAAGTGAAAAATATATATTGAGTCAAGTGACATCGTACAATACGGCAATTGTTTTTTCGGGACTGTTCCTTTGAACGCTGCCTTAGCGTATTGATACCCCTGCAAACTGCAGAGAAAGTAACTTGCGCGAGCTGCACCGGCAATACCCACGTTCTGTTTCCTGTACGTCTTGCTGGAACCACCGTGGTGCCCGTATCCTCCGTAACCTCCGGCGAGTACCGTGGTCGAGGCAACCAGCAGCAGTGTAACCTGCATATTGGCATGAAAGTGGCAAGCAGGTAACTATGCCGGGTTGCTTCGATGTTTCCTCAAAAGATGGGGAGGTCGCTATAATGGCTCACCATTTCGTAGTGATGCGTTCATAGTTATATGATAGGCTCTAAGTATGTAGAGCAGGCAATAGAGAGGCAATATTTGCACAGGCCTTGTTGTTGTTACTGTTGCCATGTTGCGCTACTACGCTGAAGACTGCTGATTCTATCCATTTTTATATTGAAGTATGGCTAAGAAGGCCATACTTCGATATGGGAATGGGTGAGTGGAGCGAATTACATGTACACACGTACACTTCAATTTATATGCACGTTAAATAAACACAGCGCGCGAACATAAATGAGCAGTCTCTCACAACGGCGCGCCTCGTAACTACGCCGGGAATTTCATCTCTATTTAACAGGTGCTATGCATAGGGCGTTGGTCAGCGATTTCGGAAGCCACGCTATTCGTAACGGCTTCGGAGGCCGTCTGTGCCACGGTCACCGCGGCTTCAGCCCTTCGGCAACCAACTCACCTGAGCGATCATGTCGGCAGATAGAAGTACACGGTTGGCAGTGAGTCTTGCGGGCGGTGGCGGTTCCCTTTTATAGGGCCGTTTTAGAAGTGAGAAACGCATTCTTGTTGTCTCCTTTGTTGTTTGACGGGCTCTGCTCAGGGGCGCACAAAATGCTTTCACCTGCTATTACGCGCGCTCAAAGAACCGGCGTGTGTCTGTTTTCGAAAAGAAAACGATAAAAAAAATGGACCAGTTTTTTTTTTCTCCGAATCAGGGCTGGGGCATACGTTTCCGGCGAATGCTTTACTCCATCGGCTGTTTGTCAGTTTTCAGCTCAAGACCTAGCAGACACAAATCACAGTCTTGATTCGTGAAATCTTGAGTTTACCTTGTATGCACGGTGACCGCACGACCACCTTGCGCCCCGCTCACGCTCCAACGTCCTAGGCTAATGCGTAGTTCACCGCTCAAATCAAGCTGTAAGTCGCTAGTTTTACTGCCAAATGGATCTCGTTAGTAATTGCGCGTCTACTGGTGCTTTGTGTGATAATTATTTATGCTTTCAACTCACTGCCACATTCGTGTAACTGTGAGAATTGTTATTTCCAGTGAAGAGACAAGAACATTAGCATCTCAACGGCTAGCAGATCGAAACGTGCAGCGCGCTACTCACGCACAAATGACGCACGAAAATAGCACACACTGCACGAAAGCTTACTAACAACGTTTACAGCTCGACGCTTGACGCGTTGTTTTAACAACAACAAAATAAGAACGCACGAAACGTAACCACAGGTACAGAATCGAGTGCAAATCAACAAGTTCCCCTTTGTTACTTCGCTGTTTTTAAAAAGCTCACTCTTTTCGCAAACAACGCCTGCCCAGCTAGAGAAGTGATCTTTGTGCACCCGGCAACTAAACGCAATCGTTCTAGTGAGAGGCCAAGGCACACGACTTTCCCCACCAAAAGATAAGCGCCCGCACAAGCATCCTATTCCCCCCCCCCCCCGCATTCACAAGTATATATATATATATATATATATATACGCGTATACATATACAGTGCATGACGGCAAAACCTGCCGTGATGCTTATATTTGACTCAAATTGATTTGGTAGTTGAATCAGCCGCTAGCCATTACTCTGTCTTCCCCGTCAAAATACCTTCAGTCATGAGGAGGTTACGCAAAACTGCGGAAGATAAAGATATAACCCTTCATAATTACGTTACATTAGGGATTTCGTATCTAACCTATGTTAGCTCTTACATATTATAATTCATAAATTCAGTCTTTATGAAACCGCTGACTTTTCGCCGATCGCCCTGAGTGAGTAGGCGCCAAAGTCCTGCACAAAAGGAAATAGCGTTTTCAGTTCAACCTTTGGACAAACGCATACAGTATAAAGAATACGGTGGCAATTTCGTGGCCAAAAATTACGCTAGGAACTTATCACCAAGCCAGGCGTAGGTTCGACCATGAGAAGCACTTATCTCCATCTCAACGCTTCCATAGCAGTAAATGAACGAAAGCAGACGCAGAACCTTTCTTGCAATCTATGGGACGCCCAATCATAGGATTTTATTGTAGCTTTGCCTAGAATTCTGTTTTTCGGTGGCGTCAGCATGGCATCTTTCTTCTTAGTCCGAGTGTTCGTAAGCGTCTGAAACGGCACAGCAGCATCGGCACTGAAGAGTGACTTTCGCAATAAAGTTTCGTGAAGAGTAAAATTTCTTCATATTTAGAATATTTCATAGTGTCTTTAAATCTTGTATGTGAGAAGGCTTTTGAATGCATATCCCTACTCAACCAAAACCTGTCCATACCCACCAACAGCTGGCTCTGCTAAGCACCTGACTGTATATACCAGCAAAACGAATGTTTTCTACCACCACTAACATGCGGTCCTGAGTCACATAAACAAGCCAAATATCGGCATAGACGTTGTATACACCTTGTTGTGGGTAGATTTGAACACAAGCATTGAACCAGATTATATGCAATCAATAAGCGCCCTTTCATAGCAGCATTCACTATTTTGCCATGCACTCAAACCAATCTGCTCATTCGGCGATTGCCGATGATTACAAGCGTCATCTTCCACTGATGTTCTGTCTTATTTGGATTTACATGGTGTGTTCCTTATCACTTCACACTTGATTAGTACTCCTTGTAATAAGTGGCTAACAAGTGTGATTTCCGAAAGCATTACGCACTGATATATTTTTGTTTATGTTCAGCCAGCAAAACAAAGAAAAAGCTCTAGTAATTTCTTTAGAAGGTTGTACAGTCTAATGGGCAATAAATATAAACTTTTAAACTGTCCTAGCTGTTTTAATGCCCGAACCGATAATTCCGATTCATTGATTAGTCGGCAAAACTCCCAACTATTGCGAATCATCAGTTCACGACTTACCAGTTGATGACTTATTTGTCATCACGAATTCAAATGTAATCAAGGATACCTATAGTGCTACTCCCAAGATTGACCTTAAGAAGCCATGGTAGGCCAACTTAGCTCTTCCATCAGAGACACCAGCGAGGCCTCTGCAGTAGTTTTGACAAATATTTGACGGTACTGTGGTCAAACTGGTGACTTCACAATGTATTTCACAAACTAGAGAAATAAAACACAAATGTTAGTGCATGCGTGAATCTGAACAACTTAGCGGACACTTCTCACGGGAAGCCACCGTTGTGGCACTCTTTCTGTACGATATTACAGCTACGCGTAACAAAGGGCTTAGGCAAGAAAAAGCCGAAGCTCTAACAAGAGCTACTGGAAAGAAGCCTTCTCTAGGAAGGCGTGCTAATATCCGAATCTTTTAGCTTTTATCCAAAGCTTTGTAAGCGTCCATGACAGCGCTTACCCGTCATCGTGGTCTTGACAACAGACCCGGATAAAATTAAGAAAACGCACTCACGGTTTAGCAACACTAAATTAACTGAGAGGAATAGTCACAGTTGATAAAAGAGAAGTTGCATTAGCAAGAATTAAGAAAAGGTCAAACAATCTGCACACGTAAAAAATAGTTATCACGCACCTTTTTTTAGCACAAAAAAGTGCTAATTAATCTGTCCGTGATGCTCACAACATATATTTGTTATTTTACTATGCTTCAGAAAACTAAGCAGAAACACGCCATCATGTGAAAGCAATCGCCGGAAAGAAGCGTGAATTTGAACGCAACAGTAAAGCAAATATAACGACAAATATAACTCAGAAAGACGAAAAGGGAAGTTGGTGTTGTCTGAATCACTAGAAGCTGACACAGTCTAAGAAACAAACTTAGCAGATCGCTGTTCATCAAATACAGGCTTACTGTATAAACTGAAACCCCTGAAAAGCACTGTCTGTATTCAAAAGCAAGCTACTACACAGAGCGGTGCCTTTCTCCGCTTCCCAATTTTTCTGTGTTTTGTCATGAACACCATTACAATCACACTAGAAAACTGCAACGAACTGTGCAAGAGTAGCTCAGAAGGTCTCACAAAATGGCACAGTGATGAGCACATAATAAGCGCCGCTTGTTTTTGAGCGTTAGCAAGAACCAGAACCTTGTCTCCTTTTGGTTTGCTTCGACATGCGGCTTTTCTGCGAAACACGAAGAATGAAACAATCGCGAGAACCTGGCGCAATCACCGTCGACGGTGACAACTGCGTCTGCCACCCTCGTGGCACTGTTTCCCCTAATACGCTTTGAAAACTGTCCAGCATCGGCGTTTTGTCAATAGAAATGGACACTGCTTGCCAAGAAGCCGTGACAATATATAAGGAATATAAGAAAAAAAAATGTTACATTATAATATAGAAATACATATCGCCTAAAAAGAAAAACAAACAAACCTGGAAATGTTAATGTTTTATCGCCTATAGCAACTCTACACTTTTTCCACAAAATATTACAGGTGTTCAGAAGACTCGTTTCCCTGCACCATATTTATATAGCGTTTTTATTATGCAGCTCTAAAAAACTTGTTTCTGCGAAGTGCTGCGTCACCGTTCCTGTCATCATCTCTGGCGTAATTCAAACACTTAAAAATGAAATCAGAACAAATACTCAAGATTTAATAGGATTTCACCTGGAGCACGTTGGTAAACACTTTATTTTTTATGTTTTTCAAACGGATCTTCTTATTGCCACTGTTCGCGGATGCTTTGTAAAAATTTATTAATATTGTTACGGGGAATAATGTATACACAATGAATATACTGGCGAGAAAATGCGTACAACGCTGCTGCAGTCCGAGCACGTTCCCCACAGCACTTTGTCGTCGTCATCCTCAGGCAACTGCTTAGCCCGTGACAATATATTTTAATTTTTAGCCAAATAATACCTAGGTTCAATATATTGGCTTTGTATAGAACGTGCATCCCTTTTCTCTGCATCAATTGGGTGGACTCTCCTTGAAAACAATGTATAACCTGATCAGGATCAAGAGAAAAAAAAGCTAATCAGATTTGCTTCCTAAGCTTCCATCAGTAGAGGCTTGGTTAATGCGTCGATCACCGCAGTGCTAAATCGATAGATATCCTTGTCTTGACTGTACTTTTCCGGTATTCTGATGGCTCATACCTTTGCGATTCACAAAGTTTATCAACAAAAAATGAAATGGTTGCTGCACAAGTTGAGTAAAGAGCAAAAAAAAAAGGGGGGGGGGGGGGTATCGATGCAGTGTCGCACTGAAGGAGAGTTTTCAGTTTCTTAATTTTAAGAAAAAAAGAAAGGAAAGAAGAAAAAAATAAAGCGAATGACGTGATGCGAAACATGACATCAGAGAAAGTGAGCGGTTCCATCTGCTAGTGCGATGGCACTGATGGATGATTTCCTGCTTACATCGAAGATGGTATAAACCAGCAGCCAAAATGCTCGTTTCCTTATTCTCTTTTATGTGAAGCTGTCAGATAAAGATCGTACTGTATGGGGAAACGCAGCTGCAGATACGCGAGAGGAAGAAAACGCGAGAAACCATATTAGTAAAGAAAGCAGCAACCACAATACGGTGAAAAATACTAACAAAAGTGTAAAGTGGGTTGGAAGAACGAGAGTTAAGCAAGATTGACACTTGGGGACCATGAAGGCGTTTTAATAGTAGTTTTTTGAGGGCAAAGACGTACGGAGTGCCAGTATCTCAGCGACTTGTCAGGTTGAGTCGTCTTCCTACTATCTCATCCTCAATTCAATATTACACCGTCTGTTCTTTTGCAAAGGAATAAATAACGTTCGCGCTTTGCCTTATGAACCACATTTACCGAATGTAAAGCCAATAAGATTAACTTGGTATATACTTTAAAAAGTGGACCGTAGAAACACATTGAGGCCACTGATGATTTGTCCGTGGGAAGCCCAGCGCTTGCGAGTGTACGGTTGGCGGTGCCGCGAAGGCCCGCTGGTCACAATTGTGTAACTGTGGGCGTTTTATTATAAAATATTGATGGTATTTCTGTGACAGACTCGTTGGTGACTAGCTATTTCTGATATGCCAATCTGGTATTTTATCGAAGTCGCTGGTCATTTGCAGGTTGCCATATTTTATTGTTGCCTTGATAGAAACTTATGGACGTTGGTTGTTGCTTGTATAGACATAAAACATTTGTAAACAGGCTTCTCCTGCAGCCTTAGTTTGGGCAAACACAGTTGTCGTCTTCAAGGCTGCAGCTGCTTTCGTTAGCGCGCGTGTGTGCGCCGTCTACCTGTTCCCCAGACCCAAACAAAACATTACGATAGAGCAACTACAAAAGTAGGGGTGAAGCAGAAGAAGGGGTCCAGCAGGCCAACTTGGGTGATTGAAAATAGAATGGTCTCTGAGAAACCGGAATTGGGAAAGGCGGTTGGCAGACGTATTACTCAATAATGGTTGTCAGAACAAGGTACTCCTTGACAATAAAATTTTCACGGCGATAAACAGGCTTTGAATAAATATTCCTAACTATAACCCTCAATATGTCCGTTGCGCATTTCTCATTCGCTGTAGTTCTTGTCAAGAGCGTCATGTTGGTAAATTCCTTGAAGTAATGTTTCCTTTACGTCGCCAGGGTGGTTCCCGTAGTGACTGTCGTCACTGCAGAAGCTTCCTTACGCCCCGTGTTGTTGACTAGTGCAATCTATTAGTTGTTGGCTAACTACTGGTGTTCTGTAGAGCGTCGGCTATAATTTTTAGCTTTAAATACATACAGTTTGGTCTCGTAAGGTAATTTCACTGAATGAGTGATGCAGGGTCTCTCAATTAATTTAACCAAAGTTGTTACAATTAAATATGATTGCGCATTGAGCGCTTAAGTCTTCTTGTCAAGCAATAAAGATGTTGATGTAGCGGGAAGCAGAAGTTTTTACCGGTAATTATTCAAGAGCACTAATTCTAACTCTTCTATAAAACATTTGGCACATTACACGTATACCATTGGAATAGATGTTTTGCGAAAGATGCGGATGGAATGGCAATACATTTTATTTTTTATTGAGTGAGACGTCATGAAGTGGCGCTAAATACATGTACTATTCTACGCACACAAATACGTTAAATAGCCGCGTATGTTTTATAATCGTATTTGTTTTTAGTTGCATAACCATGCCACCAGCAACATGAATATTACCAACATCAGGAGTGGTAAGCTGAAATGAAGAGCTCGTGTTACCACTGGTGCGCGCAAGGATGGTAGCCCTCTACACTCCTACACATATCAACTTTAGCGGATGGCGCCGAACCAAAATTCACGTTAACTCGGCGTGGCGGCCGCGACGTATGAAAACATATGTAATGTTTATATAATCGGATTGCCAGTACAGCAACCACAAACGACGTTACACCAACATTAGGGTATACTTGAAAAGTATACCTGAGGCCTGGCATGGCTCTGTGGTGGTATACTTCATTGCCACGAAGAATGCTAGGGTTATATTCCTGCTTGGACAATTAAATTTATTCTTTGCATTGTCCGATGAACGCTTTCTAGGGCAGCATTTTTTTAACGCCCAAGCATTAAAGTTACCCATGTGTGTTGTTGTCGTTCCTGGGTTAATATAAACCATTTATTACTAGTGGGTCTAACTCGCCCCCTGTTATGTGTCACCGTTTTTTCGCAAAATATTTGACGACGTACGCGACGAGATTGTGATATTATTCATATCGTGATCAGCGAGTCATATTTGACAAACAATCCTACCCTCCCGTGCTAATTTGGTGCACCCCAAGTTAAGGGGGTGATCATGAGAGCACCCAGACGTAGGAGGCCAGATAGATATGTGGCTAGATAGATAGATAGATGAATAGATATATAGATAGATAGATGAATATATATATATATATATATATATATATATATATATATATATATATATATATATATATATATATATATATATATATATATATAGATAGATAGATAGATAGATAGATAGATAGATAGATAGATGCCAAAAGTTCTCGCAGTACACGAAGGAATGCTTGACATTTGAAAGTTGGCTTTCATCACGCCCTGTGATCGTGAATGTCAAGTGAATATGGATAAACAACCCACATACTGATGTGGTGTGAGTGCTATGTTTTATTACTTTAGGGTAATGGTTGTTATAATGGCTGTGCGGATCTTGTAGCGGACCATCATTGGTTCTGCGACCATCAGCAAGACGAATCAGTTTTTTTCGAACAGTCTGTATTCATGCTTTGCTTCAGTTGTATTCAATTTTTGTGGTGTACCCATGACAGTCTGAAAATGAGCGGAATGAGTTGGTAGAGCCCCGCCACGGTGATCTAGTGGCTAAGGTACTCGGCTGCTGACCCGCAGGTTGCGGGATGGAATCCCGGCGGCGGTGGCTGCATTTCCAATGGAGGCGGAAATGTTGTAGGCCCGTGTGCTCACATTTGGGGGCACGTTAAAGAACCCCAGGTAGTCGAAATTTCCGGAGCCCTCTACTACGGCGTCTCTCATATTCATATCCAGGTTTTGGGACGTTGAACCCCACATATCAATCAAGGAGTTGGTAGACGAGTATCCTTTATATATATAAAAGTGGGAAACACACTTGTGGACAAGGATGAGCCGTTTGACATCACTTGAAGCCCTTGTATGTCGTGCAGGGTAGCTGGAACCCAATTTTAACCTCCCTCTCCTAGCATTTTTTTAATCGAACTATCTCCTTCCGTTGGAATCACTCAAACTAGACCCTCCAATTCTTTCTTTTCACCTACTCAAACCCTTACTTTCGCAGTTTCCCTCTCCTCCTCATTAGCTTGGGTCGAACGAAAGGGTACAAATATGTGCCTTTGTGGTAATAATTGCAAAGAAAACGGTGATAAAAATATATATACACGCAGGACAAGCGCATTATAACAACCTGTTTTATGAAAATAACACTCGGATAGTTTTATCTGCACAAGGGTGTGGAAGGTACTTGAAAAACATCGGCGCACAGAGTGAAACTTCTGGAATGGCTAAACAATCCCATATTGCAGCAAGATGGCAAGTTGGGCGAGTTGGAATACGTTCATAATTGCAAATTTTGTTGAAGCGCACTAAAAACAGACGGAGAAAAGAGGCTGACAGGACAGCGCTTGCTCTCATAACTGAAGGTTTATTAGTCAGAAACTGTATTGAAAGCGGATACATGGTCTTTCGCGCATGTGCATCAGAACAAGGTGCAACAGAAACCACTATTCACATAACTTCACTTCGCTTTAAACCTTAAAGACCCCCATGTAGGGGGTATTACATAAGGGGTGGGTTACAGGTAAATGTACACAGGTTTTCAAATGGAAATGTGCGCGGTGACCTTCTGTTTAAATGTTGATGGACACATGATGGCTGGAACGTCACAGGAAAGGCCATTCCAGTCCACTGCTACACGGGGGAAAAAAGAGGCAGAAAAAGTAGTAGTGCGAGCATGTGGACGGGCAATTTGAAACGCGTGGGCAGTGCGGTGAGATATGCGCGTCGGTGGAACAATGTAGGGTGCTTGATTAAGAGGGCTGTGAAAGAACTTGTGTAGCAAACAAAGGCTGGTAATGCGGCGGCGCACTGAAAGGTTCGAAAGACCAGTTTCACGTTTAAGGGATGATATGCTTATGTTATATGAATATGAAGAATGTATGAACCTAGTGGCGCGGTTTGTCAGGATTGTCAGGATTGCAAAGGATGTACATATTATGTTTCATTTATTGTATTTTACTAGTACTGGGTATCGAGATACGCATATTTTTTATCACGCAGCACAATTATAGCTTCGCTAACGCAGTCAGGTCCCCTCTTTAGGATGTCGTAAGGTTCCACTATCTCACGTGTTAGCTGATCCTTGTGTCGAAATTAAATTTCTGTTTCTTTAAACGGAGGGGTAACATCCGCAGTTTTTACAGTGATCTGCAAGATCAATGTTTCCTGATGCCTTAACAGATGCGGAATGCTCTCTAAGGCAGTCGTTCACGCATCTTCCCGACTGGCCTATGAAGACTGCTGCACACAAAAAAAGTGTCATATATACTACTCCGTTTACGCACTTCACGAACTCGTTTCTGTGTTTTTCGTAGCAAGCTTTCAAACATATGGGCTTAATAATTGCATATTGGCCTAGAGCAGTGATGTCTATTTGTTTGATACGGACGAATGTGAGAATGAGACAAATGCGAATAGACCCACTTCTCGTAGATAACAATTTATTTTTAACACTAACACCAAATATCTAGGGAACTCGTCGAAGCCTTTTTCAATAAACAGCACAAAGATGACTATGTCAGCCACCCTTTGATCTCCATATAAAACAAGCAGACATTACTACTATTGGCGAATGAGTGATTGTTCAGCCATTTCACGAGTTTCACATTGGGCACTGACGTTGTTTCAGAAGGAATTTGTGCAGTTGTCTGTGGATAAAAAGACTGTGTTTTTGGGCTAATATATCTAGGTATTAAAAAGGGCCGGCCATGCTCGTATGTCTTGATTGTTCCAGCGTTTTCTCGGGCTTCCTAAACATGAATGGATTCCAACTAGGCCAAATGACTGTGATGCTTAAAAGCACGTGCGCTAAGGAGAGCAGTTGCATTGGGCCACAGCCAACTGATCGTTTACGAATTATCTCCGTACAAGGTTTCATTTTGCCTTCTCTCTCCTGCCTTAATTATTGAATGTATAGTAAGCGACATTTTGCGCTGGTTAATACGTTCATGAAGTTCTAATCCCGACATGAAAGAAAGAAAAGTTTACGAGGGAGGAGTGCGCAAGACAGAAGAAGGAAAGAAAGAAAAGAAGTACGGAATAAATAAACAATAGATAATTATTAATATATGAAATAGATAAATTGATAATAAAACAAAGGAAGAAAATAACCAAGAAAAAGAAAATAAATAAATAAAAAGATAGAGAAAAAGAGCAAGCAGAAAAAATCACATATCCACGGAGTCAATGATGTCGGGTGAGGGCCCGCCCATCCATCCGTCCTTCTGTCTGGCTGTCTCTCTGTCCATTCGTCAATCCATCCATCCATCCACCGATCCATTTATTGGTCTGTCTATCCGTCCGTCTCACCGTCTGTCTGTATGTCTGCGTGTCCCTCCGTTCGTCCATCCTTCCGTCTGTCCACGCATTCGTCTGTGCATCTATCCATCCGCCCATGCATCAGTTCGTCCTTTCATTCGTCCGCATGCCCATCCATTCATGCGTTCATCCGTGCATCCATCCGCACTTACGTTCTTCCGTGCGTCCCTCCGTCTGTCCGTCTATCTGTTTGTTGGTCTGATACTGCTGATTACGCCTGAAGCAGGACAAGGTTAGACTAAGAGAAGCTTCGTCCCTAAAATCACAGCATATTCACGGAGTGAATGATCAGTGGGGCGAAGCGTCCATCCGTGCGTGCGTCCGTCTGTCCCTCCGACTGTGCGTGAGGCCGGGCACCCATGCATGCACCCGTGCATTCCTCCCGTGTCCGTCAGTCTGTCTTGCTGTCTGTCTGTCTGTCTTTCGGTCTGTCTGGCGATGAGCGCGAACCATCAAGGCCCTCCACTCCGATTCGTTCATGCCTCACGAACGAAACGACGAGGACGATTCGTCAAGGCTCTCTGCGCCCACCGCTCTGCTTCGTTCAGGCCCCACCCACGATCCGCCACGTACAGCGATGATCCAGGAGGCTGAAAGAGGCACTCCTTCCTTGCGCCCCTAGGCACAACCCGTGTAGCAGCCAATCGGAGAGTAGCAGTACAGTAGCACTCATCTCAGTCATCCACAGTTTGTATGTACTTCTATGAGACAGCACCTTCTATTATAGGGCTCAGGACATACTGCCTTCTTTCTTTTTTTTTTGCTCGCCTCCTCTTTGCTCGGTTACGCCTGACGCAGGACAAGGTTAGGCCAAAAAGGTCTTCGCCCATAAAAAGAGTATGCGTAACACGGCTTCAGGATTCCATCCAGTAGTCGTGCACGAACTTTCTAAACATGTCTTGCCTCTATTTTCGCGTTAAGGGAGAGTTTCTGAGTTCTTTTATTACTGTAGAACTACGAATAAAGCTGAAACGCACTCGAACACTTCTTTGAGGTGAACTTTCTCTGTCGGCGAATGCGATAGTTCTGCTACGTATCTTCTGAAAGATCAAGCTCGTACTTTTTTGCGTCGCTCCGCTGCTCCTTTTGGGCTCATGTTCGCTTCACGTGTCATTCAAGGTGACAGCGACGTCGACGACTGCACGCTACACGACAGTAACGTAGACAAGGCCAAGATTTGAAAACACATGCACTGATTGAACTTTTTTGCATTTTGGGCAGTTGATAGATGGGAACGTAAAGTAAAGGACGTGACTTAGTTCAATTTTATTGGTCACAACAACTTCATTTTTCACAAGTTGCTGCTTCGCTGGTGCACAAGTCGCTGTTTCACGCGACGTTTTTTGACCTTTGCTTCTCGCCCTTTTTGGCTAAGATGCAGTTCGCACACACAACATGCCATTCGCTGCACTTCTTCCACGACAACACATTCATGCATGCCTTAGGCACAACGAAAACAGCTCTGTTTCCAAACGCATAGTAAAAAGCACCTGCATGCCCCGTTCCTTCGACTTGAAGGAAACTTCCGAGGAAAAACTTTCTCGTCTATCGAACATTGTGCCTCGTAGAAACATAGCTTTATTCTATTTTGCGGCCAACTTTCTTTTCTGCGACGATCATGCGTGCATGTACCCTGCTCTTCTATTACTCAGGAGGGCACTCATGCGTGTACAGGGAGTGCAGCAGAGTTGTTTTTTTAGCACAAGCTATTCATGTTCACGTGGAGGTTCCAATGCTTTGGGGCTGATTACTCACGTCGGCCACTCGGTCAGTACTTTTTTGGTAAGCGTCAAGAGTAGGTCCCGAAACATTTGCGCCTCAGCGGCAGTAGTGGGTATTAAATTATCAAAAACTGTAGTAACTTTGCTTTTGAGTTATAAGGTAATAATTGAAATGCTGTATCACCATTTCATAGATTCTTTTGTTCCTTAAATCTCGTGTTCGAATTTAAATTCTCATGTGCGTGCATCTTTAGGAGTCATTACGTATTGTTTGTATTCTTTCGCAGACTTTTCCAGGTTTCTCAAAAGCGGTCCTTCGCAAACAGGCCTAACTATTCAGTAAGAGAACTTATGGAGCAGATGAACATGTGAGCCGTTAAACCGTTATATATTCGTACTAGTGAGTTATTTTTTGTTCACATGTCCTTTCATTTCCTTGTTTACGTCAACCGCATAAACGTGTGGCTTGCCTCTTCGACATCAATTACGTCACCGAGAATCAGGACATATATGTCAGTTTTGGTGAGCATACGACTCTTCGAACTAATCACTTTGTATTTAGAAACTCTTATTTAACTGTTTCCTGTATATTTTTTAACGTCTACCTGCGGAAATCGAATCAATAACTAGAATCAAGGATAAACTTTGTTAGTCTTGTAAATGCTCGTATTATCAGTGCGAGTCAGCATTAAGAAAGCGAACTTCAGCCTACTTTCAGAATCCTCATGTCGCTACAACCTCTGATAGGGTGGTCATCACCTTTCTTGTTTTTTTCCTTATGGTAACTCGCAGGTTGCGGGATGAAATCCTGGCTGCGGCAGCTGCATTTTTAATGGAAGCGAAACGAATTCGGCTGGTTTCGCGTACCTGGAAATCGACGTTATGCGAAGCATGCGGAGGGAAGGTGACTGTGTTGCAATTTTTCATTGAGCAACACGTCACAAAATGACGCTAATATATATACAAATGCTGCACTCATAGACATATGTTGAAGAGTTGCAGATGATTACATAATGAGTTGTTTGCACTTGCGCAACGATGCAAACTGGAACATGCGTATTAGAAACATCGGAAGCTGATATGAAGCGCAGATGCTCAAGAGGATGCTGCCTCTGGAAAATGTTATATAAATCAACTTGAGCGCATGGCAACTGACCACAATTGACCTTAACCCGACCTGACGGCTGTATCACAAGAGTATATATGTAATGTTTATAAAATATGCTAGGCAGCACTGCAACCACTATTGCCGTTTCACAAAAATTAGCGTCTATTTGAAAAGAACTTCCGAGACATGGCGTAGCTCTGTGGTAAGATGCTTCACTGCCACGCATATCCCCAAACCAGGCAAGCAAATCAGCACGGACAACCTCAGACCTATATCATTAACTTCATGTGCCGGCAAATTGATGAAAACAATGCCTAGAGACCGTCTCGCCACGTACCTCGAGTGCAAGGGGCATTTCGCAGATTCCATATTTGGCTTTAGGCCACACCTGTCTGCGCAAGATATCCTCTTGCAACTAAAACGAGACATTATCCAACCCATTCCCTCGATGCACAACGCAGAGCGATCCTTGCACTAGACCTTAAAGGCGCATTCGACAACGTTAAACATGAAAGCATCCTGAAAAACTTGAGTAGTGTCCATTGCGGCAAGAAAATATTTGCCTACATCAGAGACTTCCTCTCCGAGAGACTGGCGTTCATTCGCATAAATGACGAGGAACATGGACCATTCAAAATGGGGACGCGAGGAACCCCGCAAGGAGCTGTTCTGTCTCCGCTGCTATTCAACATTGCCATGATGAAGCTACCGCAAGCATTGGCAGTAGTGGAAGGAATATATCATGCAATATACGCCGATGATATAACAATCTGGACGAATCGGGGCAATTTAGGAGAAATTGAAGACCGCCTGCAGCAGGCCGCCTCCATTGTGGAGGACTATGTGGCCCAGTGTGGGTTGCAGTGCGCTCCACCCAAATCTGAATTCCTGCGTATCAGAGAAAACATTAAATATAGGACGACCCTGAACTTGATGGTATCAGGATCAACAATACGAGACGTTTCAGAACTACGAATCCTTGGCCTTCTCAATCAAAACAGAACAAAAAACAGCACCACGCTAGACAAGCTACGGAAAGTTGGAGAACAGGTAGGGCACATGATCCGCCGAGTGTCAAACAAGCGCTGGGGGGCTACGAGGAAGGGACGCGATTCGGCTCGCCAATGCTTTTGTAACTAGCAGGATTCTATATTCAATACCGTACTTACGAATGACTAAACACGAAGAGAACAGAGTCGATGCTACTCTTAGGAAAGTAATTAAGCGCGCACTTGATTTACCCATCAGCACTTCAAATCAGGAACTCTCTGCATTGGGAGTCTTTAACACTATACAAGAGCTCCAAGAAGCCCACCTCACAAATCAATATACGCGTCTTACGCAGACGCCCCCGGGCGGCGCCTACTGGACCGCCTCTGGATCCGGCACGAATGCGAAATTGAAAACGCGGAGCGTATTACTGAACTTTGGAGAAGAAAACTCTGGGTGTCCCCGCTTCCCCGCAATATGACCAGGGAGGCGCACCAGGGTAGAAGGCAAGCGCGCGCTGAGGCACTTGAACAACGGCTTGGCTCCCGTAATGGGGTCTATTACGTCGATGTGGAAAGAGTACATATGTAATGTTATAAAATTGGTTAGGCAGCACTGCAACCACTATTGCCGTTTCACAAAGATTAGCGTCTATTTGAAAAGAACTTCCGAGACATGGCGTAGCTCTGTGGTAGGATGCTTCACTGCCACGCAGAATGCTGTGGGTTCTATTCCAGCTCGGACCAATTTTTCACGCTGACGCTCCCGATGTCGGGTATTTCTTAACGCCCGCTCGTTAAAATGGCCCGTGTGTGTTCTCGTCGTTACTGGGTAGATACTAAGTGTAAATCACCTGTGGCACATACCTGCATACCAGCGGCACATACGCACCCGTGGGTACGTGCCACTGTCTGGCGGGAAGTGTTTGACGACGTACGCGACGGGATTCTGACATTATTCATATCTTGAGCAGCGCATCATATTCGTCAAACCATTTTACCCTCCCATGCTAGTTTTGGTTTACGCCAAGTTAAGGGGATGCCCACGAGGGCGCCCAAACGTAAGCGGCTAGATAGATAGATACGCCCATAGTCGCCAAAGTTTGATAAAAAATTCTTCGCATATAATACTGCAGGCCCGTGTGCTCAGGTTTGGGTGCACGTTAGAGAACACTAGGCGGTCTAAATTTCCGGAGCCCTCCACTACGACAGCTCATAATTATGTGGTTGTTTTGGGATGTTAGACCCCACATATCAATCAATATTACCACCTGTTCGTATTTAGCCAGATCAAAACAAGCTTGTTATGTGTCAGCTTGTTATGCATGCAAATATCAGTCAGATAATTATCTCCAGTCTGTGCGTCCGTAAGCTAAAGTCCTAGCTTATGGAGAAGGACGAGTATGCTTGCCGGTGGCCACGTTGCTGTTTCGCGGCCAGTGACCTCCTTATCTCAACATCTTAACAGTTGCCTTGCCCGAAATTTTCACGTTCACTAGCTCTGACGTAACTGGGACTATGAGCCTGCGTGCGATGCGAAAGATCCCCAAAGTATAAAAAAAGTCAGCTTGATAAAGTTATCTTTGTACGAAAAATATTCGTCGAAAAATCAGTGCAGATTGGTCTCGGTTAAACGGCATTACTTAGCGCAAAAAAAATGCAGCACACAAGAAATACACACATGGGATGCTTGTCCCTTGCGTTTCGTCGTGCGTGCAGCGTTTCTTTCTTACGCTTAGGAGTTCTCGTCAATATTGTCACGGCTAAAGGCCGGGCAAGAAGACAAAGGACGACGAAGTGATGAGCGTGGACAGCACTGACGATTCCTCTGAGAAAGAAAAAGTCGAAGTGGCTGCTCTTTTGTTCTGTTAATACAGACCTCGTTTTTCTGGTCGCACCGTCGTCCTGTGCTCTGTTATTTTCACCTAGCGACATTGGTGGAGGTGCTGGACTTCTCCAACTGATGCTTGGGACACCTCCGCGCCCTAGCACATCGAGTCCACCACCGCAATCCGTTCCTGCAGTGGATACTCCTGTCCACCGCTACAGTCGCCGACAGCGAGGCCTTAGTCCCGAGGTGATCCCGCTCGAACTTCTCCAGCAACAAACCGTACCGGGAGAAATGGCTACCGGAGGGCCTTCACAGCTTACTGTTGATCAGCCTCTAATTCCTGAGACCTTCCACGGTGAGGTTTATGAAGACGTCGAGGACTGGTTAGCCCAGTATGAGCGAGTCGCCAAAGCCAACCGCTGGCCAACTGAACAAAAGCTATCGCGCGTCTACTTTGCTTTGGCAGACAGCGCTCGTACGTGGTACGAGAACCGCGAGTCAACGCTGTCTTCGTGGGAAGAATTTCGGCAGCAAATTCTCGGGACATTCGCAAACACCGACCGCTGTGATTCTGCTTTGCAGCTCATCGAGGCACGCATACAGAAACCAAACGAGAGCGTTGCCATGTTTGCGGAAGACATGACCCGCCTATTTCAGCGGGCCGACCCCGAGATGCTTGAAGGTAAAAAACTACGACATTTGATGAGAGGCGTCAAGGAAGAGCTGTTTGCCGGTCTCCTACGCAACCCACCAACAAGCGTAGCCGAATTTGTCAAAGAGGCTACAACAATCGAGCGAGCACTGCAGCAACGGCGCCGATACCATGACCAACCAATCAAAACATCTCCCAGTCTCTCTGCTTTGATTGCCGGTAGTGAGTGTTCTCTGCGCGAACTCATTCGTGAGGTCGTTCGGGAGGAGATCCGAAACCTCCTAGTGACTCCGCAAGAAAATACCATGGCTTGTGTTGCAGAAGTTGTGCGGCAAGAACTCCGCCAGGCATTTTCGTTGCCCGAATCGCCCTCAGACCAGCGGTCTGTGAGCTACGCATCAGCTGTCCGTCGACCCACTCCAGTGTCCTACAACTCGTCACCACTGGCTTATCGTGACGTGAGCCAAGGGCCTTACAACGAGCCGTGGGCCCCAGCTCCCAATCCGCCGCAGCCGTATCCACAGTCCAACGTGCCTATGCAAACGGCGCCAATGTACACTCCGCCGACATCTGCATCTTGGTCGCAAGGTATGCCCACCAGTCGACCATTCATCCGTAAGACGGACTTGTGGCGCACCGCCGACCGTCGACCACTTTGCTTTCATTGCGGAGAAGCCGGCCATATTTTCCGCCATTGCCCGTACCGTGACCGTAGACATCATAACTTTCTACAAACCTCCCCTCGTGCCTATTTCGATAACCGCCGTGACAGCAGTGCAGGCCCGCAAGCACAGCAACCCGAAGTGCCGTATCGTCGACCCCGCTCTCCTTCACCTGCACCGAACTCGCCGCCGCAGCGCAGGTACTCCGAGGTGGTCCGGGGCAGATCTCCTAGCCCTCGTCGGGGAAACTAACAGCTGCGACCTTTGGGGGGAAGGTTGCCGCCCGTCGAGATGCTAACACACCCCCAACATCTTCTCTACGACGTGATATGACGAATGATACCACGGATCGTACGACGCACGATACCAAGGACGATACGACGTCACCGACATCAACGGAAATCGTAAGCGCCAATCTAGACATTTGTATAGACGGACGCCCAATAACAGCACTGGTAGATACTGGTGCGGACTTCTCTATTATCAGCCGTAAACTCGCCGACTGCCTAAAGAAAGTAAGAACAATATGGACGGGACCAAACATTAGAACCGCAGGGGGTCAATTGGTGACGCCGACAGGCAAATGTACAGCTCGAATTAATATCGGCAGTTCAGATTTCGTCGCTACTTTTGTAATTTTACCGGAGTGCTGCAAAGATCTGATCTTGGGCATGGACTTCTTGCGTGAATACGGTGCCATTATCAACATTCCTGAGAGATCGGTTACGTTTTGGACGGCCCCAGATCAAGTTTCGGATGTGCCCTGTACAGACCAGCGACGTCAGCCTTTGCGTGTCTTCGAAGACGACGTGACCATCCCACCGCGGTCGAGTGCACTCGTGGCTGTGACATGTGACACGTCGAGCGATTCTGAAAACATCGCCGAGCAAATTCCAACACTGCTATTCAGCCATGGTTTATCTATCGCAAGAGGCGTCGTAAGCATAAAATGCGGACACACGCACGTCCTTATTACGAACTTCAGCTCTGAACGCCGACATCTAACGAGGGGCATGGCAGTCGCGTACGTGGAAGAGCTCGCCGAGATGACAGACTGCCTAACTCTTGAAAAAGATAATTCAACCGATCTCACCCCTGCACCTCTATCTGTTGATATTGGCCCAAGTTTGCTGCCGGCGCAGAAGCAAAGTATCATGCAGCTTATTAACAAGTTTGAAGATTGTTTCTCTTCGATCTCCAGGGTCCGTCAAACGCCGCTGACGAAACATCGAATTATAACGGACGACATGACCAGACCCATCAGGCAAAACCCGTACCGGGTAGCTCCGCGAGAACGTGAAGCCATCGAAAAGCAGGTGCGACAGATGCTTGAAGACGACGTTATTCAGCCGTTGAAAAGCCCTTGGGCTTCGCCGGTTGTATTAGTGAAGAAAAAAGACGGCACCTTACGTTTCTGCGTGGATTACCGCAAGCTGAATCAGGTGACAAAAAAAGACGTCTACCCACTTCCACGTATCGACGATTCACTCGATCGACTACGGCACGCGCGTTATTTCTCGTCGATGGATCTAAGGAGTGGGTATTGGCAGATAGAAGTCGATGAAAGAGACCGGGAGAAAACAGCTTTCGTGACACCTGATGGCCTTTTTGAATTTAAGGTACTTCCATTTGGCTTGTGCTCAGCACCGGCAACGTTTCAGCGGCTAATGGACACCGTACTATCAGGCCTCAAGTGGCAGACGTGCTTAGTGTATTTAGATGACGTCATCGTATTTTCTGCCACATTCGACGAACACGTCAGGCGACTGCACTCAGTATTTCAAGCTATCCGTTCCGCTGGACTAACACTTAAGCCGGAAAAATGCCATTTCGGCTTCGAAGAGCTTCTGTTCCTGGGGCATCTTGTCAGCAGTGAAGGTGTGCGGCCTGACCCTGAAAAAATAGCTGCCGTTACGAATTTTCCAGCGCCAACTGACATAGGACTGTGTGCTTACTACCGACGCTTCATTGAGAACTTCTCGCGCATTGCCTCGCCGTTGACTCGCCTTACCAGAGAAGACGTCGCATTCGTATGGAATAAGGAGCAGCAAAAATCATTCGACGAGCTGACGGTGGTCTACAGATCGGGGAAGCGACATTAAGACGCTGATTGCCTTTCTCGTGCGCCATACGAACCTGCGACGGCAGAAGATGACGATACAGCCTTTGTCGGAGTTGTAAACACGGCAACTGTCACACAGCTGCAACGAGACGACCTCGAACTAGAACCCATAATACGTTTTTTAGAGGGTCGCACTTCAGCTGTACCTAGACTGTTTGCGAGAGGGCTTTCGTCATTTTGCTTGCGCAACGACGTCCTGTATAAGATGAACTTCACGCCACACGGAAACGACTACTTACTCGTCCATGATGATACGGGGCGCGAAAAAACGACACACAACAGAGAAGAAGTACACATACGACGCGCTACTAGCAACTCTAGAGAGTTGCTAGTAGCGCGTCGTATGTGTACTTCTTCTCTGTTGTGTGTCGTTTTTTTCGCGCCCCGTATCATCATGAACCAGCACCAACTCGCCCAACTTTTCACTTTACTGAGTACTTACTCGTCGTCCCAACATCTCTAAGGAGCGAAGTATTACAGGCATGCCACGATGAACCAACATCCGGCCACCTGGGTTACACGCGTACGTTGTGCAGAGTGAGGCAGAAATACTACTGGCCACGACTGACGGCAACAGTTCAACACTATGTTCGGACGTGCCTTGATTGCCAGCGCAGAAAAGTTCCACCCGTCAAACCAGCAGGCCTCCTCCATCCTATTGACGTGCCTGTTACTCCATTCGCTCAAGTCGGAATGGATCTTTTGGGCCCATTTCCAACCTCATCAGCAGGTCGCAGATGGATTATAGTAGCCACCGACTACCTCACTCGTTACGCCGAAACCAAGGCTTTGGAGAGGGGCACGGCAAGTGAAGCAGCCCGATTTTTCGTAGAGAATGTGGTGCTGAGGCATGGTGCTCCATCAGTGGTAATAACTGACAGGGGAACTGCATTCGCAGCCGAACTATTACAGACAGTTTTAAGACTTAGTGGCACATCCCACCGGCGAACAACGGCGTATCATCCGCAAGCGAATGGTCTTAGGGAACGTCTCAACAAGACACTAGCGGATATGCTCTGCATGTACGTCGATGTGGAGCATAAAAACTGGGATGAGATCTTGCCGTATGTCACATTCGCCTATAACACGGCTTATCAAGAAACAACAAGAACAACGCCATTCCGCCTTCTTCGTGGTCGTGAAGTCACCACTATGCTGGATGCTATGCTGCCGCACGAGTGCGAAGACGCTGAAACGGATGCTGATTATATCACTCAGCTGGCCGAAGAAGCCCGACAGCTTGCACGCCTACGTATTAGTCGCCAGCAGGACTACGATTCAAGACGGTACAACCTTCGTCACCGACCAGTCTCCTACGAGCCAGGAGAGAAAGTTTGGATATGGACACCTATTCGGCGCCGTGGCCTCTCAGAAAAACTGTTAAGACGGTACTTCGGTCCCTATAAAGTTCTGCGACGTCTCAGTGACATTAATTATGAGGTTGTTCCTGATACTGCGCACTCTTCAAGGCGTCGAAGGTATGCTCCAGAAGTTGTGCACGTGGTACGCATGAAGCCTTATTTCGCCGAATGAACTCATGCGTTTCCAACGAGTACAAACCGCTTTGATTATAAAGCATCGGGACGATGCTTTCTTGAATGGGAGGCCAATGTCACGGCTAAAGGCCGGGCAAGAAGACAAAGGACGACGAAGTGATGAGCGTGGACAGCACCCACGATTCCTCTGAGAAAGAAGAAGTCGAAGTGGCTGCTCTTTTGTTCTGTTAATACAGACCTCGTTTTTCTGGTCGCACCATCGTCCTGTGCTCTGTTATTTTCACCTAGCGACAATATGCAAAAACTAGGTCCTCACAAAGTCCTTCCGGTCTTAGTTCCTGTGATGTATCCACAACACTATTAGAAGAAGTTGACGCAACAATCGTCATCTGATAGGAGTGTAGATCTACTGACAAAATTTGTTGGCTGAATACTTCCTGCCGCATATCCAAACAAGCGAATGTTTCATTCTCTGCTTTCAGAACATGTGCCTTTTTCCATGCTGAGTGAAATGTCCTTTGGTATTTATTGTTTTGAAACATCGTTAGTATTCATTGTAGCTAAACGCTGAAAATAAACACATCCACATGAAAAAAACAAAACAAAACAAAAGACGCAGAATGTGCTTAACTCCAATTCATCACTACAATAAATTCATATCTGCCGCTTTCCTTGTATTCGCAATTCTCGAAGCCAAAAGAAAATATACTTTTTTCCTTCACAAAATCCTTCACTAAAATCCGTAAGTGCTATGTTTGTATTGACTACACATAAACCACTGAGAAATCACGATGATGGTGGCTATGTGACCTTCTCGGTTTGTCATACTTGGACAAGCTAAGCGCACGAAAGGACGCGGACATGCAAGAGATGCGTGCGCACAGAGGCGCCTGTGGGTGTTCGCCTCTTTTTCCTGTATATGCTCTTTCGTGCACTCAACTCGTCCAAGCATTAATAAATTCATTTTAAAAGGGACTTGTGAGCAGTTCAACAAATATAAGAATCTAGGGTAAAGCACAAAGGAATTCACATTTGTCCTCTTTTTGGCGGAATACACATTGCACCAATTCATTAACAAGAGATCCTCCGCGGATAAAGGTGCCCTGCAACTGCATTACCTGTACAGTACACAAAGGCAAACATCAGATTAGCTCAAACGTCGCCAGAGATGAGGCCATCTATATGCATATTCATGCGTAGTTTTAATGGAATTTTCAAGCTTCTACAGTTGTTCCAGTGCCAGCTCAAGGGTTTGCCGGAAGCACCTGTACCTCGCTCAGTGAATACATCGTGTACTTGCGTTCATGAATCTGAATGCGGAGAATGTGTAATTCGCCAGCATTGTATATCTGCACAATACGTATAGTTTAACGATATGAGCTCTTTATTAACCAAACGACAACGCAATTGTGAAAACGCACTCCCTGGTTGTGCTAAACCTACAGCAGTGTTGCCTGAGAAAAAGTTTTGAACAGGCTGTTCTTTTTCACTGAGATGTCACAGAAGAAGTAACATGGGGAGCTGCAGGAAAACGTAGCGGCGTCACTTGTGAATTCAAAATTTGGTGCTCCCTCCCCCTTGACATCAATACATACATACAGACCAACAAAAGCTATGAAGGACAATCATACTCTACGCCACCCGCCAGGAGAAGACGGTTTGTGTCACAAGACGTATCTTTCTCTTTTTGGAAATTCCGGAAAAAGAGGGTAAGGAGTGTTGGACGAAAAAATAAACCTCTGACATGTGTCACCTTTGCATGTTATGCTTTACTCAGGCTGGTGGGGACTTTGTGGATATTTTCTGAAGTCAATGACACAATCATTTTATCGAATTCAATAGCATTTCTACCGATGTGCCAGGCTTCAGCTCAGACGTCATCGTACCATTTCATTCATCTCGTTTGTAGAAGAGATTTTAAACAGTATATGGCTTACTTTTTTACCCATTTATCATTCCATGGTTCCGCTAGCGTAAGTTATGTATTTATTCCTGTAAAGAGGCCCCGCGACACTTTTGAAACTGCCTCATTTAGCACCAGAACGCGTGTAGCGATAATTAATCAGACGAATGCTACAAGAATGACAAAAATTGGTGCATGTAAAGTGAGGGTGCGAGTCCTCAAATTAAAACTTGAGCAGACGATGACGAGAAACGTTCAATTTCACATTTCACTCGCTTGCAGACATCAAAGACCACGTCCAATCACAGCGCGCGTCTCATAAAAACATTCCGGAAGTTCGCTGCATTGGTCTAGTGGCTTAGGTACTCGGCTGCTGACCCGCAGGTTGCGGGATCAAATCCCGGCTGCAGCGGCTGCATTTTCGATGTAGGCGAAATTGCTGTAGGTCCATGTGCTCAAACTTGGGTGCACGTTAAGGAGCTCCAGGTGGTCGAAATTTTCGGAGCCCTCCACTATGGCGTCTCTCATAATCATATGGTGGTTTTGGGACGTTAAACCTCACATATCAAATCAAATCAAAACATTCCGGAAATGTTACCTCATCGTGGCTTTCATACAATACCTCGCTACCGCTCTTTTTTGGACGGCATCCTTGGCATGGTTACTGCAAACCACGTGCAACAGGTAGTAGACGCTCCCTCGGTCACCCTGTGTAAGATATATACACAAGCTTTGGCCAGGCTCCCTTTTCGGCTTGCAAGCAAGACGCGTTCTACGGAAACGCCGGTGCCCTCCACCTGTTGTATTTTTTGGCTCGCTATAAACACGGCATACGTTTCCACTTATAGTTGCCGGCGTACCATAAAGGGCCTCGTTCGCAGACTAAGCGTTGTGTTCGTTGTTCTGAAAATACACAATTTCAAAACAGGAATTATTTCTTTGTGAGAAAGTGTAAAAAATGTTTTTGCTGTTTTTACCATTTACTCGTACGGCCTAGCTGCCACCATATGAATATTGCACGCTATTTCTGGCGTCAAGCCAATCAAAAGCAAACGGTGTTTGTCGTCACGTCACATGACACGACGTCACTTAGAATAACAAAAATAGCCGATGTGTGTCGCTGTAGCCTGAAATCAAGGTAGTTCGTCCCATGAATTAATATTACGACAGATTCAATTTGGACGTTTCCATGTGCGCAATGATATCGGCGCGTTCCACAGCACCAGCAAAACCGATGAAAAATGTGTTCTCAAATATTGTCGCAGGGCCCCTTTAATGCCGAGTGTCTCAATCCGCGACATACCGAAAAAATTGGCAGCATATCCACGGAGTGAATGATGGAGAGTGGGGCGAAAAATTCGTAAGTTCATTCATTCTTGCTTCCGTCCGTCCATGCGTCCATCTGTGCGACCGTCCATGCGTCCATCCACCCCTCCGTGCGTACGTCTGTTCGTGCGTTCATCCCTGCGTCCGTTCATGCGTCCATCCATGCGTCTGTCTGTGTGTCCGTTCGTCCATCTAGTCAACACTCCAAGTACCACCATCTCGCATCTTTTCATCATATATTCCCCAAATTGAAGCACCGCCATCCAGCGGGCATTCCGAGGACGAAACGAGAGGTAACACACGCACACTTTCTTACGGGCTGCGCTTCGGGTCTACTTCCCACCTTTAACCACCTCGAGTTCATGGTTTATACTAGTTCACTGTATTCATGGCACTGTGGCCAAACGCTGGCTAAACCTTTCTAAAACCAAGAAGGTTACGCCCAACGAGTATAATGTAGCAACCCTTTCTTCTCAGATAGTGCTCAATGTACATGCCAATAGCTGCTAATGGGGATCGCAGCGTGCGCGTTAAGTAAAAGCCGAATGCTCCTGTCTCTCATTCCCTATTAGCAGCCATTGGCATGTACATTGAGCACTATTTTTTATTGTTTAACAACGCACAAAAGGAATTTCTTACCGGCACCACCTTGGAGGTCAAAATGTTATACTTGTTACACACTACAACAGCTACGAGGAATGAACGGGTGTCGCTATAAAAAGCTTCGTCCCGAATGCTTCAATTAAGCAAGGCAAGAAAGCGTGCCGCCTCTAATGCTGGCTGTGAAGTACTCAAGGGGAATGTAGCTAGCTGAATGCAAAATGCTGTGCATCTTCTTTAAGGTATTTATGTAAGAACCTAATAATTTGTTTCTGACGGTGTAGAGCGCGAAGCGCGGAAAACATGGCTTACTTCGTTTTTTTTTTCTCGCGCGGGTGACGTAAGTTATATCATGTGTGCGCACCCAGAAGTTGGTATACCACATGTTACGTAGTTCTGAAGAACGCTTTGTTCCAAAGTCTTGGCTTCCGAGGGATATAGAAAATAATCGACATACATAAAAGATGTGCACTATTACTGTTAGATCACTGAATTGCAGAATCCAATAAAGATTATAATTTTAAGCTTGAAATTGAATGAAATTTGGGTTTTGTAGAGCAGTTTTATATTTCAGGTATTAAAGGGTTAGAATGACACCCTATTTGATCCTGAAGCCTTTTGAACAAAGCGAGTCGTGGTAGGAAAAAAAGTGATGTTTCTGCGAAGCAACTTGACGCGATTTGAATTGTTTGTGCACGTTTCCATATTAGCAACACATTGTTTCATTCGTACACGTAATTATTCTCGCGACGCATCCTCTTACCAATCTGCATACGGTAAATTCGTCAAAAAGAAAGCAAACATAATTGGCAGGCAATTACAATCTCATTACACTGTGTAAAGCAAAAAAGAGCTTTATGTTCCGTGCCTGTTGTAAGTTCCCACATGTTTACTATGTGCACAGAAAAAGCCGTAATTGTATGTGTTCTATTCATCCCAGTTAAACTAGTTGGTAACATTCAATTCTTCCGTAATACTAGCGAACACGCACGAACGCAAGAGATGGCCCTGCGTCGTTCGCCGTAGTCTTCGAGCGTGTTCGTTGGCATAGCGGAATGCCTTTACAAGCCACAGACTTCTTTCATGATTGTACTGGCCGTTCTGCCCTTGACGGAGCACTCACACTGCTCATACACCTGCCAAGAGTTGACGTCGCAAAAAAAAAAACTTCGCTACGTCGCGCATAATAATACACCTAAGCATTGGAGTGTTCCCCTGAACTTCACTCGACGTCCGCAGAACCTCGCTTCACTACTCCAATTACAGCTGCTATCAAAGACTTCGTGATGGGACGCTACAATGCTGTGTCGGTTATGGCTCAGCGTTGCCTTCACCAATTTATTAAGTTATCTCATTGGTATGGCTGACTCCTCCAACTGTGATAACTTCAATTATAAGGGAACTCTCGACCATGTCGTGTGCTGGCGGGTCCAGAGATCGCCGGACTCTCCAGGATGCCTTAAGGAGGCTGGATCATCGACCCTTTACTCTGGAGAAGATCTTGGGAGCGTGGCCTTCACGTACTTCAGCCCAGAAAACCACACGAGCCCTTCTACAATTTTTGAGGGCAACGTCACTGTGTGACCACCTGTTAAACCTGAACAGTGTGTGCGGTGTGTGTGTTATGTGCAATGGGTATATTCTTCTTTCTCTCTCATTCCCCTCTCCTTCATGTAGAGTAGCAAACTGGACTTAGTCTAGTTAACCTCCCTACCTTTCGGATATTTTGTTCTTCTCTCTCTCACGATTGTAAAGCTAGACTTCCCGCTATGCAATTTGCCTAACTAATGGTTACTAGTCACTTAGTATTAAGGTGTTTAAGCGCAATTTGCTTATGCTATGACGAGCAAAATGTAGAGCTGGCTCCTTTTTTTTTCCATACGCTGATAACAGAGAAGCCCTAATATGGACTACTAGGACATCAACTAAGCTGAGTCTCTCTAAATATTGGTCGTTTTCATGGGCCTTGCTCTGCAACCAGTTGTGGGAGAATGTGTTTTCAAGAATAGTGTTGGAAGAATTAGGTGCCACCTCTCTTCGCTCATTTCACAGCGAAAAGCTGATGCCAACAAAGACAAACGTAATAAAGTAGCAGCAATCAGAAAGAAAGGCATATTTCGCAGTTATCGTTCTCATGAGTTGGTGAATGATTGCACATTGCTGCAGGATAACTCGCTTGCAAGCGAGGATTGTTTTCTACGTTTTGATGAAGCGAGTGCCTCTAATTACGCACAAGATGTGCGTACGCAACTTGGTCATGACACTCGAGAAAGTATGCACGGATGAACAATGTAGCATCGTGTGTGTTTTTATGAATTTACATGCACTCGGCTTGTTCATTGACACGTGATCCTTGAGCGAGGATGTGGCGGAAAACGGGCCAGTGTTGAACTTTAGGCCAACGCTCGCATTGGCAGCCTTCGACCATGGTGATGTCACGGGAATGATGACGTAGCGGAGGTTCACGCGATGTAGCCTTGGGAGCGTCCTCTTGACGTTTGCTTTTTTTTTTTCGCATTAACGCCTCGTGTCGCCTAGCCACAGGCCTTTCTGATAATGGTGAGCGACGTGACCTCCATGCTTCCTGCAGTTGCGGTTGGCGCATGCGAGTGGCATAAAAGGGTGTCGTGAACGTGTTTCTTTGCTCATCTTGGCCCTGCAATGGCGTGCAAGGAATTCACTGTACCAGAATGACTGACTCTCGCAGGTTGATTGCATCTGCATTTAGTGAGGTTGATTCTTCTTTTTTTTTGCTTTTCTGTGGAGTTTCGGCCACGAGAACTCTGCGAAAGTGCATTGATTCATACCAGTTTGCAACTGGTTCAGGTGATAGAAAAGGTATACTTGCTGCTAAGATGCACAATATTTTATGCCATGTCATTTTCGTGTCTTATGCGAGTGATATCAGATGTAAAACAAAAATAGTTCTCAATGACTAAACGACTTTATGTTTGAAATCAGGAAATAAAAATATTTCACAATCTGTTTTTGCGGACATATAACGCGAAAATGACTATCAGCAAGAGACAAAGAAGTGTGCTTATAAGGATTCTTAGTGAATGTATTGGTAATGAAGTTCGTAGCCCATACGATTCTATTTAGATACGCGGGATTGCACACATCGTTGACAGCTTCATGCTTCTAGTAGTGAAAAATGTGTGAGCACATCGCAAGGAGTTGGCTATGTTACCACCCATTCCGTTCAAAATTTTCGTGTTACGCTACGAAAAATTGACTAGGCCACCACAAAATATTGCGAACGTCAATAGGAGAGCGAAGCTGCAGGATGCCTGTATAGGCTCAATTGTAGATACCGTTTAGATCGTGGCGCGGCTTTGGGATAAACCACGAAGATTTTCTGGGTTCAATTTTCACTGGCACTCAGAGTTGTGTTATATATTTACTCAAATGTACGTTTATTTTTCAATAATGTTTTTTATTTTTCATGCTCTAGCAGTGAAGTACGTTATTTTTGTGACACCTTTATTTAACGGAGTTCAACTCTGCAACTCAGCATGAGACAATGACAACTACAAGAATTCTATGCTACAGCCTGATAGTTGTTGTGCGAGGGGGAATAGGCTTTAGATGAGGAATTGAGAAACTTGAAGTGGGTGCTAAAATAGATTAAAAAGCAGACACAAGAGTTGTGATCAGAGTGGCGAAACGTCATTCATGGTCTTAAATATTTGAAATTGCTTGTAGCTTCAGCGCAAGATGAAAATTGAATTAAAATGCCAAAGAAACCTGCTGAAAACTCAAGGGATTGGCACTGATTCTGAGACAAGCTAATTGTTGCCGTTATTTAGATGCATCTGTGGGTTGACACCAGGAAGTTGACGGAAAAGAAAGGAGTGAGGATTATGCCAAGACAAAGTGCTCTCTCTGCTCCTCTCTTGTCATTAGACCCAGGAACTGTTTCGCTTCCAAATTTCACTTGCAGAAAATGGCAATTGTCAGCAAAAAAGTAGTGTTAAAATCTTTCGAAAATATTCAGCCAGCACTCAATGGTGCTCTCTGTTAATAAGGCATCCACAAAGCTGATGTTTTGCGGACCTGGTTAGGGCAGCTGAAGTAGCTATTGATTGATATGTGAGGTTTAACGTCCCAAAACCACCATTTGATTATGAGAGACGCCGTAGTAGAGGGCTTCGGGAATTTCGACCACCTGGGGTTCTTTAACGTGCACCCAAATCTGAGCACACGGGCATACAACATTTGTGCCTCCATCGGAAATGCAGCCGCCGCAGCCGGGATTTGAACTCGCGACCTGCGGGTCAGCAGCCGAGTACCTTAGCCACTAGACCACCGTGGCGGGGCAGCTGAAGTAACTATATCGGGAAAAGAAGTGGTCACTCTCTACGTCTTAGAAAAATAAAGGCTGTTGGCAACGTATTACTTCGCGTAGATCATTCCGAAAAGTCAATTGAAGTTTCTTCATTTTCGTTGTATCCTTTGCTGAAGGTACGTTTACAACACGTACAACACGTACGCAACACGTACGTTTACACAGGGTTGCCATTCGGTCTGAGAGCTGGCTAACCTCTCTGTCCTTCCTTTCCTTCTCTTCCTCGTTTATTAGTTCACAAACAAACAACAAAAGAATAAATAACCACCAGTATAGGTACCCAAAAGTACAGCTACCACATTTATGGACATAAGTACTTCTACTTCTTTGCTGTGAGACGGTGGCAACGTTAGTGAAGGCACCTTCGGCACAGGACTGCTTTTTCTTTTCTTCGAGCACCGCCGTCGACGGGAACGCCGTCGTTGAACAACCGTTGCCGCTTCCTTTCGTGACGATCCGTCTTTAACCATTTGTCTCAGAATGCTCCTCTCTTTCTTCAGTACAGGGCAGTCTTTGGACGAGGTCTCATGGTTCCCGTTGCAGTTGCTGCATTTTAGGAGAGTTGCTTGGCAAGGCTCTGCTTTTTGGGGTCCGGCACAACGTGGGCATGCTTGCTTGTTGTTTCACACAGCACTAACATGACCCAGTTTTAGACGGTTGTGGCACTGTAGTGGTCTTGGGATGTATGGTCGGACAACGTAACGAAAATGACCAACATTTACATATGATGGGGTGCAATCACCTCTGAAGGTCACATTTATGCAATGGGATTTGCCAAGCCGGCATATTTGCAATATGTTCATTGCCCCAGTAGCTGGCTTTATCATAACAGGAAGGTCTGCGTTCGGTATGGAAACATCGACGTCATAAATGACGCCTGTCGTCGTGTCACTATCCTGCGGAATGTAAGTTCTGAGATAGATGCCTCTAAGCTCAGTGACAGTTCGCAGGGTACCACCACCGCCGCCATGACCACAGAGACCTCCCCCGCCCCCGCCACTAGGTGGGGTACGTCCAGAGGTGTCGGAAGACACTGTGGCGCTACAGAGAACATCCGGCTCTCACTGGCCCACTTTAACGCGGGTACACGTGTCTACGGAACCACAATATCGACAGTCAACAACGAATATGCCCCCAGCAGGCAGGCTGTCCGCCCAAGAGGTACAAGTCTTTTCTGTATTGAGGTCGTTCATGAGTGTTATTCGCACTCTATTGGATAGTCTACAGATTCCTGCCACTAAATGCGTGCTGCAAATCTTGAACACACAAGAACCAGTTCTTGCCGGACTTCAGTAACAAGATGGCGCACCATAGACCGCATCAGCCTTTCCGAGAAAAAGTCAGACGTGCTTCCATAATTCAGCGGAACGCAGGAGGTCTACAGTCAAGAATGCCTGAGTTCAGACAATTCATTTTCAAAAATAAGTTTCCTATCATTATCATTTGTGAACCGCATTTTTCAGAACTACCTCGACTGTCGGGCTATGAATCGTTCGTTTCTTCATTGTGCATTGAGCCAAGTCAAGTTGCTGTGTACATCCGTAAAGAACTCACTTACGTTCTCCAAAGAGTAGAGTCTCACAATGGAAATCACTACGTGTGTCTATATGTTAAAAAGAAGAAGTTGTCGTTTACGCTGATAGGCGCATATATAGCGTCGTCAGGTCGACTAGATCAACGGATATTGAATGTTATATTTGCAACGACTCCAGCACCTTGGATATTGATGGGTGACTTCAACGGCCATCATCCATTGTGGGGAAGCATCAGGACAAATCAAAAAGGCACGGACCTAGTTGATCTCGCATCAGAGCACGGGCTTCAGGTGCTGAACGACGGCAGCCCTACCTATCTCAGAGGAGTAACTTACAGCAGTTGCCTGGCCTTGACATTAGTGCCGCATAGCATTGTCACAAAAGTCCAATGGTTCACAGATATTGAAACACATGACAGCGACCATATCCCCACGTACGTGACAGTCAGAGGTTTGGACGATTCTCCTTCCCCTGAACATTCAAGACTTATTGACTGGGAAGAGTTTCAGATATCAGTGGAGAGCAAGTGCATGCACGAACCACCGGAATCCATTGAAGAAGTGATTAGTTGTGCAATGGAGACTTCCACGAAGATATTTTCGAAAGAATCGAGACGCACGGCACTCGACCAAGAGTTGCAACAACTTCGAGCGGTCCGCCGACGTGCCGAAAGACGTTACAGACGCACGAAATTTATCTCTGACCTCAGAGAATTCAGACGCATTCAGAAAAAAATCCAGCGTCGAATGCACAAACTTCATGAACAACGGTGGAAGAATTTTCGTGACTCGCTAGACCCTCGAAAGCCCTTGTCTCCCGTATGGCGGACTCTTCGAGGTATTCACTCACATCCGCAACAGCGTCACCCCTTCGCCGCTCTGGCCCTACATCAACGTCGCTCACAGCTTGGTGATTCTGGGGAATTTTGTGCAAAGATTGCCGGCGACATCTCTATACCGATCGATCTAATGCCACAGGATGTTCCAGTCGCACGAGATCAGCAAATAGAGGTTGCATTCATCAAGGAAGAACTTCATCCGGCATTGAACACATGCAGACGCTCATCGTCCCCAGGTCCGGATGGAGGGACCTATACTGCCCTACGTCACCTAGGCCCGAAGGCACAGCGCTGTCTCCTGGACATTTTCAATAAGTCTTGGCTTGATGGAATGGTGCCTGATGAGTGGAAGTGTAGTTGCTTGGTGCCTTTGCTGAAGCCCGGAAAGTCTCCATTCGATTTGGCATCATACCGGCCTATAGCACTAGCAAGCTGCGTTGGCAAGGTCATAGAGAGGATTCTGCTTACACGCATGGAATGGTACCTGGAACATTATAACATCTATCCTAATGCTATGGCTGGTTTTCGACGAGGTCGGTCCTCAGTTGATAGCGTTATTGACTTAGTGACCTCTGTTCAGCATCAGAAAGCTCAGAAGCGGCTGTCGGTAGCTCTGTTCTCAGACGTGAAGGGTGCCTATGACAACGTGACCCACAAGGCTGTTCTCAATGCTCTTGAAGCGGCTGAACTTGGAGGTCGTGTCTTTCGATGGGTAAGAAGCTACCTCACAAAGAGATCCATGTTCGTTTTAACTGAAGATGAGCCTACGAATAAGTATTTCACAGGTCGTGGGGTGCCGCAAGGCGGTGTTTTGAGTCTGTAGCGACGAGAGAAGAGACGTAAGATGACGTCGAAGGCGGCCGATGGGGCCGTGCCGATCTCACCACTTTATTCCAGGCCTGAAGCGGAGCCACGTCGGCTACCAGCGTCCGCCACGCCAGGCGTGTCAGCTCGTTCTAATCCTCGCGCAGCTCAAGCTAGCATCAGCTGCGCGAGAGGCGCGGCGCGGCAATTAAGAAATGATGATGGTGATGATGGCGCTACAAGTCCAACACTTTTCAACCTGTTTCTCGTGGGGCTCACCAAAATGCTGCCACAGACGGCTTATATATCTCTCTACGCTGACGATATCTGCATTTGGGCGTCCGGCGTGACACGGCCTCAAGTTCGCGCAAGAATACAGAAAGCGGCAACAATGACATCGACATACCTTCGCCAGCAAGGTTTGACTATCGCCGCAGAAAAATGCGCAGCGGTGGCGTTTACACGCCAACCGATGTCTTTCTACTCATTGTGCATCGATGGCAGATCAATCCCATATAAGAGCACTCATAGATTCTTAGGCGTCATCGTAGATCGTGACCTAACCTGGAGCCCGCATGTCACATACCTGAAGAAAAAGCTCATTGGCATAGAGAATGTATTTAAGTTCGTCGCCGGAAAATCATGGGGCCCATCCGTGCACTCCATGTTGCAACTTTACACAGCCTTCTTTCTCGGAAGTCTCCGGTACAGCCTTCCTGTCCTGTCCAACACGTGCAAGACTAACATCCGTGCACTGCAAAGCGTACAAAACAAAGCACTTCGGACAGGCCTTGGCCTTCCAAGATGCTCATCGACAGTGTCAACTATTGTTATTGCACAAGAACAACCGGTCACAACGCTCATCATTGTCGAGACGCTGAGAGCGCGCATTCGGCATTTATCACGGCTACCGTCACATCATTTAGCGTGTTTGACCGCTCGGAGGCCCCATTCTTCGTACTGCGGTATCGTGACAAAACATCAGGACATACTACCGCCTGGCTTCAAACTGGCGATGCATCCAGCAACTGCGCCATGGAGTCTTCGTCAACCTGACGTGCGCTTATCAGTTCCTGGAAACTTTAAGAAGGCACGCATGTCAACGCTAGCCCTGAAGCAATTGACTTTGCGTCTGTTGGATGAAAGGTACTTCGACCGCATACATGTTTACACCTATGGCTCCACTAATTCCAACAGCTCCACAGGAGCAGTGGTTGTTCCATCTGAAAATGTGTTGCTTCAGTACAAGTTTTCTTACACCACGACGTCGACAGCAGCAGAGCTCGCAGCACTTCAAGGTGCAGTAAAGTACATTCTTCGCCAGCAACCTAACTAATGAGCCACCGTTTGCGACTCCAGGTCAGCCTTACAGTCACTACGGTTTGTTATGCAGCACCGGCTACATGAACAATCAGTATATCAGATAAGGCACGACTACCACGAAGCGCTCGCGGAAGGTCACGATATTGTATTTCAGTGGTTGCCGAGTCATTGCGGAATTGTCGGCAATGACCACGCGGATGAAGCTGCTCGATCGGCTCATGACCAAGACCAGCGCACGCCCATACCACTCTTGAGAACGGACGCTGCAAAACTACTACAATCACTTGCTCGCCGTATATCTCTTACAATGGAATACGCAGGGTTTCTCCAACACGCACCTGTATTCGATCGACCCAAACTTGCAACTTCGTTTGCCATCCGGGTTCCCACGATGCGCTGAAACTTTACTGTGTCGCATGAGGTTGGGCGTGGCATTTACAAATTCGTACTCTCGTCTCCTTGGAATGGCGAGCACTTCGGCATGCAACATCTGCGCCTGAGAGGAAACGCTTGAGCACAATCTATGTCATTGCCCAGCATACCAAACCGAACGATGTATTATGGAAGCCAAGCTCTCTCAGCTGGATTCACGGCCGCTCACAGATGAGAAGATCCTGGGACCTTGGCCGACGGCTTCCCATACGCGCAAAGCCACGAAAGCCCTCTTGTACTTTTTAAGGACCACCAAACTTCACGACCGCTTGTGAAAGAACTGTGCGAGGCCGTGCTGTGTAGTCTCGAGCGGACTATATATGCTTCTCTTTCTTACTCCTCTTCTTTTCTGTCTCTTTCCGTTCTATTATTCCCCTTTTCCCCCACCCCAAGTGTAGGGTAGCCAACCGAGCCAAGCTTGGTTAACCTCCCTGCCTTTCCTCTCTATTTATCTCTCTCTCTCTCTTGCTGTGAGACCGACGCCGTCGCAGTGAACGACACCGCAGCCTACTCTATCACGGCTGCTTCGAGGCACAATTGTGTTATACTAAATAGAATTAAGAAGATTGAGTCAAATGGAAAGCACTTATGAAAGCGATAGCATTAAATGCCACATAAAGCGCGAAAAGTGTCCATTGGTGGCCTCGGTGCTTAATTTCCGCTGTGTCAGCATGAGTGACACAAAAAACCATCCTGGTGTCTGACATCACTATGACGTCATCCTAATCTCACAGACCACCAGCACTTCTGAAGTCATAATCCCGTCAATATTACGTCATAGGGACATCGCAATGGTGAGGTAGATATAGGGACGACCTTCAGCGATGATGTCACCGAAGAATCGTCGTGGGCCGTCAGAGAACAAGATGCCACACCAGAACATCATCACAAGACATCGTTCCTTGCGCAAAAATGAGCCAATCACAGAGGCAGCACAACCAAATATTTCAGCGCGCTCTAACTGGCGTATTTGTTAGAACGTGCTTGTATGGTTATTAGCATTGCGTTTTTGCTTTTTTGTTTCTTTTATTTGCATCAAGTATACACTTTAACATTATGATTGTTGAAGCTTCTTATAGCGCATTATTGAACATCGTTTGATGCAAGAAGAATATATCGCACTGACATTCGCAGTCAGAGTGTCGAGAAGTGCTACATTGCCGTAAAAATGTTACACCCAAAACTGATTTGTGTCAGGAATCATGCTCAACAGGATTAGCATAACAGCGAGCATATCATCGTTGTGGGAACCTGCACTGCTTCTCACAGACGCCGCCTCAGGGTTCAGGACTATTTATTTATTTGTTTGTTTATTCCATAAAAGTAGTTTCTTTAATTACAGGCCTTTCACATGATGGTTTACAAACATAGAAAGAAAAAAATAGATTATATGCAACGTCTAACCTTACACAAAATGAAACCGCATGCAATAAATACTATACAGATCATGTCACTCTGCAAACGCGGTAACACATAAGGTGAACAAAACTTGTAGAACAAAATAGAAGTTAAGAAAAATGAAACAGCACGACACTAAAGCTGGCGCCACCTCCACAAGGGACCATTTTGAGATGTTAGAACCGGCTGTGGTCTTGGCTTGTTTTGAAGGTCTTGAAAGGAGAGATTACGTCCCTGTCAAGCCTTTTATGCCCCTCTGAGGAGAGACTTCACAAGACGTCCGCCAACTTGTCTCCGCAGCTGACACTCCCCTTTGTGTCAGAGAGCGTATACATCCCTAACGCCAACGAACTTGCACACTCCCAGGCGCGAGGCCTTACCCACCACGCCAAAAGTTGGCACTCGGAGGCCTAGGGAAGGAAGCGGTCAACGGATCCTCTTCTCACTTTCAACGAGATCTGTGAGAACTATCAACTGAGCCTTCAAAAGTTTAAGCTTCGACACCCACCCTTAAATAGATCGCAGGCAATCACCCTGAAAATGTTACAGGGGAACACAGATCCATCTCCGTTTATATGCTCAAAATTCATAGAAGGAATTGATCCACGCTGCCAGCGCTGTAGTCATCGGAGGTGCACACTTCAACAATTGCTGTGACAGTTTCACTACTTGCGTGGGCGCTCAGGGTCCCCCTCTACGCAGGAAGACTGTCTCCAATACATCACTATAGCTCCCCGGACGGTACCCCCTGACAGGGGCATTCTCGTCTTCTTAGGACCAAATAAAGTTCCTAAACTGATCGACCGACCGACCGACCAACCGACTTAAGGTTTAACAGCACGAAAAAACACACGGTGGACAGGAAAATGACGGGAGAAGTGCTCACTTTCAACTAAAATTTCAGGTCGGCGTGGCAGGCTCAGTGATTGTTGATATTTCGTATCTTTACATCTGTCATTTTTTCCCTGTTTTTTCAGTTCATTCGGGTATATTAACAGCCTTCTTGTCAATAAATATTTAGTTAGAAATCAACGCTTGTAACGTCCTTTTACAGTGTAACTCCAGCCCAGCCACTTTATTGACCGACCGACCAACCGACCGACTGTCCGAACGACCGACTCACTCACTCACTCACTCACTCACTCACTCACTCATTCACTCACTCATCAGTGTGTGTCGCTGGCTGATTCCAATGTTTGGGGTTGTTTCGTGTGTGTGATCGCTTTCAATGAAGAAGGGGCCAGCGTGAGAGTTGAAAACGAAGGTGCTAAGTGGAAAAAGACGATCTGAGGCTTGGGCTAGTGGTTCGTTCGCCACGCTTGTTGGTAAAGGCCCTGGCTAATGAGTCATCCCGTTTGCTTCTCGTGGAACCCTTATCTTTTCCTGATAGTTGTACAAAAATTGTCAGCAAACCATTTTTTTTTCATTGTACCACCATTTTAGCATCGTTTTTTTTTCAACCCACAGACTCACCACACTACTAAACGGAATCCAAGTCTGACGCAGTCACAACCTCTCGGCAACTGACCTATGCTGGGTTGAAGCAGTAAACCTTTGGCGCAATACTATAGAAGTCATCAATGAAACATTTGTGGGCATTGTTAAGAACCCCATAATATAATTTCTCGGTCTTTCTGTTTTATGGCATTCCTAAGGCATCTCATAGCACCTGTAAATTATGGCATTGTAACACAAATCTTCTCATTTCATGATCATAAAGAATTCATGAGTACGCCATTGTGCACATTTATCTTCTTTATTTTTTAAATGTCAACAGGAAAGACATTAACGCCAAGCTGTTGCATAAATGTAGCCCTTGGGAAAGGACCCTGCTAGATTGTCGAGACGTACAATATTTATCCAAACACCAGCTGCAGCAGACAGTTTATGCCTGCATGCGAACTCATGCTCTTCAAATAATTGTAGGCAACGTGGAGAAGTTACATAGTTATACAGGGCTCATAAAACCGTGATTGCGCAAGCTTAGAGTTTCATATAGATTGGGAAAAAGAGTTAAAGGTCATCTTAAAAGTCATGTCCCAATATTCACAGCGTATGTAAGCACCGGACGTGAATCTGCGTGAACGAGTAAATGAAAAATAGCACTAAATACAGAGAGAGAAAATAACGGGCGAGTAGAACTTAGCTTTAGTTTATGAGAGCCTTTCTTGTGTAAGCTTTCTGCCGCGAGTTTTCCGAATATTTTGTGCGGCTAGGTTTTGTTGCTGCAGTTGAGACGTTTTTTATCTTTCTGACATATTTCATGTCTCTTGTTAGAATCATGGTTCTTTGTTTTGTTTGCTCTGTTTATTATCGCACGGTTCTTCTTTTTCAATGCACGGCTTCCATCTAACAGGAATGCTCAGCCTACATCAGTTACATTTCCCTCTGGTAAACTCGGAGATTTCTTCTTGAGGGCCAGTGTCTTCCGATGTTCAAAACCCTCAAGTATTGCACGAAATACTGCAGCAAGCACATCGCCTCTCAGAGACGCCACTTGAGACAGCAAGAAACTTGCAGGGAGAGAAAAAATGAGGAAAAGAAAACATGGGCATTTTCAAGGCAACATTACTACAAAAGATTGTACATCGAAGAAATACGGAGGCATTAGCATGCACACAAGAAAGTTTAGTGGCGACTGCTCGACGATACTTTCATAGGCTTGCTTCGCTGGGACTGCACATTCATTCTCGCGTCACTTATGAGGGAGTATGCAAATAGATGCCGAATAAATTTTGCTACCATGACAACTCGACAAAGGCGGGTGAGGTGTGAAGCTTATCATGGCAAAGTGGCGCGTCGCATTTTCTTCTTGTTTAGTGCTCTTGGCTGTTCTTAACTTTATCTTAGGGAGAAAAATTGAGACTCATTGAAACAAGAAACAATTCATTTTTAGTAAGACAACAAAAAAGATGATTTCTAAGTGACTGCTGCTGTGATTTTTTTGTGGAGATTACGTCGCGCCAAGTCAGAATAGAGCCTCAAGCACCCTTCTATTTTCTTTTTTCGCAATCAGCTTCACAGCGTTGTCATTGACTCATTGTACTGAATGAACGGAATGTATGAGCGAAATTCATGTCTCTGAGCTGTTGAAAAAACTTTGAGATATTTGTGTGGACGTGTGAATATGATGACAACGAAGACAAGAAGGCGGGCCAGGGGCAGGTGGCACGCGTGGCACTCGCTCGACCAGGATGCTGTGCGTGGACTTCCTACCACCTGCTCCTGGTGGGGTTCTGGAGCCGAAGTATATGGCTTGTGGTGTAGACACTGACGACGGCTCCTGCTGGAGTACGCAAAACCACTGCGCTCTGCATAGAGCTCCTCTGACCTGACGGTTGTAGCTTTCTGGTGGTGCAGTTACCGGGTAGGGCACTCACTGTGGGGCAGGAACCACTGGTTCCTGATCGTCGCCGCTACCTGTGATGGCGCATTTGCTCTGGACCAGAATTGAAAGCAGAATCTAGACGTACTTGCCTTGAGAGTCTGCAAGAAGCACAGCATCTATCTATTATTGATGCCTTTACCGTACCAGCTGATTATATTATGTTCACGCTCAACCCCTGCATGCGAAAGAGAAGTCTCTACGTAAGTCAGAATTGTAGAGTATTGGCTCGGAGTAGCACAATTTTAGTGACGACTGTACAGCTCATGCACGATCAGTGTTTGCAATTTGACATATTCACAAGTAAAGGTGATTCGTTTTGAATGGTTATCTGTCCCAAAAATGGCGTTGCCTACTTAATGGCATTAGAATTACCAAACGAAAACAATTCGGCAGATTCCAGGTACCTGGGAATTGTCGTTATGCGAAGCGTACGGAGGGGACCGTGTTGTAACTTTTTTATTGAGCGACACGTCATAGTACAAATGTTGCACACACAGATGTATGTTGAAGAGTTGCAGATGTTTATATAAACAGTTGTTTGCACTTGCGCAACGATTCCAACTGTAGCATGCGTATTAGCAACGCCTGAAGCTGATATCAAGTTCTGATGCTCGCGAGGATGCTGGTCCTGGACACTGCTACATACACCAACTTCAGCGCATGGCAACAAATCCCAATGGACGTTAACCTGACGTGACGGCTGTATCAAAGAAGTACATATGTAATGTTTTTAAAATTGGGTCGGCAGCACTGAAACCACTATTGACGTTTCACGAAGATAGCGTCTATTTGAAAGTAGTTCCGAGCCTTGGCGTAGCTCTGTAATAGAATGCTTCATTGCCACGCAGCATGCTTGGGTTCGATTCTAGCTGGCACCCTGGCATTTGAATTGAATTGAATTGAAGTTCATTTGTCCTGAAATTCTTACATTATCGGGAGCAGGGGCTAGAGGCTATATAGCCTGACATGGGGCGTCTGCTCCTAAATACAGTTTGGTACGCAGACGGCTCAATCTGTCGCATATGTTTTTAGAAATAGATATAGAACATAACAAATAACACACAGAAATAAATAAATAACACAATAAACAAACCATAACACAACAAAATGTAGCATGGTCTTGTTACACAATTTCAGAGAAAACATTAGAAAATCACTTTATCACAAAAGTGTCATCTGAAAAGAAACTTCAATACAGAATGTAAAAAAAGCATGAGAAAGGAAACTACAACGCATAACTCAAATTGATAGATTGGATGTAACAAATCAAGTACAATAACTTTAATAAGCATACTCAATATCATGGTTCATTAGGATCGACTTGATAATGGTGTTCGGGAGCACGGAATTGAAATCTATGCGACCGTGTAAACAATTTACCATTCTGGGTATTTGATACTGAACTTGTAGCTTGCCATAACTTGACCTTATTGGTGGGATTTTCCGGCGTTGCTGACGCATAGTAATGAGTGTTGTCAGGCGGGTTGTGAAGACGCTGTGGCTTGTTTTGTTTAATCCACTGTAGACGTTTGAAATGATACAGTTTTGTTACCGTCAGTAATGCGTATTTTTCAAAGAGTGGTTTGGTTTTCAAGTCCCTGATAATACTATGGTATTGCTCGAATGCTCGCAAAACTCTTTTTTGCTGAACTAGTAATTTTTAATACTTTGTGTAGTTGTACCCCATACCAAGATACCGTATGCCGTTTTAGAGAAGAAAAGGGCGTAATATCATTCTATTTGTAACAATTTTGATAAGACTGGGCTGAGCTTATATAAACATCCAACGGTTTTACTGAGTTCTACCGTTAGCTTTTCTATATGTGTGTTCTATGTCAATCTCTCAGAAAACCATACACATAGGAACTTCTGGCTGGCGACTTGCTCTATCTCTTTGCCCTCAAATAAAACAGTTGGACTATAGTTACGCGGCTTATTAGGTGTGGCAAAGACAATGTATTTCGTTTTACTAACATTTAGTTGCAGTTTATTCAAACTAAAATACGCGGACAACTTTCGTAAATAGTTATTAACCTGTTGTTCAAGCTCTAGAATGGTTGTGCCGATAAAGAATATGTTAGCGTCATCAGCATACATTATTACCTTGGGAGAACATGGGATATCACACAGGTCGTTTAAATAAATTATGAACAATAGAGGACCAAGAATTGACCCTTGTAGTACTCCTCTTGTTTTGTTTAGGTAAGTGGATGCACTTTTGTTTATACAAACATATTGATGGGGGTTTGATAGATAGTTTTTCATCAACTCAAGAACCACACCACGCACAACATACTTGCTAAGTTTAGCCGTTAGTACTTCATGACATACTGAATCAAACGCCTTGCTAAAGTCTGTGAACAAACCTAGAGAGTACAGTCTATGTTCGATGTTTGTGATCAGTTCATGTTTAATATTAAGCAAAGCTTTGCATTTATTATTTGCATTCATCGGGTTGACGCTACCGATGTCAGGTATTTTTTAACGCTCGCGCTGTAAGGTTGAGGATGTGTGTTCTCGTCGTTCCTGGGTAGATACTAAGTGTCTATCACCTGTGGCACATAACCACATAAAATCGGCACATACCCGCTGGTGGGTATGCGCCACTCTCTGGCGGGAAGTTTTAGACGACGTACACGACGGGATTTTGACATTATTCATGTCTTGACCAGCGCGTCATATTCGTAGAACCATCTTACCCTACGTCAGACAGACGGCGGCAGCCAGTGGAGCCCTGGACTTGGGGCCCCACCCATCAAGCTCATGACCCCTGTCCCAAACCCTTGCAAATAAAGTTTTTCCTTCCTTCCTTCCTTCTTCCATGCTAGTTTAGGTGCACGCCAAGTTAAGGGGGTGACCACGAGAGCACCCAAACGTAAGCGGCTAGATAGATAGATAGATACGCTCAAATTCGTCGAAGTTTGCCAAAAAATGCTTTGTATTTAGTAGAAGATGAAGAGAAAGCAATGAGTAAGGTAAAAGCACAGTATACTATAGTGATGGGCGACTTTAATGCAAAAATAGGGAAGAAGCAGGCTGGAGACCAGGCAGTAGGAGATTATGGCATCGGTACTAAAAACGCCAGAGGAGAGCTACTAGTAGAATTCGCAGAACGCAATAATTTACGGATTTCGAATACCTTCTACCGAAAACGAGAAAACCGCAAGTGGACATGGAGGAGCCCTAATGGCGAAAATAAGAACGAAATAAACTTTATAATGAGTGCACACCCTGAAATCGTGCAGGATGTGGAAGTGATTGGCAAGGTACGATGCAGTGACCATAGAATGGTACGGTCTCGAATTCGCCTAGACTTGAAGAAGGAACGACAGAAACTGATACGCAAGAAGCCAATAAATCAGCTAGCACTGAGAGAGAAAGTACAGGAATTCAGAGTGTCACTGCAGAACAGGTACTCGGCTCTTAGTGAGGAAACCAACCTTAGCGTAGATACAATGAATGATAATGACGAGTATCATTACAGAGTGTGCAGTGGAAGTTGGAGGCAGGGTAGTTAGACAGGACACTGGCAAGCTTTCCCAGGAAACGAAGAACCCAATTAAGAAGCGTCAAAATCATGAAAGTGTCAAGTACAACAGACAAAATAGAACTGGGAGAGAACTAAGCTTTAGTTTGTGAGGGGCCTTTCTTGTGTAAGCTTTCTGCCGCGAGTTTTCCGAATACTTTGTGCGGCTAGGTTTCGTTGCAGCAGTTGAGACGTTGCCTAGCCGCGGTGGTCTAGTGGCTAAGGTACTCGGCTGCTGACCCGCAGGGCGCGGGTTCGTATCCCGGCTGCGGCGGCTGCATTTCCGATGGAGGCGGAAATGTTGTAGGCCCGTGTACTCAGATTTTGGTGCACGTTAAAGAACCCCAGGTGGTCTAAATTTCCGGAGCCCTCCACTACGGCGTCTCTCATAATCATATAGTGGTTTTGGGACGTTAAACCCCACATATCAATCAATCAATCAGTTGAGACGTTTTTTTTTCTGACATATTTCATGTCTCTTGTTAGAATCATGGTTCTTTGTTTTGTTTTCTCTGTTTATTATTCCATGGTTTCTCTTTTTGAATGCACGCCTTCCATCTAACAGTAATGCTCAGCCTCCGTCAGTTACATTTCCCTCTGGTAAACTTGAAGACTTCTTCTTGAGTGCCAGTGTCTTCCGGTGTTAAAAACCCTCAAATATTGCACGAAATAATGCAGCAAGCACATCGCCTTCAGAGACGCCACTTGAGACAGCAAGAAACTTGCAGGGAGAGAAAAAATGAGGAAAAGAAAACATAGGCATTTCCAAGGCAACATTACTACAAAAGATTGTACGTCGAAGAAATACAGAGGCACCAACATGCACACAAGAAAGCTTAGTGGCGACTGCTCGACGATACTTTCATAGGCTTGCTTCGCTGGGACTGCACATTCATTCTCGCGTCACTTCTGAGGGAGTATGCAAATAGATGCGGAATAAATTTTGCTACCATGACAACTCGACAATTGTGGGTGAGGTGTGAAGCTTATCAAGGCAAAGTGGCGTGTCGCATTTTCTTCTTGTTTAGTGCTCTTGGCTGTTCTTAACTTCATCTTAGGGAGAAAAATTGAGACTCAATGCAACAAGAAACAATTCATTTTTTGTAAGACAACAAAAAAGATGAATTTCAAACGACTGCTACTGTGAATTTTCCGTGGAGCTTACGTCGCGCTAAGTCAGAATAGAGCCTCAAGCACCCTTCTATTTTTTTTTCTTCGTAATCAGCTTCACAGCGTTGTCATTGACTCATTGTACTGAATGAACGGAATTTATGAGCGAAATTCATGTCTGTGAGCTGTTGAAAAAACTTTGAGATGATTGTGTGGACGTGTGACTATGACAACAACGAAGACAAGATGGCGGGCCAGGGGCAGGTGGCACGCGTGGCACTCGCTGGACCAGGATGCTGTGCGTGGATTTCCTTCCACCTGCTCCTGGTGGGGTTCTGGAGCCGAAGTGGTGGGGTTCTGGAGCCAAACGCTGGCGACGGTTCCTGCTGGAGCACGCAAAACCACTGCGCTCTGCATAGAGCTCCTCCTGACCTGACGGTTGTAGCTTTCTGGTGCCGCAGTTACCGGGTAGGGCACTCACTGTGGGGCAGGTACCACTGGTTCCTGATCGTCGCCGCTACCTGGGATGGTGCATTTGCTCTGGGCCAGAATTGAAAGCAGGATCTAGACGTACTTGCCTTGAGAGTCTGCAAGAAGCACAGCATCTATTTATTATTGATGACTTTACCATACCAGCTGAAGACAATTTGTTCACGCTCAACCCCTGCATGCGAAAGAGAAGTCTCTACGTAAGTCAGAATTGTAGAGTATTGGCTCGGAGTAGGACGATTTCAGTGACGACTGTACAGCTCTTGCCCGATCTGTGTTTGCAATCACAAATAAAGGTGATTCGTTTTGAATGGTTATCTGTCCCAAAAACGGCGTGGCATAATAATAGCATTAGAATTACTAAATGAAAAAAAAATCGGCAGAACCCACGTACCCGGGAATCGTCGTTATGCGAAGCGTACGGAGGGGACCGTGTTGTAACTTTTTTATTAAGCGACACGTCATGAAATGACGCTAATTGTATGTACAAATGTTACACACACAGATATATATTGAAGAGCTGCAGATGTTTATATAACCAGTCGTTTGCACTTGCGCAACGATGTCAACAGTAACATGCGTATTAGCAACGCCTGAAGCTGATATCAAGCTTTGTTGCTCACGAGGATGCTAGTCCTGGACGCTGCTACATACACCAACTTCAGCGCATGGCAACTATACCAATGGACGTTAACCTGACGTGACGGCTGTATCAAAGGAGTACATATGTAATGTTTATAAAATTAGGCAGGCAGCACTGAAACCACTATTGACGTTTCACGAAGATTAGCGTCTGTTTGAAAAGTAGTTCCTAGACCTGGCGTAGCTCTGTGATAGAATGCTTCATTGCCACGCGCAATGATTGGGTTCGATTCCAGCCGGGACCCTGGAATTTATTCTTTGCATCCATCGGGTTGACGATACCGATGTCAGGTATTTCCTAACGCTCGCGCTGTAAGGTTGAGGATGTGTGTTTTCGTCGTTCCTGGGTAGATACCAAGTGTCTATCACCTGTGGCACATCACCACATAAAATCGGCACATACCCGCTGGTGGGTATGTACCACTCTCTTGCGGGAAATTTTAGACCACGTACGCGACGGGATTTTGACATTATTCATGTCTTGACCAGCGCGTCATATTCGTAGAACCATCTTACCCTTCCATGCTAATTTTTGTGCACGCCAAGGTAAGGGGGTGACCACGAGAGCATACAAACGTAAGCGGCTAGATAGCGAGATAGATACGCTCAAATTCGTCGAAGTTCGCCAAGAAATGCTTTGCATTTAGTAGAAGATGAAGAGAAAGAGAAAGAATAGAACAGCCGGCTTTGGTAACTGACGTAGTGTCTGCTTCTGTCCTAACAATATAGTTAGTTAGCATGTGCCCGGGTCTATATTTTGTAATAATATATTAGTTTTCATCAGGCGTATTATTGTATCAGGAATGTTCTTCTAATCTATGGTTAAGAAGCTAACAACTACTCGACGCTTGATGACATTTTGTTTCATGTAAAAAGATATGTGTCGTCTGTAGGAACAGTATTGAACTAGATTCTTTTATGACTTTCTTTATAAGTCTGGCGAATTGCAAAGGAGACAAAGAAAAATAAATTCTGAGTGTAATTTTTTTCACTGATAATGACTTTACAAGAAACAACAACAACAAAGAAGAAACAATGTCTCAACTCTCTCACTACGTTGATTGTATTGCGTAATGCTTATGAATATTTTGAAATAAGTTCTATTCGTACCACCCATCAGTCACCTCTTTTTTTTCAAATAAAATATTAAAGAAGAAACACATTTGCTATTTAAAATAGAAGGTAAAATCTTTACAGCTAGCTCTAGGCAAGTTTGAGTAACCTATAACACTCAGTTATTTCAATCATTTACGAAGGGGAGAATGGCTTCAACGGTATCCTGACAGATTGTAAGCGATATTGGTTTCACTATATCCCCTTTCATTTTTTATTAACACACATCCTTGATGACATCCGGTTTCGTTCACCGATGTGCCTTAATAGCATCGGTGGGCAAGCCCTCTCATCTTCTACACTTTTCTTTCTTATTTAGCAAAAAATATATAATAGATGTTGTTTCGAGCTGCCTAAAAACTATAAAAAATGTGTTAACTTGACGTGCGTTCCTTTATGTGAAAAAAAATGAGAGACTTTCCTTGCTCTTAAAAAAAATCGAAGAAACATGCTTTCAGTTTCAACGTTAGGAGCTGGTAAATGAAGTGACCGGAAGTTTTTTGGGTTACAATGCTTCTGACCTTGAAGCCATAAGCGATATTCCGACGGAGGCGAGCACATAAAGATATTATAATTTGGCTTAAAGCTTGCTTAAGCCATCGTTCATTGTTATTATTAAAAAATTGATCAATAAGATTGACATTCAACTCACTCGCCTGTGTCAGTGCTGTTACTTCTTGGTGTTGCTTCATTCCTAGCCCCCATACTTGTTTTCCTTTGTGTTGAAATACAGATAAGAAAACAATTTCGAGCACGCCTTCAGTTATCTCAACCAATAACGTATTAACTATTTTGCTTGCGACACATCGGTGCTGGTGTTTTTGGCCCGTTAATTCTTTTTTGTATTGTGTGAGCACGCATGGAATTAAGGTCTCGAGATGTCGAGTGGACCAATTCAGGCGTTGTCAAGCGTATACATCTACTGTAGCACTGTTTATTTCTTAAAGATACAACACGAGAAGGTAAACAAGCCTCATACGGCAATACCAAGGGATATCTCAAACATAGCGTTTAAATCGAGTTAGAATCTCAGTGTTGCCTTTCACCAGGATGGAAGAAAGAAAAGTAGCAAGTTGGGCGTAGGCCCCGGAGTTTCCTGCCGTAGTTACCGCTACTTCATCACACTCGGCCACGCTACGAGAGACATTGCTTTGCTGGCGACTTTAGCAGTAGCCATTGTGGTGACCTCGCGCCGTTCCTCTATTCATCATCCCTGGAAGCGAATTGGCGCCACGTTGTGGTTACCACGACCCGTCACTGCAACCTTGCTGTCAACGACGAGATTTCTTGGACGGTGAGGCGTTAAAGGAAGGATGGTATGGGCACTGTTGGGTAGGACGTAGAAATAAGCAAGATTATAGAAAAAAGGCGGCCTGCGCCACTGCTTCCAGGGACGAAGCCAAAGTGTTGTTAGCAGCTGCTCGCGTAAGGAAGGAAAGGCGCGTTCATTTGTCACACGCCGGGTGCTTAGCTTTCGCCTCATGGTCTCATCACGTTCGGACGCGCTCAACTGGGCGGCAGAAATCGGGGATGGTGAATCTCGTCTAGTTTCAATGCTGGCCACGTCGCCATGGCCAAAACTGATAGTGAAATGGCAGAAAGAGGACGAAGCAAGTGGCCCGTGCAGCAGATTCAGTTTGATGAAGGCCAGTCGTTAGAGGTAAGACGTGAAAAGAAGTTGCCGCCTGCGCGGCAGGAGGCAACGAACTTATGCTTAAAGAAAAACGTATCCTAAGAACATACACGCCATAAAGTAAACTGGAAATAGCCGCCATGCTCACTCAGTTGGCAGAGCATCATACGCGTTATTCGAAGGTGGTAGGTTCGCGGAAATTGCGATAATTTGCACAATTTGAGATGCTCATTGATGTCACAGACAAACGACGATAAACTGTAGAGCCTGGTGGGTAATTTGTTTTCAACAGCGAGGAAAATTTCGATGAAGCATTATATGGGCGATCCCCTGTATTGTTGGTTTTTTTATTGGAAAGACAGCGCTTTGGCATAAGGAACTTACATAAGAACAATAGAGGCTGGTGTAGCGCGTCTGATGACCACCGTCTATTACTTCGGAAAGTGTTTCCTTGGACGTCACTGATCTTCAAACCCAACTGGACCAGCTTCCTTTTCTGGGTAAAACACTGGCTTTAAGATTTTTGGATACTTGATTACTTGATCAAGCAAGTGTCAGTTTCGTTTCTTCTGATACAAGGTCTAAGTGACCCTTTTTTGCCAGTCTCGTTTAATATGGCTCTATTATACAAGAAGAGTAACTGTTTCAGAAGTTTAACAAAAAATAAACTCAGAGAAATTTGTTTGACTTTGTCCTAGATTCATAACAGTGCAACACAAACATGGTCGGCCAAGGACCGTCATCTAACAGGCCCGAACGTGAGTAGCAGTGTTCTTTTGTTTGGCCTCTCTTCTGGTGACGTGGCAAATACTAACATGTTTGACGAAAGATACGGTTGTTACGAAGACACACTCATAGCAATTCAATAAATGAAAAGAAAAGCAAGAAAACGTTATCCGGTAGTTTTAGTTTTGCGTCTTAATGCCACGTTTCGAATAGCTGCAGAACATGAAGCGCGGAAATTTGCGCTGATCGTACATTCAGTTATGTACATTCTGTAGCACCTACTGTACTTAACAGCCGTGTTTCGAATTTTCTTAATCACAGTGACAGGCATCATCATGCTCATAATGATTAACAACATGAGAGATCATGGCACCACGAGCTGAAATGAACTTGCATGGCTTCAACCACTCTCATTTCCACAAATAAATGACATTATCTCATTATAAAGAAGAGTATACATAAGGTCTAGCGTTCACTGTTAAACACAATATTAACTAGGGTCGGAGGTTCGGATGCTGCCGGTGGCCTGTCATGTTTTCGTCCACTTTTATCTCTTCCCATTTACACTTCAGTTACTTTTAATTACACCTCCTATACTTTCCCTGGCATTGCTGTCTACTAGTTTTCAATAATATTGTATCTAACAAGAAAACGAGCTCATAAAATACACTTTCCTTCATTTATAACGAGGGTGTCATACTGGTATTACTGATGTCTTGAGGTGGTATGCGTGCGACTATTGGTCAGCTGCCATCTCGCAATGAGGTCACGTACGCAATGAGATCGTCTGTTAGTTCTCAATGTTATTGTCTCATTAGTATTAGCTACAAGTAGAACACCAGAACACCCTAAGTGTTCGTCATGAAGGCTTCCGAAAGGGTTGGGTGATGCTCTACATCTAGGGGCCACAACAAACCAAGTTACATGTCATATTTAACGCAACAAAGCGTACAGAATAAATTGCTTATAATTCTTCGCATAAGAGGGCCGAGCTCCGCGACAAATTGGATGCCGTCGTCGTTTCGCTCTCAAACAAGTGTATGTCAGCACGTACGCGTGCATGCGCGCCCTTCTGAGCGTTAATGTAGGCTGAAGGAGGAGGCAGAATATGTTATGAATTCAACTCTAACACCCCGTTCTCACTAAAATGCCAACTCAGCCTCACGACGCACAGTTGTGGCGCGGAACGCGGAAGCAGCTCACTGCGACAAAATTGTTTTCATGCAACGCTGAAAAGTGGGCTGCTGATCACGCGAATCGATTAGAATTTACAACGGCTGAGTGAAACGAGAGCCCTTTCACAGCAGCAAGCGATGTGGGGGAACTTCGCAGCTCAGCAATTAGATTAAATGTCTACAAGAATGGCTTATCTTCCCGACAACTTTCCGCTAGTGCCATTTTTCAACGACGCTTGCTCTCAGCTGACTTTATAGCTGCCAGGAGCATCTATGATGCAATTAAGTAGAGCAGAAGTAATCTTGAAACATAGTAGTGGAAAGTGCTTGCTTCATTCCGGCATAAAAAAGGGCTGCAGCATTTATCGGTGGATGTTTGAAGCTGTCAGTGATACATAATTTTCATACAATGAAAAAGTGCACTAGAAGTAGGACTTTCGCATTCATGCCGTCATGAAAGAAATCACTTGAAGTGAAGCGTGAAAAATTGTTAGGAAATTATGTGAAGCACAAATTTTATGTGTTAAAAAACTGATTAGTTTAGTTATCTGTACATACTTGATGCGAAATCAGTGCGTAGCACACAGAGACACGGAAGTGATTGGGGCTGATGGCGAACACCCGCGTGTCTGTGAAAGGCGTGTCAGGGCCTGTCAACCGGATTTATATCTATACTATTTAGGCATTCATCACGTGCGATCCCTACACGAAGTCTTACTTTGGTTATGCTTTAAGCTTTTGGTAAATAACTGGGGAATTCATCTCAATGCATAAACGATCAATTCGACATAGCTCCGTATTGGGCAAAGTCAATGTCGTGTAAGAACCCGACAAAATTCGAAGGCTCGTGGCATTAACATAGCTAGCCTTGGTATCAGTTTTCAGCATCAGTCAAGTCAATTTTCGTACTAGATGCAATACACGTTTTGGGCGTTGGTCATTTAACTTTTCCTAGTGAGGTTTCGGTTACGTCAAATGGAACGCAGTTCAACTCAATTTTCGATTGGGAAGCGTAAGGATGTTTTGTGCGGGCGAGACCGGTTTTCAGTAATATCAAATTGTGACTTCATAACTCGGTAACGTAGGTCACTCATTAGCGTCGAATATTAATGCCTGGTGGATGCCAGACGCTTGATATTTCTCTGCTTCATGGAGCATGTAACTATATTACCAGCGGAGCTGTTAAACTGTTTCGTTGTGCCGGGTAAATAGTGCGAACAGAAATTAACTAGCACGTGCTCGATTTGTATCTTCTTCTTATTCTGCTCAGCTCCTACAAACCGTACGCCGTTTTTTTTTCGGCTATAGAACGTCATAAATATGAAAGGAGAGTGTGGTACGTGACTAAAAGCCACGAAACTTAAGATAGCCAGTAGTGACAACACTAAAATCCTCTGAAACCGATCACGTGGCTAATAGCACTATTTATGTAACTAAAGATAGCGTAACATCACGCAACTTCTAGTCATGCGACTTAACTACAAATGTTACCTATGTAGCCACGCCCCTAAAACCACGTAACATCATGCAATAACCATTCATGCGGCTAAGATCACGTAACAGCCAGTGAAATGACACGTTGCAACGTGTATTTGGTAGGGAGATGACAACCAAAAACACGTAACAGCTTAACGCATGAGTAAAATCACACAATATCCTACAACAACTACTATCGCGACTATAATCTAATCACATAACGCAATATTCAGCAACTAGTCACAATACTAAAGACACGTTAACTCAATTCTCATGTCCCTAATATGACGTAACACAACGAAACTGCTCGCAAAATGGCATGTTTCCACCATAACTATACTTGTATTCCCGTGACATGTTCACGCTTAAATCATGTAACAGGTAGTCGCGTGAACAAAGCTATGCGAAAATTCGCAACAGCTAGTCACGTTAATAAAATCACGTACCAAGGAGTAACGTGACTACATTTGCGTATCTGATCAAGTGACATCTTCGCGCCAACAACCATGTAGCAGCTAGTCACGTGAGTTAAAGAAATTGTCACGTAACTTAAAGTCCAGTGACGCGTGTGTACTTTTGGAAACCGGCCAAAACCGGAGAAAGGTAGCCAAGTCTAATCATCCTTTGAACTACTAGCAAAAACAAAGCATATCTATGCAAACCTAGGCATAGTTAAGAAAAGCCTGGTATTACATACAAGAACTCCGAAAAATCTGGGTTCCAGTTCTTCACATTAGTGCGAGCTGCGTTTTCTTTGAAGTTAGCAATAACGCTACGAAATGCACAAGGCTGTACATTGCTCTCTTAATGACTGTACTTGGTAAAATCCAGTCTGAAACTATGTCTTCACAACAGTGCCGTGCTACAGATGAGTCTAGTGCATTTATTTGGTTCCACCTGTTGAGCAGTTCTCAAGTTATCAGGAATATGTGCTTCACGAACATACCTAGATCTACCGTTTCAAAAAGAAAAAAAAAACTGTAATGTTTCATTTTCACCCATTGAATGCTCAAGTGAAATTATCGCAAAAGGATTGCCAGCGGATGAAATTCGCAGTCTGAGAGCTTAGGCGTGAAATTACATTCCTCTTCTAAAGGGGTATTTCACAAGTATGCAATTCTACCTAATAAAGTGCGGCAGGTCCCACTAATTCTGGTAGTCGATGCCATGCGAAGCACCAGGCAGGTGTACTATACAGAACATTTCATCGTGCTGACCCAAGCGTGGCGATTTGGACAAAATTCTTTGCGCATTATGGCATTATGAGTAACATGTATCTGGTGGGCAAGTCCATAAAAAGGAATATCTTTAGAAGTGGGCGGCAACTCTTTCTGAAGCCCTTAACTCTTTGACAAATGTGCCCATTTGAGGTAAATTTGGAGGTGGAATAGCTACAAACACCGTACCCTTTTCGCCCCCCCCCCTGGCTATGGGATGGATGGACTGTATTGTGTTCGGTGGTACGAGATAACGTCGGTACTCACGTCAGAAGACAGCTGTCAGTTTTATCGAAATGAGTGCACGTTACTGTGTGATGATGTGCAGAAACCATTTGCATCGTATTCGCCGATACCAAACAGTGCAACCACAGTTAACGTTGCTATGGAATGGGGCTTATAAAGAGTCTTTTTAAATTAACCAATTTGAAGTTCTAGCTTCCTGGGGCAATACATTACTACTACGCAGAACACCTGAGTTCGATTCCAACACTGAGTGGGATTTTACACCTTTCCGTTCCCCTGAATAGTTCATCACCAAAACCATTACCGATACCGGCCCCGCCAGTGATACCAGCTCCATAAAGCGATCGCGTAAAGATTTTCGAATGTCTCTTATTGTTGTTCCCGGTTTGATACCAATTGTCAAACGCTGTAGCCCATACCCACAATACTTGGGCCGCGGTATGTGGCTATGTGCGAAGGAAAGCTTCGCATGAAGTATGCGACAAGTATTTTATGTTATTCATCTGGTGACCTGTTTATCGCGTTATTCCAAAGTTTGGTGCGTATCAAGTAAAAATGACCACGTGAGCACCCAGGCGTATCAAGCTAGCTACATAGATAGATAGATAGATAGATAGATAGATAGATAGATAGATAGATAGATAGACATACAGACAGACAGACAGATAGATAGATAGATAGATAGATAGATAGATAGATAGATAGATAGATAGATAGATGGATAGATAGATAGATAGATAGATGGATAGATAGATAGATAGATAGAAGACAGACAGACAGACAGACAGACAGACAGACAGACAGACAGATAGATAGATAGATAGATAGATAGATAGATAGATAGATAGATAGATAGATAGATAGATAGATAGATAGATAGATAGATAGATAGATAGATAGATAGATAGATAGATAGATTTGGCGAAAGCTCTAAAAGTTCGTTAAAAAGTGCTTCGTATAAAAAGATGCTACTTCAGTGTCTTCCAGGCTGAAAAAATACAGCGGATGAACTATTTAGTTGTATTGGGCTACATTTTAGTAACTTAAGACCCATCGGCACATATAACGGCTGTTATAAGTCATTTACTTCTTACAAAACCTTCGCTAAATATTGCTTTGACGCGTACATATGTGTATGGCATTAGTAACTACTTTAATTAAATTTCCTACGAGAGATATCGAACGTTATAAACCCTTAAACAACACTTTTATTCACTTCTATCATTACCAATCTAAATGATTTACTATGAGCAATGCCATCTAAAGGACGCTGTAGAGATTATGGTGCCAAGAGAAATGATTTACTAATATTTTTGATATGCAGCTCCTGTAAAAGCGTATGAAAAAGAAAATGACACAGAAGAAAGTGACGGCCGCCGCATGACCAGTGTCGTTTGTCATTCTTCGCAATATGAAAGGAATCGTTAGATTTGAATCTGTATGAAAAATTGTGATAAGCGAGTAAGTGCAATGTGTTGTTATCACAGGTCTTTGTTGCATCGGTCTCGCATAGTTAAATAAATCATTCACACCTTAGTATATTCTACATTTAGGCACATTTGCTCTACTTCCTGCATTTTGTTTTTTGCTTTCGCATCTCATGCGTATTGATCGTGAGGCCAACTTCCTATGCGTACATTTTGGTCACACGTATTTTAATTGCTGCACGATTTCAAGCACACTGTTTTGAATGTGATACAGAGTTGCAGCGTTCTGAAGCTCACGCTGTTTAATGAAAACACGATATAAATTGGCGTTGTTTGGTATACGGCCTTCGCCTTGCACCCGGCTTGCTTTGCTTCTGTTCAGGCCGTGTAGACGTACGCGTCTTATCGAACGTACAAATAGTGCAATCTTTTATCATTGAATGGTCGTTTCTAAAATTTAATGCTTGACAACGAAATCACGCTGGTGTGTTTAAGATATTTTCTGAAGATTTGTTTTCTCTGAATCTCAATGTGCTGAATTCTCTCAAAGCAGAAGGTCATGTTTTTTTCCTGGCACGGATTCACCACTTTTATTCATTGTTGTATTTTATGAACTTTTCACTTAAAGTGTTCTTGTTCTGCTTTGCTTATACTCGCTCTCTTCCCCAGAACACTTTAATGCTCTCTTCTGACAGAACTGCGAAAGGGAGCAGAGAGTTCAGCGCAGGTTTCATAGAGCGCCGCATAATGTGTCCTTCCTAGAATGCTGGCGCGATATACAGAATGATCCGAGCTTAGTGAAACTCGGGATAAGCTCGAAATCTTTCTGAGCTCTGGTGACACTTAATATTTAAAAAGACAACAAAAAACTCAAATCTACCCCATAGTGCGCTGCGTTCAATTGATTACGATGGAACCCGGCATGGCCTCAAGGACAGCTGACAAATTTAGGCGGTGTTTTTAAACCACGGGCATCTTCTTTCATTTTTTTGTCGTTCCACTGAGTACAGAAGTGAACCCAAACAATAGAAGTGTCAGAAGTTTTTCGTGATGATCATGTTTTAGAGTCTTGGGGTGTTAATACTTATTTCAAAACTTTTATTGCATGCACTAAATTTGTTTTAGAAAAAAAATTGACAGATTCCATGTACAACGGGAATCAATGATATGTGAAGCAGAAATGAGGAAGTTGATATGTCACTTTAAAATCAGCACATAGTTACAAGGTGGACGTAAATTATGTCGTACATGACTACCATATCATGATTATGATGTTTGGACACGCCATATACCTTTGTCGTCTATTAACGTCACTCGATACCATGTTTAGTATATGTGAAGCTAGCGAAACGACCGTGGGTGCACTATGAGCGTAGCATGTCGTCACGTTTTACATGGCACGCATATCATGAGAATCATGTTTCGACGTGTGATTTACCTTCGTGTCGTTAGCTTCAGAAATATATTATTTAATATTAAAATTATAAATTAGAAATACTCATTGTAAACTTCACGATGGAAGCGGAAATGTTGAAGGCCCGTGTGCTCAGATTTGAGTGCACGTTAAAGAACCCCTGGTGGTCGAAATTTCCGGAGCCCTCGACTACGGCGTCTCTCATAACCATATGGTGGCTTTGGGACGTTAAACCCCACATATCACTATTATAAACTTCAGAAATAAATTATTTTAGCAACTAAGTGAGTATTCAAAGGACATCAGTGATACGACGGGCATATTGATGCGTAAGAAATACGGGGTTAATAAACCAACGATGAGGGCGCAATGACGAAAAGTATACCCGAAACGAGTCTATGTTTGCCACTGAATATAGTGATTGCTTCTTGCCTCTTAAAGAACAAGAACAATAAAATAATAAAATAAAAAACCGCAGCCATTCGTTTATTCATCGTAATGTGTTCCGCAGCCCTCAGCATATTGCATTAGCGTAATGCAAAGGCCACCATCTCAGTCTCAAACAGCCCCGCTGCTTTCTACGACTCGAGTTGCTGGAAGAGGCTGTTCTCATTTCGTGGAAGCAAAACGCATAAATAGAAAACTTTATTAGGAGGCTGAGGACATTTCTTCATAGGGACTATTAACAGTTCAAATGAGTTAGGAGCAGAGATACCTTGTTTTCAGCGCATTGCAGCGGCTCCTATATATTACAAAAATGGGTGTGATTGAGGTTATTGCTACGCATTCCTTTACCGACGCTGCAGTCTACGACGACAAATACCTACAAGAATGATGTCGCTACAGTGACATTTATGATCACTAGAGGCTGTTAAAATTGCCACAGAAGTTGCTATGTTCGGTATAGAGATACCCAGTAAAGACATATGGCACATGTTTTTTTTTTCTTGCGCACGTATTATTCCCAACAATAGGTCGCAATTTTAACAGCAAACACATTCAGTAGCTTGTGCTCCTTCTTAAAACCTCGCCTAATCATGAACAAGCCCGGGCTCTCTTCATTAGCTTTACGGGGAAGCTTTTAAAGCTATCGCTAACTTTCTTTTTACCGGTGAAACTCGGATAGATGTGCGCCGCCAAAATCGATTGAGCTCCACCCTCCTGTACAGTAGGCGGCAATGTCGTCTGAAAGAGAACACAACGAATAAGAATTAGAGCGACAAGGCGGTAGAAAGAAAGAGGACTCGGAAAGTAGACAGAAGTATAGGGAGTAAATACGTAGCACACTGACATATATGCGCGAAAACGGAAGGGAAGTGATGAAAAATAGATACGAAAAACGGATAAAAAAATAGGGGACCCTGAAGCTTCGCGTTTAGGAGTTGAACGCGACAGCGACATCATACTCCTAGTGTGTACTTCAAAAACTTAGTTCATAAACCTTTTCAAACTTGCTCTGTACCCCGTACGTGGCTATAAGAGAATAGGCGCAGTAGCTTGTGTCTCTTTTGTAGTGGGGTACCGACTTTCAACTACGGAGCCATTATGATAATCCCATATTCTGACGCCCGTTGGTATTAGACGCTTGTACCACGCAATATTACTGCAATATTTTATGTTGCAATTGGAAGCATGCATACAGGACGCGTGTGTTTGTGAAGCACGAAAGCTACATTCTCCGCATTTCCAAGCGGAGCAAGCTTTTTTAATTGTTTTGACAAGCATAGGCGTGGCCGAGTGGTAGAACATCCGATAGCCCCGTAAGCATCCCGGGTCGGATCTGCACTTGACCCTAAACAAACCTGCTTCGGTGCCCACTATGATCAAGAATGTTTTATTTTTAATTTACATTATTTGCATCTTTCTCGAATTTCGTCATGCTTAAGATGACAATTTTTCGCTCACAACCAACGACGCCGACGCCGTTTGATGATTTCGTGTCAGACACGCTTTGTTATGTTACGTTATTCAATAATTTGTGAAAAAGCCAATAGACATTGACAATTTCTCACTGTCCTAGTATGCAAGCACTACCTGTTCTAGTCAGCGCTCTGCTTTGTAGTTTGGTTCCAGGTACATGTGGCTGTCACCTCAATATTTGAACGCTCCTCCTGTAGCGTGAGAGAGTCAGGCCCACCGCAAAATCGGCCAACGTCGCCTGAATATTTCTCCTCAAGTTTTTTTTTTTGCTCTTCAAACTGCTCTCAATGTTCTTCTGTTTAGAGAGCATCAGAATATATTTGTGTGAACTCCTGTAAAACGGCAAGGAAACAAAAGAGCTTCAAATGGGTTACTATTAAATTTTCGCCATTCACATTTCCTGATACCTCTTTCCCTATGTTTTAGATGTTCTAAGATTTACATTTAGCTGGTAGCCTTTTAAGATAAGCACAAGAAGGACAATAAAAAAATGGCAGCATATCCACGGAGTGAATGATGGAGAGTGGGGCGAAGCATCCGTCCGTCCATTCGTTCTTGCTTCCGTCCGTCCATGCGTCCGTCTGTGTGACCGTCCGCGCGTCCATTCGCCCTTCCGTGCGTGCGTCTGTTCGTGCGTCCGCACGTCCATCTGTGCGTCCGTCCATGCGTCCATCCGTCGGTGCAGCCATCCGTGAGTCCGTCCATGCATCTGTCTGTGTGTCCGTTCGTCTATCTATTCAACACTCCGAGTACCACCATCTCGCATATTTTCATTATATATTCCGCATATACACCGCCATCCAGCGGACATTCCAAGGACTAAACGAGAGGTGGCACCTGCAAACTTTCTTACGGCTTGCGCTTCGTGTCTACTTCCCACCTTTAACCACCCCGAGTTCATGGTATATACTAGCTCACTGTATTCATGGCACTGCGGCCCAACGCTCGCTAAATCTTTCTAAAACCAAGGAGGTTGTGCCCAGCGAGTATAACGTAGTAACGCTTTCTTGTCAGATAGAGCTCAATGTACATGTCAATGGCTGATAAGGGGGAATGAGAGACTGAAGAACTCGGCTTTTAGTTAACGCGCCCGCTGCGAATTTTTTATCGTTCAACAACGCACAGGGGAAATCTCCCACCAGCACCACCTTGGAGGTCAACTGTAAAACTGGTTTCACACTACCACTACTACTACGACTACGAGGGATGAACGCGTGTCGCTATAAGGAGTTTCGCCCCTAAAAGTCGACAAGGAGTGTGAAGAAAAGGTAAAAAAAGCCACGAGCTGCCTCGTCGTTAATTTTTTTTTTTTGCGCCACTGCTCGAGCTGCAAAAAGGTCGCGCAAGTCTGTTCGGTTTTTCTTGGTGTCTCTTTATGCGGAAATGGGTGAAGAAGCAGTGAGCTTGAGCGAGCTTGTTTCTTTTAGCTTTTGAGACAGGACATTTTCCTGAAGTTTATAAAAGGTTTCAGCGCGTTGCTTTCATGCGACCGCAAACCAGATCTTTAAATGTTTCTCACGAAATGAGAAACATCATTATACTCATACTTTTTTGAGCATCCGGCTTTTCAGTGTGCTTCGCTTGCATAAACAATTTCGAGGCTCTAGGCTGTCGTCAGTGTTAAAGAATTCGGCAAATCCTACGTACCTTGGGAATAGAATCTATGCGAAGCATGTGGAGGAAAGGTGTCCATGTTAGAATGTTTTTATTGAGTTTCAAATTATGAAATCATGCTAAACATATGTAGAAATGTGGCATGCACAGACGTGTATCTCACGCTCTCAAAAGTGAAGTCTATCCTGATAAAGCACGCTGGTATACGTGAGCAACATTGTACTTGTTATTCAAACGTGCATTAATCGATTAGTCAGTCCATATGAGAAATTTTGATATCTCGAAAGATCATTTCGCGCCGACCAACAATTGGCTGGGCCATCAAGCCGGCCCACAAAGCGGCTGCCAGGTATTTTATTTCGGTCTCTACGTGTGACCGTCCGTGCATCCATTCGCCCTTCCGTGCGTGCGTCTGTTCGTGTGTCCGCACGTCCATCTGTGCGTCCGTCTCTGCGTTCGTCCACGCATCCGACCCTGCGTCCGTCCATGCGTCCATCCGTCGGTGCGTCCCTCCGTGAGTCCGTCCATGCATCTGTCTGTCTGTCCGTTTGTCCATCTATTCAACACTCCAAGTACCACCATCTCGTATATTTTCATCATATGGATGGATGGATGCTATGAGCGTCCCCTTTATAACGGGGTGGTGACAAGTATGCCACCAGGCTCGACAAAAAAAAAAAACCTTTTTTCTTTTTTTATGTTGGCCTAATGCCTCTACTTCGATAAATTCTATCTTAATGGAAAAAAAGGTAAATTTTCAGCTTAAGTTCTCTGCCATTTACGGCACACTGTCCATATTTTATTTTTCCAATATTATTTTTGTCCTTTCTCTCTAATTTTCTGCCACCAATACTCTAACCGTCTCTTACTTATTTCAATCGCGGGTGTGTTCAGCTTTCCATTGTTGTCCCTAAAACCCAAGGCTTCCTGTAGGCTCGTGCCCAAACGTACACCTGGGTGGATATCTCCACATTCAATCAGAACATGCTCCGCCGTTTCCTTATCTTTCCCGCAGCATGTGCATTGTTCTTCTTCTTTACTGAATCGTGCTTTATAACTACGCGTTCTAAGGCAACCCGATCTCGCTTCAAACAGTAAAGCGCTTCCCCTTGAATTATCGTAAAATGCCTCCCTCCTTATTTCATTTTTGCCCTTTCGGTAGTTACTCAAAGCCGGTTTTTTCTCCATAGCTGCCATCCAGTAAATCCTCTCCGCCTCCCTGACTTTTCCCTTAACGCTCTTTGTTGACATATGGCTCACAATACCAGCCGTATATTTACTAGTGAGTCTTCTAGTTCTTTTTCTCCACTGTGTGTCCACGCTCTTCCTATACAAATAACGGAACACCTTCTCTGCCCATCTACTCTCCTTCATATTTCTTAGCCTTTCTTCGAACCTTATTTTGCTCTGCGCTTCCCTCGCCTCAAAACCTGCCCACCCCATATCGCCCTTTACAGCCTCGTTTGTCGTCTTCCCGTGAGCACCCAACGCGAGGCGTCCCACAGTCCTTTGATTTACATCCATTCCCGATTGTACCTCTGCCCTCATGCACACCACTGAGTTCCCAAAAGTAAGCCCTGGAACCATTACACCCTTCCACAGACCTCGAAGCACCTCATACCTATTGTATCCCCACAACGCTCTGTGCTTCATTATTGCCGCATTCCTCTTTCCTTTTGCTGCCGAGGCTTTTTCCTGTACCTCCATGTATCTATCACTCTCATTTACCCATACTCCAAGGTACTTGTATTCACTTACCCTCGGTATTTCTTGGCCTTGTATGGACACCGTCTGATCACAGGGATCATTGAATACCATCAATCCACACTTCGTTACACTGAATCCTAGTCCAAGAGCTTCACCTTCCCTTCCGCATATATTCGCCAGCTGCTGTATATCATCTCGACTGTCCGCAAATAAGACGATATCGTCCGCATAAAATAAACCTGGAAGCTTCTGCTCAATCATCATGCCGCCCTGTTTGTGTGACAGATTAAAACCAATGTTGCTACCTTCTAGCGCTTTTTCCATACTCACCATGTACAGCATGAATAACAGCGGGGACAAAGGACATCCCTGTCTCAGACCCCTGCTAACCTCAACGTTCTCTTTGCTACGCATTCCTTCCCACTCTATGCAAACTGTATTTTCTCGGTATATCTCCCTCAAAAGCTGTATACAGTCGTCGCCCATGCCCATTCCTTTCAATATATCCCACAAAATTTACTGATTAACGTTGTCGTATGCCCCAGTGATGTCTAGAAAAGCCACGTACAAGGGCCTATTCTCTATTTTAGATATTTCTATACACTGAGTGAGAACAAACAGGTTATCGTCTAACCGCCTGTCGACTGGAAATCCGTTCTGAAGTTCTCCCAAAATATCGTTATGTTCGGCCCATGTTTCTATTTTCATTTTTACTGCTTGCATCGCCAACCTGTATAGTACCGATGTAATGGTTAGTGGTCTATACGAGCGAATCTTGTCCTTTTCTCCCTTGCCTTTATAGATTAAGTTCATTCTACTTTGTCGCCAACTGTCCGGTATTTGTCCGTCCTTTAAGCTTTTTTCTACTGCTTTTAACAATGCTTCTTTAGTGTTATGTCCTAGTTCGTTAATGAGGCTAACGGGAATCCCATCTAAACCCGCGGCAGTGCGCTTTGGAATTTTTCCTTCGGCCTTTTTCCAGTTGAAATTATCAAGTACTAGCTCTTCCTTTGTTGCTTTCTCCGCCACACTTTTACTCACCGGGGAGATCCCCTGGACGCTCTTTTGAAACGAATCGGCTGTTACCTTTTGGATGTAACCTAGCGCTTCGTACCCTTCCAATTGATTTCCTCCTTCATCTAGAATATGTTGTTGCGTTGTGACAGACTTCCTACCTAGCGCCTTTATGTGGCTCCAAAAAATCCTAGGCGCGGCCTCCTTTTTTTCGTGTATCTCTGTCATCCAGCGTTCACTTTCACCTTTAATTTTTGCCTCTACCAATTTCTGTACAAGGGATTTTTTCTCTAAATATATTTCCCATATTTTTTTGACTTCGTCCTGCGGCCGCTTCTCCTTTTTTGCCTTTCTATGCTCCCGTGATGCTTCGCGTCGATTCTCGATCGCCTCCCGGATTTCCTTGTTCCACCAACTTTTTGGCTTCCTTTTCCTTTCCAGCAAACAGTTTTCTTCTCTTTCCCTATCTCCTTCGTCATTAGATGTAACAGCTCACTATACTCCCAGTCCTTGCCTGGTATTTCGCCTACTTCTTCCTCGACTCTTGCGGCTATATTTATTATTTGTTTGTCATTTAAATACGAGCTGCCAGACTTTGATTCCATGCTCATATTTTCAGTTTCGTATCCCATTTGTAATGTTATTCGTTTATGATCACTACCCAAGCTGTTAATGCCTTCCTCGTCTATCCTCACTTCTGTCAGTTTGTGGTAAATTCCTTCAGTCATGAGACAATAATCAATACTTGATTGCTTGTTTCCGACTTCCCATGTGATCTGGCCGTCACATTTAGGCCCCATGTTAACTATCTCCAGACTATGTTGCTCGCAAAGATCTAGTAATAACTTCCCATTGGTGTCTGAATATCCGTCAAGGTCATGTATGTGGGCATTCATGTCCCCTAGAAGGATGATTTCGGCCCCATTACCAAATTCCTTAATATCCGCACTCATGCAATCCACTATCTCCTGATTCTTTACTCTGCAGTTATTCCCCGTCCACAAGTAGGCTACTCCTAGCCACGTTTCCTTTCCACCTACTGTGCCCAGAACCCAGAGGTGCTCTGAACACGTCTGTTTCACTCTAACCCATTTGGCTCCGCGGTGAATTAGCATTCCTACACCCCCACCTTTCCTTTCCGATATGGTCCTGTTACACCCTTCCCAAACATAATTTTTAATATGTGGTGGCACTTCCAAGTCTCTAAGGTGTGTTTCTGTAACCGCATACACGCCTATCTGTTCTTTGTTTAACTGCTCCTCAATCTCTAACCATTTTGCCTTCTTTCTGCCACCCTGCATGTTTATGTAACTAATTGCAACACGCGCCTTTTTACTTTTTCTTTTACCTTTTTTCTGGTTTTTCGCAATTCTACCTGTCAAAGCGTCCTCCTGGTTGTTTTCCCTGTTACGAGCTACCCCGGACTCCGAAGGGCCCGTGAGCCCCCCAAAAAAGCTACTGCGCGTCCTGCCAGTCGCCAGCCCACCTCGTGTCCAAGCCTCTTATCGAAATGAATCTTGTCTCTTTGGAATCCACCCCACCTGTGCACTTCCCTGTTTAAATCCACTACCTCGAAACCCTTCTCTCGACTAATTCGCCATATCTCTTTGTTTGCGTCGACAACCGCTCTTTGCAGGTTGACGTTGCGTACTGGTACTTCCGGTACTGTTCATACTACAATTTGCACCTGGGGGGACACGGTGCGCATGTCATCCACCCCTTTCGCCAAGGTCGTCGCTAGTCCTGACGATTCTTTTTTCAGGACGTCATTTAACCCTCCCGCAATTACAACGAGGTTACGATTGTTAGCTTTAGCTGCGAGTTGTTCACCCGCTTGACTCATTACTGTCCCCAGCGTTTGTCCTGGGAACGTCCCTATCGCAACTCTCTTGGCGCCTTTCACCCTTTCTTTGATTGCCGCTGCGCATCGGACTAAATTTGAGTCACCGGCGATGATGACCTGTTCAGACATTCCTTCTGAAACCTGCACCTGGCTGCTGACTAGGTGACTAGCGTGAGTCACGGCTGCTGGTTTGCTCCCTCCCTCCCTCAAAACTACTTCCCGGTAGCTGGGCCCTGTGGCCAATGTATCTGCCTTTGTCATGCCTGTTTCCCTCATCTCTCCCGCACGGGGGGTCGTCGCCATAATGCTTCCGCCGTCACCTGCGTCTTCGTTCCCTTTCACGACCTTCGATAGGCCCTTCTCGGCTGCCCGGAGCCTTTCCTCCATGGCTGACGTTTTCTCTCGCTCCTTCGCCAATGCATTCTCCAGCTCTGCGATTTTCTCCATGAGCCCACTCTGGACCGCCATCATATTTTTCCGCATATACACTGCCATCCAGCGGACATTCCAAGGACTAAACGAGAGGTGGCACACGCACACTTTCTTACGGCTTGCGCTTCGTGTCTACTTACCACCTTTAACCACCTCGAGTTCATTGTATATACTAGTTCACTGTATTTATGGCACTGCGGCCCAATGCTCGCAAAATATTTCTAAAACCAAGGAGGTTGTGCCCAGCCAGTATAACGTAGTAACGCTTTCTTGTCAGATAGTGCTCAATGTACATGCCAATGGCTGATAAGGGGGATTGAGAGACTGGAGAATTCGGCTTTTAGTTAACGCGCACGCTGCGAATTCTTTATTGTTCAACAACGCGCAGAAGATATTTTTCACGGGCACCACCTTGGAGGTCGAATGTAAGACTGGTTACACTATCACTACTACTACGACTACGAGAGATGAACGGGTGCCGCTATAAGGAGTTTCGCCCCTAAAAGTCGACAAGGAGTGTGAAAAAGAGGAAAAAGAAGCCACGAGCTGGCTCGTCGGTAATTTTTTTTTTCTTGCGCCACTGCTCGAGCTGCAAAAAGTCCGTGCACGTCTGTTCGGTTTTTCTTGGTGTCTCTTTATGCGGAACTGGGTGAAGAAGCAGTGAGCTTGAGCGAGCTTCTTTCTTTTAGCTTTTGAGACAAGACATTTTCCTGAAGTTTATGGAAGGTTTCAGCGTGTTGCTTTCATGCGACCGCAAACAACATCTTTTATTGTTTCTCACGAAATGAGAAACATTATTATATTTATACTTTTTTGAGCATCCGGCTTTTCAGTGTGCTTCGCTTGCATAAACAGTTTCGAGGCTCTAGGCTGTCGTCAGTGTTAAAGAATTCGGCAAATCCCACGTACCTTGGGAATTGACGCTATGCGAAGCCTGTGGAGGAAAGGTGACCATGTTAGAATGTTTTTATTGAGTTACAAATTATTAAATCATGCTTAACATATGTAGAATTGGGGCGTGCACAGACATGTATCTCACGCTCTCAAAAGTGAAGTCTATCCTGATAAAGCACGCTGGTATACGTGAGCAACATTGTACTTGTTATTCAAACGTGCATTAATCGATTAGTCAGTCCATATAGGAAATTTTGATGTCTCAAAAGATCACTTCGCGCAGACCAACAATTGGCTGGGCCATCAAGCAGGCCCACGAAGCGGCTGCAAGGTATTTTATTTCGGTCTCTACATAAGAGATGCCCGCTACGCATTAAGCGGGTAGTGAACGACAAAAGTGATTTTTTTTCAATTTATTTTTTTCTCCCCGTTTTTGGCTAGATACTAAGTGTCAATCACCTGAGGCAAAAACCCGCCTACCAGTGACTTACACCCGCCCGGGGGTATGTGTCACTGTTTAGAGGAATGTGTTTTACTACGTATGCGACGGGATAGCGACTATATTAACGCGAAAGCTTTAGAGAGCTCGAGTCGCAGAAAACCCTACGGCGGCGTCAGCCCCGTTGGTTGTGAGTGAAAAATCGTCTCTGTGCCTGTGACCAAAAAATCTAGTTACCGAGATGGCCGCGAGAGGCCGCTACTTGTCTACGCTTGCTTGGGCTTCACTTCGGGCTTCACCCTATAGTTCAGGATGATGGCACACAGTTTTTCATAGCACTGGGATTTAGGGACAGGGAGGGCGAAATAGACTTTAGGCGGGTAGAATTAACTAGAAGAAGGTTATCTGATTCGTGGCTAAAGTGAAAGCACGAGTGAAAATTAAACCCTTCACTGCAAATTACCAGTCCTCAACCTCACTATTTAAGGGGAAAAAAAGATAAATCTAGTTTTTGGTTCACTAAGTATTACGGCTTGGTGGCGTTAGCCCCCGCCCGATCTAAAGGAAACAGCCATATCAATCCATCCATCCATCCATGCGCGTGCGATCACACTGAAAAAGGCGCGCGTTCGAAGAAAAAAAAAACAGTGCTGAAGGTAACTAGGCACGGTAGTTTCTTTGCCCTGCCACCCCTTCCTGCTTAGCTTCCACCGCTTTCGTCGGGACGAGAGAAGAGATAATGCAATCGCCGCGTGCGGCAAACCTCTTCAACTCCACTCGCACTGGGTGGATTCTTAAAATGTTTGTGGCTGTGAATTTGTGAGGCAATGAGCCCTTCTAGTGAATTCATTGCCATGGTTACTTGAAAAAGTGTTTCAAGGCCCCTTTAACGCATTTTGTTTGACAGGTGTCACGACGAAAACGAGCCCATTCGATGATAATAGCGCGCGCTGGCCTAATATATTGTGTGCGTGTTTGTGTGCGTGCGTGTGTATGTAACAAAATATATTATTAAGTATGCGCTTAGCGGCTGAAGGGTAAACTAGGGCCGGTTTACGCTATCGCGTTCTGCTCTTAAAGACGACGCTTAAGGGTCCACCAATTTTCTATGTCGTGAGCAGTGCGTCGTATTCGTCAAACCATGTTAACCTACTATACTAATTTCGGTTCACTCCAAGTCATAGGTGTGAGCACGAAGACACCCAGCGGTAAACGGCTAGATAGATAGATAGATAGATAGATAGATAGATAGATAGATAGATAGATAGATAGATAGATAGATAGATAGATAGATAGATAGATAGATAGATAGATAGATAGATAAATAGATAGATAGATAGATAGATAGATAGATAGATAGAGATAGATAGATAGCTAGATAGATAGATAGATAGATAGATAGATAGATAGATAGATAGATAGATAGATAGATAGATAGATAGATAGATAGATAGATAGATAGATGCCCAAAGTGCTTGCAGTACGCAAAGAAAGGTACTTGGCATTCAGTAATATTCACTAGTGGAAGCAAGTCATGTAAAAGTATCCGCCACTGGAAGCAAGTACGAAAGTAACTTTTCAAAACATGGCATTGTATTGGCTCATCTCTTTACTGAGAGTTTTATCGCATTTCAAACAATAAATCAGTGCCGTTTGACGATCACTATCCCTATCAACGGCTAAGTGCTCATTTAGATGGTTAGTTGTTGTAGTCATAAAGGTGGCTGTATCTTCAACGATACTCTTTCGCGCAAATTTTTACGACAGTCAAGAAAAAGAAGCATATGCGAATAAAAAAGATTGTATGCGTACAAATAGAAAGGAAGGTCGAATACATATCATGTACATCGTTCATTTCTCTCCCATTTTACAATGTTTTACGGGTAATTTCACACAATATAGTGTGAGAAATGTGGGCTTCAATTTCATCTTGAAGACTTTTATCCCTGCCCCGCCGCGGTGGTCTAGTGGCTAAGGTACTCGCCTGCTGACCCGCAGGTCGCGGGTTCAAATCCCGGCTGCTGCGGCTGCATTTCCGATGGAGGCGGAAATGTCGTAGGCCCATAAGTTCAGATTTGGGTGCACGTTAAAGAACCCCAGGTGGTCAAAATTTCCGGAGTCCTCCACTACGGCGTCTCTCATAATCTTATTGTGGTTTTGGGACGTTAAACCCCACAAATCAGACTTTTATCCCTGATGCGATTCAGGCCACTTCTGCGCACATGGTCTTCACCACACAAAAAGTGAGGTGAACCACGGAGGCCATAAAGTAGTACCATAAATAAGAACGTTATTGTCTGTCGCCGACGGCAGCCATCACCGTCATCCGCAGGGATAAGTTTTAATGGCGAAGTTTGTACATGGAGCTGATGCGCCCTTCTGGAAAGACTTGGCGCGTTCTTAAATCTTCGCCGTCTTCCTTATTTTGTTGATTGTTACAATCGTGCCTGTTTGGATTTTGTTACACCGTACCTTTATTGCATTGTTTAGTAAATTTATGCGTTTGGACGGCGCGCTCACTACGCGAAGAGACGGTGCAAAAGGTGACCCTGAAGCGACCGTTCTCCCTTACACCAGCGCTTTGTAGAGTTGGTTGGATCGGAACCAATAGGCTTAGCTGCCAGCCTCACTTTGCATAACGCGATCCGTTGTAACGACTTCCATTGCTTCACCCTTGCAGTAAATCTGTCGTCTATATTGTTTTCGTTTTACTCTTGAATCTAGTGCGGACGTTCGAGCACACGTTTAGCGCTAATGACTTTGGATTTAAGTTCGAACGTCGAAGAAAGGGAACGTTGCCTGGACCGTATTTTTTTTAACGACGCGGTCTTTTTGCATATTAATGAAGTGGTATGAGCCTCGGGACAGGAGAAGAAGAAGCACGAGAGCCGGGGCAGGAAAGAAAAGAAGGATGAAATTAGGAATAAAGGCAGATTAAGATGAACGCCAGTTTCTTACTGAAGCTATAATGCTGTTCCGTTGTTTTAAGTAGAAACAACACTACAATATTTTCGCGCAGCCTGCCATCGAAGGCAACATGTGGGTGGGTGACGTTCTTCGTTGACGAGGCCTCCACGGACAAGATCATCTTTTCGAAGTACCAAGTTCAAGATGAAGCAGAGGTAGACCTACCTCGGGAGCTCTGCTCGGAAGAACTCGTGAACCTGGTTGTGAAAAACGCAGCCATGGACACTACTGAAATACGACAGAAAAGTGCTGTAAAAGTAAACTTGCGTGTGGCGACCTTCAACAGCCTAGTTCTTCAACCAGCACGTCGAAAAGACTCAGAATCAAGGTCTTCGACGGAAAAGGTGAGCCTCATTTTGAAAGCTCTTCAGCTGCAACAGGAACAGATGGTGCAACAGAACCAAATAATGACATCCCTTATAAGCTCTTTAAATGCTGAGAAACCGGTGCCCGAATTCCTAGAGCCTGAAGCCTTCGACGTTATGTCTTCAAGTCCAGAAAGTTGGCTTGAGTTCTACGAATATGCCACTGAAAAAAAAAACAGGTGGATCTCCGATGAGGACAAAATCACTAGCATGCGCGTTTACTTGAGAGGTGTTGCACTCAAGTGGTATGAAATATGCATTCAGGAAAACTGTAGTTACTCTTGGAGTCAGTGGAAGAAGAAACTTTTGACCGCCTTTGGAAGCAATTCAGTACATAGATGGAGTACAGCACTTAATTTATAGTCCAAGCAAAGCTTCCGTGTCGAGTACTTCTTCGAGAAACGCTGTCTTTTGAAGCTTGCTGAGCCTTTGCTTCCATATACGGCCGTAGTAGCCTAATAACGCATATATTACACACTGAAGTCTTGAAGCAGGCACAAATACGGTCACCAAAAACTCTAGATGGCCTCCTGGAGTGTCTTCAGAACATACCATCAACTTGGGAAACAAGCATAAACTCTAATTCAAGCAGCTGTTTTAGTCGGAGTAAAGCAGACTGATCAAGCCGCGATCAGCGAGAACCGAGTCACCTCGCAAGTAGCACGGATAGCTTGACCTGGCGCGCTCCAAGAGGTCGAGTGAATAAAATCGACACTGAATCTCAGGAGGATTCGACAGAAAAAAAAAACTAATGAATGAGGGTGGTCAGTCCCACCCGATGACTACAAATGAGACTGTTCATTTAGGTTGCTCTAGCCTACTTCACATAACAGTCAACGTTGGAAACAAGCGGATGATAGCTCTCGCAGACAGCGGTGCATCTGTGTCCATTGTAAATGCCAAGATGGTGGATTCACGTCGCATGCGTAGTGGGAGAGTGCTACGGGTACAAGGCTATGATGGAAAAGTAACGTTACGTGATCAGTCGGCCTTTGTAAACATCGAGTTCCAGGGTCAGAAAATATAAAGCAAAGTGTGCGTGGTAGAGGGGGTGACGTACGACGTTTTGCTATCAAGACCAGATATAAAGAAATTAAAGATCAAGATATACTGGGACGATGTGGTTTTAGTCGAGGCCGTAGCAAAAAACAAGACATATCAAAGTAGACAAAATAACCTACGAGTTGTAAAGTGCGCGGAGGATATCGCAACGACCTACCCTGAACTTGTATGCAGGGAAAGCTATCCTCAGGCTTTGAACTCATACAAGGTTCCTTTTGCGCTCGCTGACAAGACCATCATCCGAAAATTACCTTGCAACATGTCAAGAGAGCGAAAGATTTGGCTCAATAAAGAGTTGCAGGAGATGCTAGATGCTGATCTCATACGACCATCGGTATCACCCTTCGTTTCTCCCATAACGATCGCACCGAAAGAAGACGGAACCTCCAGATTATGCACCGACTACAGGGTTCTAAATTGTCAGACAGAACTCGTATTATTTCCTATGCCGAAGATCGACACAAATATAGATGAAACTGGTGGTTGCTGACATTTTTCCCACATCGATTTGTGTAAAGGCTTCCGGCAGATCCCACTCACCGAAGAAACAAAAGTGTACACAGCTTTTATCATGCCAATCGACCTCTACGAGTATAACCGGCTGCTTTTTGGTTGGAAAAACTCGCCAGCGTGATTCCAGAAGATCATGAATGACGTGCTAAGGCCATTCCTTTGTGTTTTCTTTAATGTGTACATAGACAACATTTTATTCTTCTCCAAAACAGAGGCTGAGCATAAAGACCATCTGTCTCAGGTGTTAAACGCCCTAAGCTTAGTACATCTCAAGGTAAATTTTAAAAAGAGTGCATTCTTTCAACGAAAGGATGTGTTTCTTGGACGAGTATTCGACGGGAACACCAAATGCACGAAACAAGGGTCCGTCGAGAAGATCTCCCAGTTGAAGAAACCATATGACGTCCATTCACTGCGTGTATTTATGGAATTGACAGGACATTCACGATCTTTCATAAAGAACTTTGCTGTCGAAACTAGATGTCTCACACGTTTAACACAGAAAGACGTTCCCTTTGACGGGACTGACAAATGGGAGAGAATGTACCGTGACTTGGTGCACATAATTTCTTCTGAAGCTGTCCTATGCCTACCAGACTTCACTCTACCATTTGATTTGAACACTGACGCCGCACAATATGGGACGGGTGCAGTGTTGTATCAAAATTGTATTGAATAATCCAGCCGAGAAAAGCGACACGTAGTAGGTTACTACAGTTACACGTTCAAGCCATCTGAATTTAACTACACTTCTACGGAAAAGAAAGCACTGGTGGTACTGAAGGCCATTGAGTACTTTCGTACGTACCTGGAAGGTACGAAGTTCACGTGGTTCACCGATCACCAAGCCCCCACTCATCTCTTGAATACGAACCAAACTAAAGTACGTATTGCTTGATGGTTAATTAACTTGCAGTAGTTCGACTTTACCATCTCGCACCGACCAGAACCGCTTTTAACCAATGCAGATGCTCCATCAGGTTTGACGGTACGAAGCAACACAGAACAATCCGAAGAAATCAATGAAGTGAAGCTGTGGGAAGGCTCCGAAAAACTGGTTTTTACTGAAGGTCGGTATCAAGTCCCACCAACACTTGTTTCCAGAGTCCTTTATTTGTACCACGATAGCCCAGAATCTGGAGGACACGGCAAATTTTGGTACACCTACAACAAATCGGTCAAGACATTTACATGTCCTCACATGAAGAAAGACGTCAGTCAGTACGTTCCTTCCTGCCATGTGTGTCAAGTACCCAAAGTCGAGTAAAAAGAACCTACAGATGCTATGATACTACCTTGCCACTCGAATGTACCTTTCGAAGTAGTTCACCTAGATTTCGCAAAACTAAATAAGAAACAGGAAGGAGTGAAGAAAACGCAAGCTTTTCTTCTGGCCATCGATGAATTCACGAGGATGGTCGCGGCATGAGCAGGAAACGAAGATGCAAATAGCGTCATAACCCTCCTCGAAAAAAACATGTTTAAGACTACGCGGCCAATCGTACGCGATAACTGCCCTGCGTTCAAGAGCGAAAAGCTAGCAAGATGGGCTCGGGATCACAATATATCGATCAAGTTTTGTGCTTCATACCATCCCGCAGCGAATGCGCTGGCAGAACGTGCCATACCGGACGTGAAACAGTACATCAATATGTACGATAGTTTGCCTGGTGGATGGAAATGTTCTTTGGAAGCCGCCGTGAAACATCATAATCGATCCTATACAAATGTCTTGGGGTGCAGTCCACAGTACGCTTCTTCAGGACAACCCCCAATTCTGCAAGCAGACCGTTAGTTGGGACTCTTGGAAAACATCAAGATCATCGAGGAGAGGCAAGAGAAATCACAGGAGAAGAGATGCCGAAAACGAATGAAGAAGAATTTCGACAAGAGGCATCAAGCAGACATGCCAGATATTCAAGTCACCAACCTCGTACTAGTGAAGAACGGAATAATAGGTGACAGTGCCAAATTTTACGGTCCTTACTCTGTGACCCAGACAGCCACCCAGAACGGAATTTTGAAGACTATCTAGTACACTGGTGAACGTGGATCAGTTGAATGCGCTTCAATTGAAAATGCCTTCAAATATTACCCCAGGAGGGGTAATCGAAAGAAACCGAGAAGGGTGAAGCGGTATGAGCCTTGGGACAGGAGAAGAAGAAGCACGAGAGCCGGGGCAGGAAAGAAGAAAAGGAGGAAGTTAGGAATAAAGGCAGATTAAGACGGACGCCAGTTCAATACTGAAGCTATAATGCTGTTCCGTTCTTTTAGGTAGAAATACTACAAATAATGTCATCACTGATAGACGAATGGGTAGCGTTCATTTGCTTCCAGTAGAGAAATTATGCCCATTCTGCAATATTTGTGTCTATGCTCCCCGTGTGTGCAATATTTATCAGTGCAACAGGCTGCTATTCCAATTTTTTATGGCCTTGCTTCGTGTACTTTCTTACATATTTTGGAGTTAGACGCGGCTTGTATATTTTCTTCCGAAGCAGTGCGTTTTTAAATGACAGAAGGTCTTACGGGCAGAGCAGACCTCCATTAAAGCCAACACTAAGTGCAGCGGCATCACAAACGACATCACAGGGATTGGCGAGGGTCATTGTCGGGTAAAGTGTAACATTCATTTTTCTTTCACAAAACTTACCATCACTGCTGCCTGCTTTGTTTTGTATTGCTAATGATCCTCTTCTATTTCTTTAGCAATAGAAGAAAGTTGTTTCTAGCCGAGTTGGTGATGTGTGACGTGCAACATACTTCTTAACGGCAATGTACAACAACGAAAGAACTGAGAAAAAAGAAGAAAACTTTCTGCAGAGGACAGGCGCTAAGTGTTATTGTACATCTTTTTTGTTTTCTTGGCAGTGAAAATGGTGATGGGCCCTGTCAATCCAGTACCATCATTAAAGTGAGAAGTCCCGTCAGCGTAGTGTAACTACAATTACGGTGACAGGGCCCGTCACCATAGTGAAATTGTAACAGTGTCGGGGCCCGTCATAATACCGATGCAGCTATAGCGATGGGCCCCATCATCATAGTGTAATGATAAAAATGAGAGGGGACCCGTTGTCGTAAATTTGTAGTCGTTTTAGACGCCCTCACTTAGCTGGTCTTGTGGCGCACTTGGTTGACGCGCAGTTGGGGACGCGGTCGTGCCGCAGGCCGTCAGTTCTAGTTCCGTCTTGTTTTTTTGATTTTTTATTGCGTCAGTATTGACGTAACTGCTTTCAACGAGTCTTAACTTTGCTTTTTGCAAGAAAATAACGTCGCTGTTTGTGCGGGTTCTTAGCCCAACCACGTTGATTTTTCAAATCGCAGTTGCGTTGGTGCATAAGGCCAAGAGCATCGAAGCCTGATGCTAGGATGATCAATGATTAGTGCGATATTGCGTTAAAGAGCTTATTTCGCCAAAATTCTGTCCTAGGCTAGTTGGTTGTGAGAAAAAAATTATCTTCCTACGTGTGACCGACAAATAGAGAACAATTAAATTAGGATAAATAGGAAAAAATTATTGTAGAAAGTGGGCATCGAACCCAGGTCGTTCGCATGGCCAGTGGACGTTCTCCCACGCGTCTGCTTGTAAATACAGTGAAAATAGCTTCTTCTAAAAAGAAATGTAGTGAAAGTAACTCGCGCCTCACAACGCACGCGTCCTTTATGCATGCTTCACAATACAGCATGAGATAATACATTAATAATGAGTGGTACAAGTGCATATTGCCATTGGGCGTTAGAAAATGTGATTATCCAAATGACTTGATGGTTTGAAGCCAGTCACCCACTGCAAAAGGCACAACGTTACTGCACTGATATCTTCAACACGCAGTGCGTGCATAACAAGTTCGAAAAAATCTCATGCACTAAGCGTTAGGAGAACGCGCTAGAGACAGGATATCGCTATTGCATTTAATTCTTGAAGGCGAAGCCTAGGAGTCCCGCAATTTTTTTATTGTTTGAATCTTCTTACAACCACCATAAAAACTCCTACTATTTACGCACAGTTCTTTCTATAGTCCACCGAAAAAAATTAAGCCTTTCAAGTTTTGCGGAGAAAATATTGCGCGTCCTTGGGAGAAGATGTTTGCCTAAAACATAACGAGGACATTTCGCGAAGTAATATATAGCAGTTGTAATTTTTGTGCCTTATTGTGACCTTAGAAGTGGGGCAGTTCGGGCTAGTTGGTATGACATGACGATAGTAACAGCGCGAGAACACAACAACGACAACAGCACGACGTCTCCTTCTTGTCCCTTTGTCGTCGTTCGGTTCTCGCACTATAACTACCGTTATTGTTACCGGCTCACCCACCTAGCTGTTGTATTGTGTTGTTAGGTTAGGCTTAATGCTGCCGCTTAGGGTGCTTCGAACTTCGAACCACTCTAGTCGTATAAAGTATGCACATAGATCCCTTTTGTTTCAAAACAACGAATGCTGCTTGCTAGAAGAACGTTAAATATTCACATTCCGAGAGTCTATAGCAGCTGTTTTATGTTTTCTTAAAACTTTGAGCATGTATTCTGCGAAATTGTGTACAAAATAGAACGTAATTACTAAGTGTGGCAGCGCAACTGACGAAGGCGTGCTCTTGTGCAAGTGTAAAGCTGCATTTTAAAAAGTGGTACGCTAACAAATTGCGCTGTGTCATGCTTTTCCAGTTCTCAAACCAGAGCAGACTAGTAAATTATGAAACAGTACCTTCATTTTAAACGTACAATACAGAAATGCGTATGTAGACCACTGCCAGAGACACTACAAAACCTTTGAAAGTGCATTTTTCTTTTTGTTTAGTGTGAACTGCAGGGGATGTGTGATATGCGACTTCACAATTTTAAGGCAAAATACAAGTTCGTGGCCTGTCTAATTATAGTAACAAACACATAAAACATACAAAATAAAAACGACCTCTTTGTTTTTAGCATGTCTTGTTTGTATAATATTTCGTTAGCACGAGCAACTGATATCAAATTTTTTTTAAAGTTTCTTATTCCTCTTTCTTCGCGATGTTGCTCGCCAATACAGGTGCACTGATAGTAGCACATGTGCTACACTGTGCGTGTCTTTTTACGAGGATCATTCAATCTGCGTTTTCTAGAAAGACACTTCGCAACGCTCACAATGCAGTAAACACTATTACTATTACCCCACTAGCATTATAGATAATGTTTGCAATAATTAACGGTGCGTTTGTTTTCACAGACGCTTCACAGACTATTTATGTACTTACCCTTTCTGGCTCTATATATTTGAGCACATGTGAGACCCTCCGCAAACGAAGCAAAGGAGAGTCAAAAAACGTGTCGTAAGTGTGCATGTATTTTTTTTTCACCTGCACCTGCTTGCCCTGGCTTGCTTGCTGTAATTTGTTCGCTCTTCACAAAAGTAACTATAAATGGTTTGCACTTTACTCCACTAAGAGACACTATAATCATGAGGGACGATTTATTAGTGGGTGTTTGAAGTTCAGGCTGTATGGGGTTCCTCGAAATGCACCAACTTCTAAGCGTATGATCTTGTAAGCACCTTGCAGCCATCGATGTTTCCACTCAATGATCAGAGTGCGCTTTATAGTGTTCGAGCTCATTCCGGCGAGAGTACAGCCGCTGCTTTCATACAGCGCGTGGGATCCATTCATACAACATTAACCCGGAGTGGCGTGTGGTGCGATCGATAAGTCTGTAAAGAGAGAGCCTCCAACTGATTCGGGTCACGTAAATACCACGCGCATCAGTAGACGCTTTCAAATAACACTGGTCGAACGCTCTGTGCAATTCTCTGGTAGAGGTAAGTGGCCATTAGTAATGACCCCAATGGAGCTGCCTGCACCTGCGCCTGGGGACGCACGTTTCACTGCCCGCAAAAGCGCCGGTGAAGTTAGTGCTGGGCTGAAGCTGACAGCTGAAGCTAAAACCGCGTTAATTTACTGTACGTCTGAAGTATCGCTGCTCGAGAAAGAGCTGTTTGGCAAAGCTAATCGTGGCCGATGTCGAAAATTGGAGTATAATTGGCCAGTGGAAGAAAAAAAACCAAATCATGTTATAACTCCTTATATTTACTGTCGTTGCTCTCTTTTTATTTGCCCATTAACGCATTTCTGATTTAGGCAGCGTTAATTTTGTTCTTCTGGAACAAGCATCGGTTATTTCAGATGACTTAGCGGTATGATTTAAATAAAAATATTTGACGTTACTTACAAAAAGACTACCCAGTTTACCTGTTCCGGCTCTGATTTCATTTATCGTGGGGTGTCGGTATTGTTATTGCGAACTGCAGGTAAGAATATACAGTGGCCACACTGCGATGGTCTAGTTGCTAAGGTACTCGGCTGCTGACCCGCAGGTCACGGGATCGAATCGCGGTTGTGGCGATTGCATTTCCGATAGAGGCGGAAATGCTGTAGGCTCGTGTGCTCAGCTTTAAGCCCACGTTAAAGAACGCCAGGTGGTCGATATTTACGGAGCCCTCCACTACGGCGTTCTCATAATCATATACTGGTTTTGGGACGTTAAACACCACATATAAGTCAATCAAGAATATACAGTGCTACAGTTCATTACAGATTGTTTTGTGATGCGCTTTTGCGAAACGGAGAACTGCTCTGTAGGACACACAATGATATACTACTGCACTGTTTATTGTCGGGTCACACGAAGCGCCCCCTTACTGCCAGCCGGAGCTGAACGAATCCCATTAGGTCAGGTGAAGATAAAGGTCTGTATTCGCAAACCAACCTCAACCATACCTCGAGTTTTTCTTATCAGTTTTAAGCCTTTATTGCGCTTGATGAATAATGTAGGTCCGTGTTCATGAACCAATTTAGGTGTTATCTTTAACACTGTTACCATTTCAGTACCCTTATAACGCACATCGAGATTACAGGAACATGAGGAAAACGTGAGGTAAGGCCTAGGTTAGTTTGTGAATACGGGCAAAAGACATGCATGCGCAAGTACAATACACCTTACGCTAACAAATACACAGATTTATTTGGCGAATACGGCACGAGGTGTGGCTCAATTGCAGATTCTTACATGATTAATACGGGCCTGTGTGCCCGAACTCCAAACCGAGGATCTTGTGACGACCCTGTTGAGCGACAACAGAGAATGTGAGATCCTCCGGATAGCCAGCCTCGGGACACGACTCTGAGCAGTCAAAACAACTTAAGAGGTAACCATCACCCATCACGTGAACCATCGCGTCACCTCTACTTAAATTATTCGATTGCAATAAAAAAGTTGACAAGCTGACTTCGTGATTTTATCGTCTTTCCTGGGGCATTCCAAGCTAGGCCGTATATTTGCGAAAACCACTTAGTTAACCGCTTATGAACACATACTCCAACAAAATTGTTAATATTGCTAGACGCATATTGACATTTTGTGGGACGATGCACGTGTGTGCCTAATGAAAAGAAAGAAGAGTGGTCTCCACTCGGTGTATGGTCTACCGGTCACGCCACTGCTGCTCCTGGTTTGAAATATATATTGCCCACAGCCTCGTCGTTACGGCGCCTCTCTACCGTAACAATATTGTTAAAGTGGACCACTGGGCGCACCTTTTTTGCATTAATCAATATGTTAATGCCACAAAAGGGCAGCACAAAAGGGCGCACCTGGTGTTGCTAATAGCACCCCGTGGCCGTGCATGCGTGTTCTTGCACGTGTGCATGTGTGTGCTTTGTTTTGTGTAGGCGTGAGTTTCAGTCGTTCGCGTCATCGTGTCTTTTCTCTCCCATCAGCCCTATAGCGAGATAAATGTGAATGCAGTGGAGCGTTGGACGGGTAGAAGCAACATCTAAGTCAAAGTCTTTGTGTACTTATCAATCTAGAGAATTCGCAAGGCATACAAGTGTAGATCTATGAATATGTGTGCCATATTTTAGGTAATATTCGACGCAAAACGCATTTTTCTGCACTAGTTATAATTTTCGGCACTAATTTTATTTACTTTTATCTCTAATGTATACGTCTCACTTCTTTATAAAACTGACGCTGCCTAAATTTTTCGTTTTTTTATTTCAACAAACATGCTCCATTACATGGCGCGCATATCACCATGTAAAAGTTTAATGCGATACACCCAAATTGTTCTGCTCGACGGCTGGAGTTGAGCTGCTTCTCACCACCTAAATTCAGGAAAAGATACTTATGCTTCCCGCATCTGTGGAGATCTAAGGATGTTGCATAAAATCCTGCGTGTTTTTGCAACATGATAGCTCAGCTGTCAGCAATTTTGACCCCGAATTGCTCAGTTTCGAGTCTTTCGTGGGCTCCAGTTGCAGAGAAGGATGCTGGGACAAAACTTGATTTCTGTTTTTTTTTCGTCTGGGTCAGAGCATGCAAGACCAAAGCATTTGCCATTTACGTTGTGGTCTTTACTTGCTTGGTGTGATGTAGTAGCTCAAAAAATGCGAGCATAGCAGACGACAGCGCCACATCACCTGGAAGATGAGAAAAATGAAGGGGCATTGGAGCGCGCCCATTGAAAAAAAAAGAGGAGTTGTAAAAAATGATCTATCAAGAGGTACAGTGTGGCCAATCCCCCATGTGGGTATGAGCCAAGATCTAGGAGACAAGACAAGGCAAGACAAGGAGACGCTCGAGGAGAACGAAGCTGTTCGGTCGCCGGCAAGATGACGCAAGGGAGCCTACGGCAAACCCGCAACTACGCGCGAGGTTCGAAAGGCTGGGTTCCTGTCCTGGAGCCATTGACGTCCTCTGGGGGCACGGCGTGTCGGCGTGGCCAAGCTCGAGTTCTCGGTGAGTGGTCCTGTGGACATCTCCGGTACGGCGAGCGCCTTCGAAAGACTGGAGCTGCTGACCATGTTTACCGAGCCGACGTCGCTGACAGTGTGCTGCTACGCCTAGACCTGGTAATGCCCCTTACAGTGGTATGCTGACCTGGAACGCAAGCGACGACAGCATCCGAGCACGCAACGGGTCCCCCTTCAAGACACCGGGCTACGGCACAGACTGTGAGACTGTTTACTCTTTTCTTTCGTGTGTGAACTGCGTGCGTGTACGACTTATAGTACTGTACGTGCAATAGTTTTTTTGTTCGTCCAATATAACTCCCGTTTGTTTTGCTCACTGTCTCCATCTTCCTCGCGTCACACGCCTTGCTTTGTGACGAACCTAACACACGACACTTGGCCTTGACAGCCACCAATGAGAATTGGGAACCTATGAACCATAAACTACCAACAAAGCAGCAGCTCACAGAGACAATGCTTGTTTCGGCCCCAACCTTTCGCAGCAATCCCTCTCAATACGAAAAAAAAAACTAAACACCTGTTTTATTTGAAATGATAAGTACTAAGTCACTCTTCACTGACAATTTACCCGGTTTCTCATTTTTATGTGCCGTTCATTCATGTGTTCTGCATAAATGAAGGCCAGTATCTGTAGTGAGTCAGTTGTTTACTTCCATTTAAAAGTGTGCTGTTGAGCCCGATAAAAAATCATCCTGTGATTATACTTAAAAGCTGTATTCTGTTTCTTTTCTCTTTCGATTTCATTGTTGAGTTGGCAAGGAAACTCCCACAAAAGTAAATTTTAATCCTAAAACATGCCTATTGATCTACTAGGAATTCAAAAGGGGGGGGGGGTGGAGAGATACACCAAAACCAACAACCGGCATTCACGAAGAATTGGACATAAGGAAGCTAGCATGAGCTGACTACACCCAGCTTCCTAAGTTTTCCCGAGGTATTTTTAAGCAGAGAATTTGATGCCGGGAAAGAGTAGGGGGCCATACTTAGTTCAGTGTTTTTGCGTTTTGCTTCGCCTTTAGGCATAGTCCTGTAAAGTGCAAAAAAAAAAGCGTCCAGTCTTGTTGGTCCCCTCAGTACTTCATGCATCGTGAAGGCATTTTCAGGAAATTACCCCTCTGTCACGTCGAGAGGCTTGTGAGGACAAATTAAAAAAAAAATGTCAAGCACAGTGTATAACATTGCGTTTAAAATTTTCGTACACTCGGCTCAGACTTTGAGGAACCCTAGTGCTTTCGACGAGATTTTATATCTTTGATCTATTTTACATACAACTGGCTTGTAAAATGGGTATTGCAGGAGTGTGATTATACAATGCAGAATGCGACGGAACCCACAAGGAACACAAAAGAAGTAACAACAAAAATCACAACAATAAAGAAAACATGCTTTTGTTATACACCATAATTTACAGCCGGAATAGTCACACCATCATTCGCGGGGGGAAGAAATGTGGCAATGTAGTAAATTATTTGATGAAATAGTGCTGAGAAAAAAACTATGTGTAAATATATCAGTGCGCGCAAAAAAAAGAGAGTTGAAAGGCTAAGTTCGGGGAAGTTACGAGCGGAGGAAAATTTCGCAATTGAAAGACATACTGTGTTTCAAATGCGATATGACTTGCTAATTATGTTAAAATAAATTTTAATAGCTGTACATGACGACGTTTAAAAAGAGACAAAGCTAATAAGGATGGGAAGTATTCGTATTGCAAAAAAAATCACAGCATATCCTTGGAGTGATTGATGATGAGTGGGGCGAAGCGGCCTTCAGCCTGTCCGTTCGTTCAATCTTGTTTCCGTCCGTTCGGGTGTCCGCACGACTGTCCATCCATCTGTCCGTCCGTCCGTGTGTATGTTCACCTGTCTGTACATCCCTTCATGTATCCATCTATCCATTCGTCCGCACGTGCGTCCATCCGTCCATTCGTCTGCTAGTCTGTCTGGTCATCCGTCTGTGCGTTCGCCTAGTGAACACTCCAAGTACCGCCATCTCGCATCTCGCGACCCATGTGGCACATACCCACTCTAGAGCGGGTATGTGCGAAGCGTGTCACGACGATGGACAGGGGACATTGCTCGACTTTAAGAAGCATCGCCCCTAAAATAAAACACGCAGCTTTCATCTGAACTCCTTTCTGCCTGAATACTTGACCATGTCTATCAAGTGACCACAACGAGGAGCTGTAGTCACTCATGAAGCAAGCATAGGATTCCTCAATTAAGTGCTTTATATCTTTTGGAGCACTATTCACCGTTAGATGTAGATATCTTAGCTGTTTTAGGGCTTCAGAAGATCTTTGAGGAATGTGAGTAGACCTTGAATGATCATGAGTAGATGTAACCAAAGTGCTTCAACTGCCTGACTCCTTCTCAAGATCAGCAATTCGAAGATTATGTTAAAAAACGGCAATACAGTTTTGTAAAGGAAAAGAAAAGATCAGTTATCAATCAGTCTTGATTTTCTCTTTTCCAATACATATATAACATTTTTATAAAGCACGATTGTGTTCTAAACATGCGACTTCAATTTCGTTTTACCCACACCGAGAAACAATAAAATGCTTCTCCTAGAAGCCAGCTTTAAATGATATGTATGTTTAACAGTTCGCCGTTATTGCGTCCACGTGTGCATAGGGCGTGGTTAAGTTGTATAATGCAAGTCGCGACTGAACGAGAGTTCACTTGTTCTAATTTTCGGTGGGATGCTTGGGGAATATTTTCTCCTGATTTATTTTTCTTTGTGTGTTTTTACATATGTACATACATGTTAATATCCGAGACTTGAAGGGAACGGCGAGAATCCGCCATATAGTTGTAACGGCGATAAAATTACACTACACGTATCCTCATTTCTTGAATGTTTGTTACCAAAACAAAATCAATCGTTGTAGTTGATTGTAACACGAGGAAAATTGAAGAGTGCCGGCTTTGTTATTGCGGTTTACGTACTAGGTGCAACTTAGTTTCCTGGTCGCACGAAGAAGCAATACCAGAAGAATAAACAGTTTCACTGCTAAATGTAGAGGGTTTCCTTTGACATTAGTACGAAATGAGCGTAAGCACTTGAAAGCTTGTCAGTTAGTATTGAGTTCTAATGCCATACCTCTACCGAACAGATAAAGACCAGATAAATAAACAAGCAGAAATTGAATAGCTTGTAAAAGCTATAAAAACACAGGAATAACTACTAGTAAGGCGCTATTGCATCGTACGTTTTGGACGACACAAACAAAATTATTTTGGGGCCAATGGCAAGGTGAAATCTTAAACCAAATTTAATGTTCTCTCGCCGTTTTTCTATGTAATCTCATCTCGTGTCGTGGACCTAATTTAACGCGCAACAAAGAAGGCATGTCTCATAACGAGCCTGCACTTTGTTAACACAGACCTTTGGGTCTTCAACGACATAAAGAAAGCAAAATTAGTTATCGCAGTACTCAACACAATGTTTGAGAATCAATGAAAATATTTAACAGCCCTATATTGAGCTCAACCGAAGACGCTGCTCAAAGTGGACGCCTGATAGCTCCCGAAACATTCCTGCTTCTTTTAAAGTTGATTACCCAAAGAATTAGCCTTTTCTAGCACTCTTGGTGGTATCTGTTAAAGGCACTGCCATGCAAGCTAACGTCACAAGGTTAGCCACCTTAAAGAAATTTTCATTTGGCTTTCGCTTTCAGGCTTATGAAAGTGATAAGGCGCGTCACAAACACCAGCAAAAAATAATATTGTTTGGAGTCTTCAACTCACTGCGCAAAGGAATCTGATATTAAAAGTTATGCGAATAAATTACACCTTCCCCATTTCACAGTGTGCTGAAGAAGGAATTAATTGTGGAAAAGAGCAGGCAATGTTTTCCGACGAAAGCCTCTTATGAATCTAAATTTTATTGATTTCATTCAAACTTAGTTGTTATGGTGACGTCGTTAATTTAGCTGCTTGAAACGTTTTAGCAGTTGTTCATCCAATCGCAGAACACTGAGAACAAGACGAATAAGACAATACCGCGGCGTATGACGTACGAAGTGAAGCATTTATGGAGAGTGGACACAAGTCTTCCAACAAGGTCTTCTCTCATGTGCGCGTCAAGTATTCCAAGGAAATTTAGATGGCACTGCACCTACAGTGCCTACGCTTCACTGAGCAAATCTATTTTCGTTTAGCAGTAAGGTTCAGAGATATGTTTCTAACGCATGCCTCCGTCTCCCCAAGGATAAAGAAGGCATCCAGGATTAATCTTTCTGATGTATACTTTTCAGCGGCGACCAAGAGAGAGAGAAAGATGGATGAATTGAAAATGCTGGGAGGTAAACCTGGTAAAAGTAACCAGTTTGCTACCCTGCGCAGGCATGGGAGAATCGGAGTTATAGAGAACACATAGATAGATAGAGAAATAAAAGCGAAACAATAGAGACATACGCGCATATGGACACACATGCAGGATGTTCATCAAAAAGTAGTTCTGAGAGGCCACTTTAACGCAGGAAGTTCATTAGAGCTTGCACAGCCTTCTTTTGAGACGTTAGCTGCAGTCGATAGTGCAGGATTTGTTCTTCTTAAAGAGTTTGCTCGTCTAGTTTATCAAACTTATTGCAAAGTGTCTTTCTTTGTAAACTGCACTGTGGGCACTACAGAAAATATGAAGAATCGTTTGAACACTGCCACAGTGGTCGCATGTTGCGGCGTCGGCCATCCCTATATGCGAAACGCGTACACATGCGTACATGCGAGACCCAACCACACCATAGAGACAAACGCTTAGCGTCACAGCGGCAAAGTCCTGGTGAAATTCGAACACTGAGGGTTGGATCCAAGGAATACTGCCGTGCATGCTCTAAGTGCGGCTTGTTTCACAGTGACGTGGTGCACTGGCAAGCAAGCACGTAGAGCTTCTATGCAGCGTCAGTCCTCGAGAGTAATTGTTTTGTGTATGGGCAGAACTGGTAGCATGATCGGCCCGTTAATTGACGATAATCCCAGAGTGACTTGGGAACCATTGAAAAGTTATTTCACGTCATTTTTCATGTAAACGAAGGGCGCCTAGTGCAATCTCAAATACCTGCTGCTCGTGGGGGCCGTTGCGTAGCAGTGAAAAAACAGATTGCAGTGCCCCCTTTGAGTCCTTAAGGATCGCCCATTTTTGCGCACATTCATCAGTAATGAGATGCGATGCGACAAGCAGCACCACGAGCTCTGCTGCTGTCCATGTTGTCGGGTGAGACGGGTTACATTTGATTGTTGTGGCCTTCACAAGTATTATATGACGGCTGCTGTTAAGCTGTTTGGCTTAACAGAGCCATTGGTGTATACGTGCGTTGAGTCTCGGTACTTCTCATGCAGCAGAAGCAAAAAGAGCTGCTTAAGAGCCGTTGACAACTTGTCTTCTAATTATGACAGTTAGTGCCAGACTCATGCTAGGAAGAGCCAGATACCACGGAGGGATCGAAGATCTTTTGGCGGGTGAGAAAGATATAGGAAAATACTCGTGATACGCGCCAACCATTTCGCTAAAAGAGATGTGTGGTCTGTAAAACATAAAAGAGGCTAGGTGGTGGCGGAGAATGTGAGCAAGACGTATTATGTGAGTCCTGAGAGTTTCAATGTCAATGTGTGCCTTGAGGAGGTGGTCGCCGACGATCGCAATAAAAGCCGCCATGGATGCAATAGCAGGCAAACCTATAGCGAATCCGAAGCGCTTGGTCGTGAACACTTCGTAATATTCGCAGGCTTTTTTTGGTTACGTTGGTTAATGCAGGCAAGCTGTGCCGTAGCAATCCAAGAAAGACAACCCTGTGCAGCTGCAGCATTGCAATGGGGGGCATTCCGCAAGTATTTCCAGCGAAAAACTTCAACAAATGGCATATGGCGATCATACAATTTTTGAGGTACGATACTTGATCACTAGTGTTTGTGCTTGCAAACACAAGGTTCATCATACGCTACTTGTATTATCCAAACAAACAGTGCGTTTCAGCAGTCGCGGAAAAGGAATCTGCGTGTTCAAGTACGCATTAGTTGTGAACCGTAATATACACCAACATTATACACTAACCACCGCTACACTCTCTCTGTCTCTTCGTCCCTCCACTCCATATATATATATATATATATATAAAGGTCACCCCAAGGACTTAGACACTCAGCCGCTTTTTCTTAAACATGGAATTCTATCTGCTAGGAAAGTATATAATCTTAAACTGATGCAACACATCCACAAACATAAACTACAGGATTCCTTTCCACGCACTGTATCAACAACATATGGCTTCAGAAATTCTACCCGCAAAACTAAGAAAACACGCACGAACTATGGCAAGCAGGCTATTGATTATAAGATCATACAATTGCTAAACCTTCACGAATCGAATATAGACTTTACTCTAAAAACTAAACAATTTAAATGTCATCATAAATCCTTTCTTCTTTTGACTAAAGACATAGTAGATCCATAGGCTTTTATATTTAGGAATACTTGTATACTGAGTTGATTTTTTTCTTATTGTGAACAATGATACTTAAACAGAATCGTTTGATACCAAAATTGTTTCCTGTTTATGTAAAACATATTCTGAATGTATATCATGTAGAAATAAGCTATGTAACTAAATAAGATATGTATAATGTCACTTATTTGTATATGTATGTTACTGATGTGTGAATATGTGTAATATGGCACTGATGCAGACTGTATCAGGAGGTCAAGACCTCGTCAGGCTATTTAGCCTTTAGTCTTTGCCTCCCGCAGGGAAGTTTTTGTATTTTTTTTTATTCTTTCCTGCAAATAAACTTTGAAACTTTGAAACTATATGTATGTATGTGTGTGTGTGTGTGTGTGTGTGTGTGTGTGTGACGTAATTATGACTGGGAGACGTGGCCTGTCTCATACGCCATGTTTATTCTAAAAACACTTCTGCGTTGGCTTCTACCAATCATCCCTACCTTCTTACGTCACAAGATTTTTCCTCCCTCCGACAGAATGCGCGAGCTAGAATCTACAAAGCATGAACATGTGGAGTCTCATAATCAAAAAAATAATGCCAGAAAATGCAGTAGTTCCATGTCACACGGCGGTTCCATGCACTTTCACAAAAAAACGTTCACAGGAAAGGCAGTCCGGTGATATCTAGGAGACCTCAGGCGGGCGAGGTTGACTGTTGCGTTCTGGAGAGCATAACCATGCCTTCAGCTTGGAAAATGATGATGACACAGCCTGGTTAGTAGTGAGAAACGAACAAGGTTGGGAGTCCTTGTAGCGTTGGAAGGTCAGATGTCTCGTGTGTTGCATTCTGAGTCGTGACTGTGACATGCTTTGCTTCTAGAATGCGAACTTCTTGACAGATTGTTACGGCGTGATGCCCGAGTGCTGGAGGTAAGCAAGAACTGCTTCCGCATCTTTCTTGGCGTTTTCCGTGGTGTTGTGGTCTGTGTAACTGCAGGCGCGGGGAGCGTCTCTGGCTTCTTACCTTTGTGCGAGAAAATTTGACGCCTTGGAATAGTCTTCGTGTTGGAGATTTAATTTTCCACTGCTCTCAATTGATGAGTGTGCTTCCGTTGAATTTTGCGTTCGTCGATGCCTTTGTTGCAGTCTGTTTCGTTGTCGCACGTGTTTGTGGGCTTGACTCTGCTTGCTTCGCTGATATTGCTCAGGAGATGACTGTAGTGGAGCCTTTTCCAGAATTATACATTCCTTTCTTTCGCAAGTTGACGTGTTCTGTAGACAGCTGGTGCATTGTGAACTGGTGTCTTGTTTATCGGGCATGGTTGGTGGTGCGCCATCATTGCTAGCATGCTCTTCAGAGGTTTCGGTGACGTGGTTCAGTACGGACGCTGCTGAAAGACAACGGCGTACGTGGTTTGATGTATGTTGTACTTCTGTATTGGTTCAATTTTCGAATTGGTGAGCGCTGCATGAGGCTACCACAGGTGACATGACATCAACGAACTGCAGATTTTGGCAAGTCTGTGGTGCCGTAGAAATGAAGCCTTGCGACGAAACACATTCAGAGTTGACAGGTAGTTCATCAGGGGCTTCTTCTTCGCTGTTCACTATCAGTGGTTCTTGCAGCTGGTAGAATGCGACGTTCGATGCGTCTGAGCCTTCTGTGTTTGGAGTTTCAGGTAGCTGTGCACTGGATGGTGACACCACAACAGGCGTGGCTCGGTCAGATTTCAGTTGCGCATGGCCCTCTTCCAGTGCAACTAACAATGTGAGATGTTCTGGCACATGTATCTTCACAGGAGGGTCAGAGCCTAACTGAGTATCTTCCAAGTTTCTCTCTTAATATCAACCGTAGTGAGCCTGTGAGACGTGAGGTGAGCGTTGTGAGCAACTGAAGAGCCAAGCGACGGAAAAGCAGGAGGTGGCCGAAGTGCGCGAGATGGAAAGTACAGTGCACAGGGTGGCTCCTTAACGTGAGTGCTACGGTGCAGTGATGACGTAAGGGTTGGTTTTTAATCAGACAGTTGCAAAATGCGGTGCGATGGAGGATGCACTCTTCCTGTAAACAGATCTGGCTGTTTTTCAGTAAAAGGGTGCTTTAACTGGTCTTGTTTCAAAGGTAGATTGATTCTGGGTGTTCTAACGCGTGAGCAGTGCTTTTGACCGTGCCAACCGAGTGCAATTGTTTCCAGATGGTTGGCAATAAGAAAGAATTCATCATAGTCACGAAAATGGGTGATCATCTTTTTCATCTTTTGCCACGATTCGTCGTTTTCAAATATGTGTGTCAAGTAAAACTTGAAAGTTTCACCGAAGACGTAGTCAGTGAAGTTGGTGATCATCTCCCGTTCCGACCAAGATGCAGCGGTGGCGTGGAGCTCAAAGAGGTTGAACTAGTCTTCTACGGGTCCGTCGTCCGCTGATCTGGAGTACTTGGGGATGTCAAGGTCAGCAGATGATTCTGACATGATGCTGGTCAATGCGTTATCAGCATTATCATGATCATCATCATCACCATCATCATCATCATCATCAGCCTGACTACGACCACTGCAGGACAAAGGCCTTTCCCATGTTCCGCCAGTTAACCCGGTCCTGTGCTTGCTGCTGCCAATTTATACCCGCAAACATTTTAATCTCATCTGCCCACCTAATCTTCTGTCTCCCCCTAACTCGCTTACCTTCTCTGGGAATGCAGTTAGTTGCTCTTAATGACCAGCGGTTATCCTGTCTATGCGCTACATGTCCGGCCCATGTCTATTTTCTTTCTTTATTTCAACTATGATATCCTCAACCCCCGTTTGTCCCCTAATCCACTCTGCTCTCTTCTTGTCTCTTAAGGTTACACCTACCATTTTTCTTTCCATTGCTCGCTGCGTCGTCCTCAATTTAAGCTGAACCCTATTTGTAAGTCTCCAGGTTTCTGCTCCGTAGCTAAGTACTGGCATGATACAGCTGTTATATACCTTCCTCTTGAGGGTTAGTGGCAATCTACCTGTCATAATTTGGGAGTGCTTGCCAAATGTGCTCCACCCTATTCTTATTCTAGTTACTTCAATCTCGTGGTTTTGTTCCGCGGTTACTACCTGTGCTAAGTAGACATAGTCTTTTACATATTGAAGTTCACTATTACCTATCTCGAAGTGCTGCTCTCTTCCGAGGTTGTTGTACATTACTTTAGTTTTCTGCAGAGTCATTTTAAGACCCACTTTTCTGCTCTCCTTGTCTAACTCCGTAATCATGAGTTGGAATTCGTCCCCTGAGTTACTCAGCAATGCTATGTCATCGGCGTAGCGCAGGTTACTAAGGTACTCTCCATTAACTCTTATCCCTAACTGTTCTTATTCTAGGCTTCTGAAAACCTCCTGTAAGCGCGCGGTAAATAGCATAGGGAAGATTACGTCCCCCTGCCTTACGCACTTCTTCATTGGTATTCTGTTGCTTTCTTTATGAAGCACTATGGTAGCAGTTGATTCGCTGTAGATTTCTTCCAGGATGTTTATATATACTTCATCGACGCCCTGATTCCGCAGTGTCTGCATGACGGCTGATATTTCTACTGAATCAAACGCCTTCTCGTAATCTATGAAGGCTTTGTATAGCGGTTGGTTATATTCTGAGCATTTTTCTATAACCTGATTGATAGTATGAATGCGGTTGATTGTTGAATAGCCTGTTTGAAATCCTGCTTGTTCCTTTGGTTGATTGAATTCTAATGTTTTCTTTACTCTGTTAGCAATTACCTTTGTAAATAGCTTGTATACTACAGAGAGCCAGCTGATCGGCCTGTAATTCTTCGAGTCCTTGTCATCTCCCTTCTTAAGTATTAGGATGATGCTAGCATTTTTCTAAGACTCTGGCTCTCTTCCCATCAGGAGACACCTCGTCAGGAGACACCTCGTCAGGAGACACCCGTCAGGAGACACCTAGCATTACGATGCGTAATGCTAGGCGCCTATACGGTAGTCCATGTGTGGTCAGGATGTCTTGCGGAGAACTGCGTCGATGCTGAGCGACTGATGAAGGGGCAGGCAGGTCTCCATCCTGTCGACTCATGTGACGGTATGATGACTGGGAGACGTGGCCTGGCTCATACGCCATGTTTCTTCTAAATGCACTTCTACTAAACATCGCTACCTTCTTACGTCACCCACCCACCCACCCACACACACACAACAAACACACACACACACACACACGCACGCACACACACACACACACACACACATAGATATATATATATATATTATATATATATATATATATATATATATATATATATATATATATACAAATATATATATATATATATATATATATATATATTATAGGTGTGTGTGTGTGTGGAGTGCACGTTTTGCTATTTCTAAATTTATGCTTTAGGCCTAGTAAAAGACCCCACTGATTGAAAATTCTCTGCCGTGGTCAAAACCTGCAGGTGACTGCACCTGGGTATACAACTGTATTCGCGCGTGAGTCGAATTTTCTCGCACTGCATGTAAAACGAGTATTGGTTTAGTTGAGATACTGGTTCGGCGACGTGCGAGCTAAACGTGCTGCAGCAACATGCATGGTTACATGCAATGTACAAGGCTGCATACGAGCTTGAAGTGCCAATTTTGCAACCTTTTTTCTATATAGTTAAAACAAGTTCGAATAGAGCCTAGCAAAAAGAGCCTTTTCTATTAGCAGAAAATCTTGCTGAGGATTTATTATATGCTTACATACATGTCCTCACTGTAGTGTCGGTCACATTACTTTTGCCTCTTCGCAGATTCATTGATGTGCTACATATATGTGGGTTGTAACGGTGACAAAAAGTTTTCTCACGTGGCTACATATTCAACGGCATATGGGCGTACGACGTCTATTACACAATGGTGCTTCAGAATGCATTGACATGTACTATTGATTGATATGTGGGGTTTAACGTCCCAAAACCACCATATGGTTATGAGAGACGCCGTATTGGAGGACTCCGGAAATTTCGACCACCTGGGGTTCTTTAACGTAAACCAAATCTGAGCACACGGGCCTACATTTCTGCCTCCATTGGAAATGCAGCCGCCACAGCCGGGATTGGATCCCGCGACCTGCGAATCAGCAGCCGAGTACCTTAGCCACTAGACCACCGCGACGGGGCGACATGTATTCCCTAGATGAAAAATGAAATCAATATATGAAGGGTGTACTAGCACGCAGCGTTGGACCTAGTTCGATTTCTGCGAACCAGTTCCTTTTCGTAACCAATACTCCGACTCAGTGCCTCAGCATCAAACTAGCAAAAAATCTTCGGTGCATTGTTCAATCGACGTAATTACATCTCCGACAACCCCATTCAGTACTAGGGCACCTTAAGTGCTTCTTCACTGCTTTCGGTAAAAAGCCCTTGTTCTGCAGCCCTGTAGGACTGGAGAACAAGAGCTTTTACTGAATACTCCACCCCTTTCGGTATTAGTTCTCCACTGACGTCGCTCAAGATTCAGTCTTACGCTTTTATTCTTCTTTCTCGTATTTTTCTGAGGCCTCCTTTTGTTTCAGTGCCAAGAATGCTTGTTCTTATATGTGACCACACGTTTTTGGTTCGTTTTTTTTTCTGCAGCTCCACAAGTGAGCTAAAATAAGAAAACCCTAGCCAGGTCTGCTGCCTTGATCTGATGGCAAAGCCGACAAGAGGAACGGCTTCTCCAGATGCTCCGAAAGGACTTGTCCACCTGCTTCAGTTCGTTGTCCTGACCGATTTAGTGGACAGGCCCCCATGTCTGGGATTGTTTTACAAGCCGTCTTTGTGGACTTGGTTTTTATCTTGAAGGCAAGGGGCGTCGCATCTCCGAAATAAAGTCGTGCTGACTCGTAAAGTTTGAATGAGCAATGAGCATAACTGCTTGCACTTGTCGACACGACCTTAGTGATGCATGAAAGCCACTGCTTTATCTAAGCTGTCCAGTGTGAGGAAGGCAGGTAGGAGTGATGCATGCACCCAAGAGCATGCCATTCAAAGTTTATATGAGCAGCTTTCTGGTCAAAGCGATAATTTGACCAAAAAACAAAGGCTAGCACAGCGTCAGTGCACCAATTACGATGTCGTCAAACAGATGTTGTACAATAGTATAGTAGAAGGTACGTCCTGTTTTCATGCTTTTTTCTTATTCATTTACATTTGACGTTGAATTGAGCTGTTAACAAGTCATCCAATTGTCTATCCTATTGATTATGTACGGGTTCACGTTCTCTTCTCAAATATATTCATGTTCTTTGTCTTCTTGACCAGCTGGCACTGCAGAATCAGTTCACATGCACACGTTTTCCTCATTTAAGTCGTTACTTTGATTCAGTAAGTCAAATTTTGCTGTATGTTTTCGAATATTTAGGCTCGAACCAGCAGTTGTGACATGAGAAACACCATTTTTTTGCTTACAGATGCACGAACCAAGAGATATTACGTGTCGATTTTAGTAACTAAAAAAATCACTGCAGGTGCCTAGCAGCTGGGTCATCGCTGGTAACGACTTAGATGTACATAAGCGTGTGAGCATCTATAGATGCGTTATAAACTTACGTTCCTGACGCATCTTCAGAAACATTGAGGTTGTTTACCACACGATTGCAATTAGAGAGAATAAAGGGGTGAATGTTGCATGAAAAAAGTAATACTTCAACAGAAGGCCGAAATGCCCGATATGCTTTGCTAGCACGCAATGTAGAACAAAGAAATGATTTGTTTGCTAAAAAGCATGCTGCAAACAGAGCGATACACCAAAACGTAAACATCTGGCCTATACTATGGCTGCCATAAATACCACTGCAGTAACATAAAAACATAAAAAATACAAGAATAAAATAAAGAAAATATCATAGAACGGCGGTGATATCTAGGTCATTCTTTAATCTGAGGTAAGAAAAAAATGCTCGGCCAACACCATAATTATATCTTGGACAGATGGAACAGAGCGTATGATGAGGGTGAGAAGTAAACCGTTGTGTGATATTTGTAACTTCTCTAGTTAAGCATTTACGGCAAACGGCAACAAAGACCACAATATATCTAGTTCCAGGAGGCACCCCACCTTCTTCTCGGACCAGTTTCGAAGCCTTTGAGCGAAGCCATCGTTGTTGGTTAAAGACAGCTTTCTTGAAATACCATGTTCTCCCTTCCTCCCTCGTCCCATCCGCAGGAAATCAAGCAAGAGATTCGAAAATGGGCAACGCAGGGTGCACCGCGTAAATAGTGTTTGAATAGAAAGAAAAAAAAATGTCCCAATAAAAGTTGCGGGGAAAACAGGAACAAAGGTATTTGGTGCAAGAAACCAAGCGCGAGAGAAGAAAAGGAAGCAAAGTTGAATGCCGTGGGGCATTGACTGCAAGAGTTACTTTCTCAGAATTGGTTGCTTACTTTCAAGCCTGTTCGTTTGGCCGGTGATGAATTGCGGACAATATGACCGCAGGACACGGGCCAGCGAAACTGCTGCTTCATTCCTGTCAAAGGTAGTGTACTTATTGCGTTCGTTTTCTTTAGCTCTCTGTTGTTGCTGCTTACTAAATATCTCGGTGTATACGCAGCACATTTTTATACTCTAGAGCATTTAAAGCATCCCTGTTTTTTTTTTTTCGTGCTTCTACATTATTTTTACATATCCTTCTTTACTTTTGCTTCCTGCATGTCTATAATTTATATAGAGATAGAAGCAGTGTGACCGAGCTACCAAGTGGCAGTTCTGTTGTAAGGTGTTGTTTAATACTGTCTTGCTGATTTATTTCTTCAATTTCCGCGCTGTGCCATGCAATGGCATCGCTTTCCTGACATACAGTGTCCTCTTTTACTACTGAGAATGTCACGAGCGAATCTTATTATGCTGCTTGGTGTAGAAATGTCGTTCGGAGTTTGACATCCATTTTATTCGCTTTTTGCCGTTTTTTTTTTGCCGTTTTGTTTCTGCCATCTGCTTACAAATATGCACTGGGTGTTTTTGGTGAGCAAACAGTGCTGTCTGGAAAGAGCTAGCAGAATGAAGTTGAGATGGCAACTTTAAGACTGCAGCGATCTTTTCTCGCAGAGTGCAAGCACTAAAGAAGACAACAACAACAACAACAACAACAACAACAACAACAACAACAACAACAACAAGAAAAATTAGAATTCACGCAGAATTTTCTTGACTGTTGTCTGAGTGCCGCATGAACGCAAACTTGCAACGTTGGTTTCAGGCCTCAAACTGGTTTTAGATGGTATCAGCATGCAATCTTTCATCCTATTTGTAGCATTGATAAGCTTCACACATATCCGCATAAGAGAAAGTGAATGGCACAATCTCCGTAGCACTCATTTTGCATCACGTTTTCGTGCTGAATAGCGGCTTGGCTGGTTATGTAGTGACTTATTTTTATTCCCCTTCCGAAAAATTTGACGATGCTGATTGATTGACTGATTTGTGGGGTTTAACGTCCCAAAACCACCATATGATTATGAGAGATGCCGTAGTGGAGGGCTCCGGGAATTTCGACCACCTGGGGTTCTTTAACGTGCACCCAAATCTGAGCACGCGGGCCTACAACATTTCCGCCTCCATCGTAAATGCAGCCGTCGCAGCCGGGATTCGAACCCGCGACCTGCGGGTCAGCAGCCGAGTACCTTAGCCACTAGACCACCGTGGCGGGCACGCTCATGATGTGTTCGCGGTCGTGTCGCTAGCTTAACATGTACCAAACTCGGTATTACGTCCACGCGAATGGACGCATAGGAAATGACGCATCCAAACATGATAATCACGACATGCGTGTCATGTGACAACATGACTACATGCCACACTGATGATACACTCGCAGCCGTTTCGCTAATTTCACATGGGCCTATTTCACGTGAAGCCATGGATGACGAAGGTATGTGACTGGTGCAAACATGATACTCACGAGATGCGTGTCATATGAGAACATGACTACATGCCACAGTCAAGGCGCAAATACATTCGACGGGACGCTGTGCACGTATTTGCCGGCGATTCATTTCGTCGCGTCACACCTGCGTTCCCACGCCAGGCGCTGATCCTGCCATATACTCGCAGGCACACGCCGAGCTCTGTGCTTCGACGCATGCGCGTTTCAGCGCGTCCGGCGTCTCTCCGTCACGAAAAAGAGGGAGACACAGTGTTGTCTGGGTAATGCAGCGGCGCGAAATTCAGAAAGCCGATTTCGCACCGGTTGCCGTTGGGCCTTGTCGACGGATGCTGGTCGCGCCTGGCGTCAGACTATAGAGTGCTCGCGTTTTGCTAACGTAGTGTCACTGTGCCTAGCGTGCGCGCGCGTCAAGGCTACATTAGAGTATACTGGGCCCTTCGTGGCCGTTTTTCTAGCTCCACATATACCAAATTTGGTGTTATGTGACGTCAATGGATGACAAAATATATGATGGTGCAAAAATGATGATTCCGGCACGCGTGTCATGACAACGTACCACGCTCATAGCATGCTCGCGGAAGTTGCCGACACAATGTTCACACCATGGGTGGTAACAGACCAAGTTAACAACGTAACAACACGCATTGTTCAGTGCAAACGTAACAGCGCAAACCTGCAAACACTGCTGTTAAAAACACTGCTAAAGTTTGCTGCGATGATTTCCATCGGAGAGATGGTGTAGTTTTAAAGACAATGCTCTTTCTTGAAGACCTTCAACGCCAAAATTTTTGTCTGTCTATCTCTCTTTATTTCTGTCTGAGTGTACACTTGTCTGTTTTATTTCCACTTTCAACGCCGAGCACGCTGCACTATTATAATAACAGCGTGCGCTTGACCGTTAAAGTTTGTGCCGTCGAAGGGCTAACTCGTTTGTCCGGGCCACCGAAACAATAGCAAAACGCCAAGCTGGAAGCTAGGTGCACAACTACGGAAGAGAGAAGCAGAGACGAAATTACGCCAGTGAGTGCAAGATAAACCTCAGCTTCGGAAAACTACGACAAAATGTGGTTGCGACAAAAACATGCGAACCCACAGCTTCGACTCGAGTTATCAAGGGTGGCAATCATAAGCTCTTCCCCCGAGTTTGTACAATTGTCGTGGTGTAAAAGCGTCTGAATTTTCTTCCTGAAAGTGTATACTCAACAAAAAAAAACTAGTGTTCCTGCATGGCTGTTCATTTTACTCATTTCATCACGTATGACTATACCAGATCATCCTGTAAACAGTATCCAATGGCAATAATATCATAATAAAATGCCATGGAAAACTTAGACGAAGAGAAAGAGGAACAGTACAGGCGTATTCCTGTCCTTGTCCTGTTATTTTTTCTCTTCGTCCACTTTTTTGCGCAGTTTCTTTATGATAAATTATGAACTCAACACATGGTCGATTATTTGTGGCAAAGATATTATAGTTAACATGCATGCATCTATCTGCTTGATCTCACTTCTTTTAGTATCATACACTCCCACCACGATTTAAACTAGAGAAGACGTGCCTAAATCACGTGCCGGTAACAACAGTTGAATAGCACGGATTTTGTATTCGAGCCGTTCTGACGCAGCCATAACCAGGTAGATGAAGGAGCTGTGAGGGACAAGTCGAAACGACCCTAATACAAGAGCCTCCTGATGATGGATAGGGCGTTGCCCAAGAAAATAAGTTGTGTTGCTTCCAGGAAAGAGAATATTTATACCTTGACACGTCCTTCCCTTCTTTCCACAAAATATTTCTTCACAAGAAACTGTCCTCCCCCACTGCAGCGGGGATCATTCGAAACGTGGTGCCTGTACATCATTTACACGGGTGATAAATTGGGCAATCCGGGCCAGTCAGCAGAAGGGAGAGCTATGGCTGTGCTGCTTCCGCTCAAACATTTCCGAGACTAGCCAGTGGTGATGATCAACGTGAGACATTCACCTTCGCAACTCTCTTTTAGTAAGCCCCTGTCGAAGTCTTTGTTTCTTGGGTAGTTTAATCATTTAACGCACAAAACACTTGCAAATTGAGGTCATGTTTTAGAATGTCAAGACACCTGACTAGGACACTTAGTCTCATTTCGAAAGAGGATTTGAACTTGTTCGTCAGGGCAAGTGCTTCAAAAGCTTTAATACAAAATTGAACGAAGTTAATCAGCGTTGAGTAAAAATTTTGTATGGGTCATGTCAACGGAAGGAATGACGGTGTCTTGACTGTCATACACAACACAGGGTTGTTCCAAGAAAAGAGAGTTTTTCAATTATTCATTGTTTTAAATATGTAGAACAATACGAGAGCTTGTATGCGAATAGGTACGAACGTAAAAATATCGCTTGTTTATTATCAAGCTTACAGCAATCAATTTCAATAGGCCCCGATGTCGCTCAATCGGCACCTAAGAACTGGAACCTGAAATTTTTTTTTATTTTAAATGAAACTGGGCCCACAAAACTAATGCAAAATCTATGTGTCTGCTAAGGCGCTGCACGCCAGAACGATCCGCCCACGAACTCTTGTTCCTCTTCTTTCGGTAGTGGCGCTGGTCGACCCGCTTTCTTATGCCCATTCGTAGGAGGCACGCATTGCATTGTCACGAAAAGCGTGAGCAGGCATCATACATTGCCGGACGCTGACACAGCGTCTCGCTGCACTCCCTTCAGTCCTCGTTCACTCTACCGGTGATACAGAACCCAACGACTACGTCACTGCAAGCAAGTATGGGTGCTTAAGAGCTACTTAAAAAAAAAAGGCTGAAGGATTTATCTTTGGCAAGTTAGAAAAACCAACTACTTTTCTGCACGCAGATAAATGCGCCTAGAGAAAGCGTCATCCTGCGAACGGTTTTGCAGAGGTGAGAGGCCGTGTTCAGTCCGTCCATGACTTATAACAGTCTTTTTTGCGTGCCACTAATCTTTGTTTTTCATATTGGTGTCTGTGAGTTGTTTCAACCACGTAGCTGCTGACAGCAGCACTTCGCGTGCCTGCAACCGAAGCCTGAATTAGTCAGAAACAGCCACGCCTCGTTGAGCCTACTGCGTTAGACAGCGGAGTTCTTCGTCAAATCCACCCTTCTTGCAGTAAGAGCGCGTTCACACTGAGCATTCAGACTGCCAAAAGTGCACCGAATCCGAATCGGCAGAGGCGACATCCGCCGAAAGGAACTCTCCGCGCCGATTGCCCTCGGACCGATTTATGCAGCGTCTGCCACTGAATTGGTCGCCGCGGACCAATAGGAGCGCTAGTCAACGAATTTTGAAATATGGCGGCAAAGCCTACTTACTTGTCATGGTGCAATGCGCGTAACTCAATGTTGTAACCAACGGCAGTTTAACCCATTCAGTGCCTACTTCACGTCCTTATTTCGTGGAAGAGGTGACCGAGCTTGTCGTGGCTTGCGGAGCAAGAAGCCCCATCGATGTCGCAGGCGTCGGCAGTTTTTAAAACACAATAGTCTTTCTTGGGGTGCTCGACCCTTACATGTTTGGTCTGTCTGCCTGTCTGCCTGTACATGTTTGTCCGCGCTAAAGATACCCCAACGGCACCAAAAAGATACCTCAAACGGCCAACCCCATCAGCAGCGCCCACCAATATTGCTCAGTTTCAGAGTTTATACTTGTGCGGTTGTCTATTAAAAGCAATTATTGCGCATATCTGAGGTACAATCACAACAGTCAATATTCTGTGGTGTGCCTTTTTATACTAGAGAAGGCCCACATAAGTCATTCTAAAGATCGTAGCTTTCATCACGACTACGCTGCCAGTGCAACGCGATGCTAAAAACGGCAAGTACTTCCAACGTTTTGCTAAGACGACATGGAGGTGGTACCTGGCTGTCGCTTTGCGTTCTACACCTTATCACCTCCGAGACAGCACACATCTTGTTCTGTGGGTGCGCACGCCTTCCTTCGTTTTCGATATAACTGCCAGATAGCGCTTGTGTCACGTGCCTCGATGCGCTCCTTCACCTTCGCTTGCACGAATTGACACTCTCTAACGCAAGCGCTTCCAGAATACAATTCACCAATTTTCTCGCGCAGAACATCAGATAAACGTCTTGTCCAATCTATACACACGCAAGACTATCGTCTTTCGACGACCTTTGCGGTGAAACATGCAGATGCGGGGCCATTTGTTTCTGTCCTGCATGCATTGGAGACAGCGACATCCCAGCAAAGTAAACAATACTGTTTTGTTGCTTCCCGCGTACGAGAATCATTGAAGTCTAGAACACCAGATAGCGTACTGGCGTTTGCGAGCCGCGACAACAACCGGGTCACTGCGCATCGATGCCGCGTTTTGCCCCGTGGTAGATGGTATATTCGGCGGTGCGGGGCGTGTCCAGTGCGAACGGACGATGCGTTTCGGGGGCAGGAGAATTTCGGTCGCTGTAGAAATTGGATGCTTCAGTGTGAACTAGGGGTAACAGAAGAAAAGGAGTGCAAAGCAGACTCAAGCATGATGGATGGGCGGCTGCGTGAATATATAAATGGCGACAAGCAAAGGCACACTTCGTAACATTGTCACCTCACACACAAACACACAAAAAACTCTTCCTAGCAGGCTTGCAATTCATTTTTCAGCCGGATGTCCTTCCTTTGCAGTTTTATACATGTATGTTTTTACCGACTTCTTCAATCATGAATGACTACTACTCACGCCGGGGCGCAGGTTCATTGATCACCGGTGATTGATTGCACGCCCTTTCCTATCCTTGATGGTACAAATACCCATTCGGAAATGAAAGGAGTGTACTAATCTTTTGCCTCTCCTAACTTTTTTGTCAAGCCCTAAACAACGTCGGCCCTAGCGTACAGAATACAATGTTAGTTTACGGAAAGTTCTTTATTATAATTATTTTTCGTTCTGTTCTGCACGCCACAGAACAACTTACATGCACCCGCCATGTTAAACACAATAAAAACGCACTGTATCAGATGACTTCATGTTCATTTCACAAAAGTGAAGCTTATATGGAGTTGGTGAACGAAAATTCTTATTTCTTTGCATATTTAGATTTTTCTCGATTATTTAGAACAGATGCGAAGAGGTCTGTTTTTATATGTTGGTTGGGTGGTCTTGTTTTGTGTTCTACCCCAAGCATTTTACAGGTATTCCGTGTGCGGCGATTCCTTTAAGACGAAGATAAAGTCTGCGCCGAGCAGAACGCTGTTCGAGTATGTCTTGCCATGTTTCCTTTATAACATGTGCTTCTCGTGAACTCTGTCGCCACGTTCATCAGGCAATGTACGAGGACCAGTTCGGATATCTACCGGGTCCTCTGGCATCTGTGACGGTAATGTCCAAGACGTGGACGGGACCCGACTGCGATAACGAGGACGCTGATGCCTACTCACTGGCAAGTGGAGGCCATGAGCAATAGAGAAGGACGAGTTCGAATATCTACCAGATCCTCCGGCGTCCGCGACGGCCACGTGCAGGAAGCGGACGGGACCCGACCATGAAAGCGAGGACACTGATGCGTACTTACTGACATGTGAGGGGCCATCAGCGATGTACAAGGACCAGTTCGGATTTACCAGTTCTCCGGCGTCCACAACAACCACGTCCAGGAAGCCGACGGGGCGTGACTGCGACAGCGAGGACACTGATGTCTATTCACTGACACGTGAGGGGCCATCCGACGATGACTTCGAAGTTGAAACGAGCCGTAAAATGAAGAGACGTACCGCCAGGGCCTCTTCATTACTCAAAACACCGAATGAACAAGCTCCGCGAGGCTCAGATGCCAACACCATCATTTTCGTTCCTACTGAGCCCAACGGCAACATGAAGCACCTCAACAGGCAATCTGTTTCGGCTTGGTTCGAGTGACTGGAGCCAGATAAAATCATCGACATCAGAGTGAATCCTCGTAAGAATGTCATTGCGATTGATGTTTCGCATGCTACCGCACTGAACGTCTTACGCAACGTCACAGAGGTGGGTGGTATCAACGTCTGCTCCTATATACCGATGCGTTCCAACGTCGTCACCCGTGTGGTCTACGACGTTGACGCTGCCATTCCCAACTCGGACTTGAATGGCCTGGTCAAGCCAGGTAATCAAGCAACTGTCATGGTCAAGATTACTTGTTTGGGTACGTCACGCTGCATGTAAATAGATTTCAGAGGCAACTGTCAACCTTGACACGTAAAGTTGAGTCACTTACGACACTCTATGAGACCGTTTGTACCGAAGCCGCTGCTATGCCTCACTGGATAGGCTCGGGCACGTGAGAAGCGTATGAAGGCAAGTGAGTATTTCTCGGTGTGCTGAAATACAATTTGCCGCTACTTGTAAAGCCACTGTTTTCAAGTGTTCCAATTGCAATGGGCCCTACGAAGCTTTCTCTAAAGGATTGCCCGGTTATAATAAAAGATAGCTGTATTGAGGCAAATGACGAGAGACCATACATCACATCGTGAGGCCACCGCAGACGTCAGAAAGTGGCGCCGTCGGCACCGAAGTTCGTCAGAATAATCAAAAGCTTGTGCATCTGCAGCGCCAATTCGACACCCTGCTTCATGAACTCCTACTCCACCACGGATTGTACTCAGCTGATATGAATCAGATTGCAGTGAAAGTAAGCTTGGTTTCTGCAGATTCCACGTGGCCTACATTGGCAAAGCCGTAGTCACATGAATAGCGATGGTTGATGCCAAAGAAGAACACAACTGACACAGTTTGGCCTCCTTTGCCGAAGTCGCAGCGACATGCTGATTCACAGCGCACTCAGCATGGCTAGAAGACAAACCTATCCTAATGGTTCTTCAATCACTGCTCGACGCACTTCAAGTTTTTGTCGGCAGGCTGAAATCGCCTCACACTGGGGCCGTACAAAGGTACTGGACATTCTGGTCCAGTGCTTGCAAGCCTTCAGTATAGGCACCATGAACGACCTATGTTGAAACGTGATACCCTTGAACCCCTGAGTCCACTACTATCGAGCCACGCAGCAGTTAGATTAAGCTCACCTGTTTTTTTTCTTTTTTATGTTCTATTCTTTCCATCTCTCTCTTTTCATCCCTTAATCCTCTTTACCCGGCGTAGGATAACAAAGCGGACATCGTCTGGTTGACCTTCTGCCTTTTCCTCTACCTCCTTCTTCTCTGTGCCTTGTGTTACGATAAAAATGAGTGAATCAGGTGGGATCATAGTATGTCATTTTTTGAAAGTCACATGTCCAAATCCTGTTAACATGAAGGCAGAAACGAGCATGACGGACACATACAGTGCAAGAAAATGCGGCCATGTATGTAGGGTTACATTTGTATGCTCATAATCATATAAGCATACTCAGGCATTTGTTTGAGTATGCTTACTTTATTTCGCTAAATGCATACGGTAGCAAATATTTTTCACCGCTACTTTCTTCTGAAGCAGTTGCGATAATAATAGCAACAGAGAATAATCCTAACAGTATGAAAACTTTCTTGTCATTATTTTAGTAACCCACTAAAATTTTCCTGCTTGATAGCTGTTTGCGAGACACCGAAGACAGCCTAACAGCCTCCAAATTTATTGTTCGCGTGAAGATCATCAAACGCAAAAATGAATCTAATGTAATCTCAAACCTGAGGAAACAAAAATTGTAACGCGATCGTGAATGGTAGTTATTCATTTTTTTTCGGAGTGTAAGCAGCCATTTTAAATGCGAAGCATTCTTAGCGAATTCAGCGATTTGAACGTATTTATCTATCTATCTAGCCGCCTACGACGTTTAGCTCTCCTGGCCGTTTGATAATGGTATCGATACCAACTTTGTATGACATAACATGGCTATATGAAGAACAATTTGCTTGTCATAACATGAAAATGATGATATAGATGTCATGAATGTCATGATTTACATATGGTCCTGCAGCTCTTGCGCCGTTTCGTTCACATGGCATGTTGCAAACTGGTATGGTATAGAATGATTGCATGACGAACTCAAGTGACACACCCTAACATGAAAGGCAGACATGCGTGTCATGTAACAACATCAGTACATTCCACGCTCATAATGCGATTTATATGTGGGATTCAACGTCCCAAAACCACCATATGATTATGAGAGACGCCGTAGTGAAGGGTTCCGAAAATTTCGACCACCTAAGATTCATTAACGTGCGCCTAAATCCGAGCACACGGCCTACAACAATCCCGCCGTCATCGGAAAGTAGCCGCCGAATGCCGGAATTCGATCCCACGACCTGCGGGTCAGCAGCCGAGTGCCTTAGCCACTAGACCACCATGGCGGGCACGCTCATGATTTGCTCGCGGCCGTTTCGCTAGCGTCACATATACCAAACTTGGTATTACAGTACGTGAATAAATGACGGAAGTATGATACTGGTGAAAACATGATAAGCATGAGATACATGTCATGTAACAACATGTACTTATTGCGTTCGTTTTCTTTAGCTCTCTGTTGTTGCTGCTTTACTAAATATCTCGGTGTATACGCAAGCACATTTTATACTCTAGAGCATTTAAAGCATCCCTGTTTTTTTTTTTTCGTGCTTCTACATTATTTTTACATATCCTTCTTTACTTTTGCTTCTGCATGTCTATAATTTATATAGTAGATTAGAAGCAGTGTGGACCGAGCTACCAAGTGGCAGTTCTGTTGTAAGGTGTTGTTTAATACTGTCTTGCTGATTTATTTCTTCAATTCCGCGGCTGTGCCATGCAATGGCATCGCTTTCCTGACATACAGTGTCCTCTTTTACTACTGAGAATGTCACGAGCGAATCTTATTATGCTGCTTGGTTGTAGAAATGTCGTCGGAGTTTGACATCCATTTTATTCGCTTTTTGCCGTTTTTTTTTTTGCCGTTTTGTTTCTGCCATCTGCTTACAAATATGCACTGGGTGTTTTTGGTGAGCAAACAGTGCTGTCTGGAAAGAGCTAGCAGAATGAAGTTGAGATGGCAACTTTAAGACTGCAGCGATCTTTTCTCGCAGAGTGCAAGCACTAAAGAAGACAACAACAACAACACCAACAACAACAACAACAACAACAACAACAACAACAACAAGAAAAATTAGAATTCACGCAGAATTTTCTTGACTGTTGTCTGAGTGCCGCATGACACGCAAACTTGCAACGTTGGTTTCAGGCCTCAAACTGGTTTTTAGATGGTATCAGCATGCAATCTTTCATCCTATTTGTAGCATTGATAAGCTTCACACATATCCGCATAAGAGAAAGTGAATGGCACAATCTCCGTAGCACTCATTTTGCATCACGTTTTCGTGCTGAATAGCGGCTTGGCTGGTTATGTAGTGACTTATTTTTATTCCCCTTCCGAAAAATTTGACGATGCTGATTGATTGACTGATTTGTGGGGTTTAACGTCCCAAAACCACCATATGATTATGAGAGATGCCGTAGTGGAGGGCTCCGGGAATTTCGACCACCTGGGGTTCTTTAACGTGCACCCAAATCTGAGCACGCGGGCCTACAACATTTCCGCCTCCATCGTAAATGCAGCCGTCGCAGCCGGGATTCGAACCCGCGACCTGCGGGTCAGCAAGCCGAGTACCTTAGCCACTAGACCACCGTGGCGGGCACGCTCATGATGTGTTCGCGGTCGTGTCGCTAGCTTAACATGTACCAAACTCGGTATTACGTCACGCGAATGGACGCATAGGGAAATGACGCATCCAAACATGATAATCACGACATGCGTGTCATGTGACAACATGACTACATGCCACACTGATGATACACTCGCAGCCGTTTCGCTAATTTCACATGGGCCTATTTCACGTGAAGCCAATGGATGACGAAGGTATGTGACTGGTGCAAACATGATACTCACGAGATGCGTGTCATATGAGAACATGACTACATGCCACAGTCAAGGCGCAAATACATTCGACGGGACGCTGTGCACGTATTTGCCGGCGATCATTTCGTCGCGTCACACCTGCGTTCCCACGCCAGGCGCTGATCCTGCCATATACTCGCAGGCACACGCCGAGCTCTGTTGCTTCGACGCATGCGCGTTTCAGCGCGTCCGGCGTCTCTCCGTCACGAAAAGAGGGAGACACAGTGTTGTCTGGGTAATGCAGCGGCGCGAAATTCAGAAAGCCGATTTCGCACCGGTTGCCGTTGGGCCTTGTCGACGGATGCTGGTCGCGCCTGGCGTCAGACTATAGAGTGCTCGCGTTTTGCTAACGTAGTGTCACTGTGCCTAGCGTGCGCGCGCGTCAAGGCTACATTAGAGTATACTGGGCCCTTCGTGGCCGTTTTTCTAGCTCCACATATACCAAATTTGGTGTTATGTGACGTCAATGGATGACAAAATATATGACTGGTGCAAAAATGATGATTCCGGCACGCGTGTCATGACAACGTACCACGCTCATAGCATGCTCGCGGCCGTTTTGCTAGCTCCACATATGCTAAATTTGGTATCACGTGACGTGGATAGATGACGAAGGTAAATGACACATCCAAACATGATAATCACAACAGGGAAGTCATGTACGGCATAATTTGCCTTCACCTCGTAACGTTGTGCTGATTTTAGAGTGACATATCAGCATTTCTCATTCGTGCTTCGCATATCACCGATTCCCACTGTACGTCGGATCTGCCAATTTTTTCATAAACATTTGAACTCACGTGCTTTAGTAGCGCAACAGAACAGAACAGAAAGACAGCCGCTTGCATTTGGTAATAGTTATGACTACCACCTCTAAATATCAATCAACCAGTTCATATTGCGCCGCTAACTAAGCCAGAATGACGAGCAAGGAGGTTTTGAAAACACTAACTGCCTCTTGCTTTTCCATAGATACTATGAGCCAGGTCACATGCCGGCCATTTAAAAGTTTGTTTCCATTAATGCCAGCTAAAGCACACACCGAAAAATGGTGACCGACAGCTCAAAAAATTGGCCCGTATCTACATATTTCACTCCAAATATCTTCGAAAGACGAGAGTGAACGAAACGTTTATTTGATGTTCTGCGCGAGAAAATTGGTGAGTTGTATTCTGAAAGCACTGCAATAGGCAGTCTCTATCCGTGCAGCTTTGATTGATATGATTGATTGATATGTAGGGTTTAACGTCCCAAAACCACCATATGATTATGAGAGACGCCGTAGTGGAGGGATCCGGAAATTTTGACCACCTGGGGTTCTTTAACGTGCGCCCAAACCTTAGCACACGGGCCTACAACGTTTCCGCCTCCATCGGAAACGCAGCCGCCGCAGCCGGGATTTGATCCCGCGACCTGCGGGTCAGCAGCCGAGTACCTTAGCCACTAAACCACCGCGGCGGGGCCTATCCGTGCAGCTAAGGTGAACGAGCACATCGAGGCACGTTAGACACGAGCCCCATTCGCCATTTATCTTCGAAAACTAACGAAGGCGTGCGCGCCCGCGGAGAAAGACGCGCGCCTGTCTTGGAGGCGATAAGGTGTAGAACGCAAAGCGACGGGCAGGTGCCAGCATTGTGTTGTCTTAGCAAAGCGTTAGAAACACTTGCCTATTTGAGCATCGCGTTGCACTGCCCACAGAGCGTGCTAAACGCTACAATCCTTAGAATAACTTGTTCGTGCCTTCTCTAGTATAAAAAAAAACGTGCATACAAAACATCGATGTGTTGTTGTGGTGCCTCAGATATGCGCAATATTTGATTCTTAATTGACAATCGAACAATTACCAACGCTGAAACTTGAGCATTTTGGTGGACGCTGTAGATGGGTTTGGCCGTTTGAGGTTTCGCTTGGTGCCGTTTGGGGTATCATACCACGGACAAACAGACAAATGTACAGACAGACAAAAATTCTGGCGTCGAAGGTGCCCAAGAAAAGAAAGACTACCGTTTTTAAAACGGCATCATGCGATGGGCCTAAAGGTGCATCGGGTACTTTCGAGCTTTGCGGTTGAGGTAACGTTCACAGTTGTTGCTGCCTACTATTGAGGCTCGCATTATGCGCGCGTAGAGCCCTAATGTCATTGAAAACGCGCATCCTTCACGCATGTTTTCTCCCGGCGTCGTTCTGTGGTTGCTCACACTACACTGTAGAAGGTAAGCCACGTCGGTGCGTCAGCACTCTTAAGTTCTATGACAGGTTAGTAGAAGTACCACGTGCGGCGGGCTACACAATGAATTTCGATCTTTATGCTATTTCTTCTGCTGCCTACAAGACAACTGGACTTTCCTCATTAGCTTCGCTTGACGCCCCTAGCAAGATGGCGCACGCTAGACATGAAAATGACCCAACAATGATAACTTCTTTGAACAACAACAAAAACACAATTCCTTAAATTTACATTTTCATGCTTCAATGTGTCATTTAGAAAGACTGCCCCTGCTTGCATGCCTTTGCATGCCTTTGCAGTGCCTTTGCATGGTAACGCGCTTTGCTATGCTAATGCTAACGCACTTTACTAAACTAATGGCAATGAGAGACAATGACAAAAAAAAAACAAGATGCAGGCGATGAATAAAAAAATGCTGGCAACTCCATTGACTTTGTTATTTTTGAACCTGATGTTTTTCCAGTTTTTTTTTTCAGCCAATGAGACACGAATGCGAGCTAAACACTTCTTTGTTAGCATAAAATTAGACCATGGAGTCAGGTGAAAATATGTCGAAAATGGAAACAAAAAAAAATTCCGGTTGCAAGCATTCTAAAATTGTAATTTTTAGGCTTGATATCACGCTTGTACACTGTAGTACTCTTTGCAGCGAAAACTGTTAATAGATCACAAGAAAATCCTATTTCATCGGCGTAGTTTTGCGCTGCCAGCTTTGGTATCTGTAACCACAGCCGAGTAAAATAAAAAAAAAACGAAATTGAAACAAAATATGTAGCATCGAAAGAGATTCATACCCTCCTCTTCTGTGCGGTTGTCGACTATATACTATAATACAGTCAAGCCGTTTTTTTTTTCTTGTACATTACTCAAACAGGGATGACATCACTGCAGTCAATAAATTTAAAATTTTTCGTGCCAAATAAATTTATTCACAGAAAGTGGACGTCAATTACTTTTGTGCAGTATATTTCAGCGGTATACACACACAGCCACAATACTCTGTGCAGAAAATGACAAGTGGATATACTGGTTATCATTACTGACTTTCAGTTTTTTCTGTTTCTTCATTTGCAGCCCCTTTTAAAGCTCTGGAGCAAATGAGTAGTCATATAGGAGATTTTTATCAGCACATTGAAGTTTGATAATGAGGCAACGTGCTTGCTTGTTGTGTACTTTAAGTCAATCATCTGTTAATAGAGGAGCGTCGGATGTTGCAGCTGGACCCCATTTGAAGTGAGTGCACATGGAGCGACAGGCACCCATTTCAATTTCCGAGAGTTGCTCCGCTGCCTAACCAGTTTCCTATTTCTCAACCCTTTACGCTGACAGTTGTATAACATATGCTTCGTGAGCGTTTTTTTTGTTGTCTTTTTGCAAAACGTCTTGCCTTGGGAGTGGCAAACACCTATCAGGAGCTCCGGGAGGCTCAATTAACAAATCAATACACGCGCCTGGTGCAGACCCCGTCAGGCGAACCACTCCTAGATCGCCTACACATTCGGCATGAATTCCACACAGAGGAGCGGGTACGAGTCCCCGAATATTGAAAATACGCGATGCATGTTCAACCTCTCCCCAGCATTATGTCACGTGAGTCGCACGCTGGCCGTCGAGAGGCTCGGGCTCTTGCTATCCGGCACCAATTCGGCTCCAAACAAAACGTATTTTACACGGACATCGTCGGCTCTTACCCCGAGAATTGGTATACGGTTGCCGTGGTCCACCAAGACAGGCAGGTGTATGGTCTGTCCTTCCGCGCAACCAATGCTACCCATGCTGAAGACGTGGCCATAGCTGTGGCTATATCACACGACAATTCTCAAATTATTCATCAAGCTCCAAAAAAAGCTTGCCGAAATTTTCAACTGGGCTGGATCACACCCCTAGCTTCGAAAATTCCTAAATCTTCTTCGCGAGAAGGAGAAGACACTGCTCTCGTCGGAGCGAGTGGACGCACATCGTGTCGGCTCCGGTTTCAACGAATGTTTTGCAGCTGAAGTCACCTAAAAGCCCACAAGTTTTCGTACCCGCGTATTCAGCTTGTCATCAGGAATCGCCCGGCACAAAGTTCCAGGTGGGGACTTCAATTTTGACACCCTTACCGACGCATTTTTGTCAACCACGCTGGCGGGAGAGCTTCGCCTAACGCCTGCCAAGCCACCCGGCAGCGCAGCTGCCAGAGACGCTGCTGCCTAGGCCAGCCAGCCTAACTCTGCGGGCACCAAGAAACGCCGGTCGGCGCGTTTGACGCGTCCGACTTTCTGAGAAGTGGAGGTCACTGTGGAGGGAGAACCCATTTTCCGTGAAGAATTCGAAGAAAGTACAGGATGGAGCACCGTAGGATAAAAGAAGTCGACCCGCGGGCAATCACTAGAACCCGGTGCGGATTCTCAACGAGGGAATACTAGCAGGAAATGGCGTGAGCAATGCCTCAGTCAAAGAACAAGATTAAGCCGGATGCCTCCACTGCCCCGAGGCGACTACAAGATCATCATCCGACCTAAAGGTGGCCTTCGACTCACCGATCATGGAGCCGTCCGACTGGCGACTAGCATTTACCACGCCGCTGAACTTCCGAGAGACGCTCAAGATGAGGACACAATATGCCCAAATTTCCAGCAAAATATTATCGTTGTGAGCACACCCAACGAGGCGCATTCTGATAGATACCAGAAAATCTCTCGCATTGTGGTCGGCAACAAGACGTCCAATATCAGCGCATATGAAGTAGCACCAGACGGTACGTCAAAAGGCGTGATACGTGATATCCCGTTGGAAGATACCGCCCGAGATATTACGGCTAATATGATTACGACAAAGAACCCCACAGCCATCGCTGCGAAACGCCTCAGCAACACAACGACGGTGATCGTACTGTTCGCTGGTCTTCGTGTGCCAACATACGTTCGATGCGGTGGGGCAATGTTGAAGTGCTTCCTTTACCGCCAGCAGATAGAGACGTGTTACCAATGCGGTCGCGTGGGGCTCCTTGCAGATGTATGCCCAAACCCGAAAGACCACGTGTGCCGTGGCTGTGGTACGACCAACCTCCCACAAGATCACCAATGCCAGCCCATTTGTCAGCTATGCAGCGGCGACCACCAGACGGCTGAGAAGGCGTGCAGGGCTCGTTACAAGACGCCGTACCTGGTGAAACGCCGGCGATGGGAGCGACAACAACAACAGTATGAAGACTACCCGACGAAGCCAACGCCTGTCGACAACAGCCTCGAGCAGCGGGACACTACCCCTACCCGTAAGCCCGGAAAGAAAGCCTGGTCGAGATCTCGGTCGCGCTCTCGGTTGCGGTCTCGCCCCCGGCCCCGCCCCCGGCCCCGCTCCCGGCCCCGCTCCCGGCGCCGCTCCTGGCCACAGTCAACATCTCGGAGCCGTACACCTGGACCTGGCGCAACCTTCAAGGTGGGCTGGGTAGATGTAGTCAAGGGGGCGCGCTCGGGGTCTGAGGAGGCCACTTCTCAAGGCAAACTTGATAAATTAGAGGCTGAAATAGCACAGCTAAAGCAGATGTTAGCACAAGGTAACCAGAAAATGACAGCTTTAGGAGAGGAAAACAGGACCCTCAAGGAGGAGTGACACCACTATAAAAGAACAAAACATGCTCCACCAGTAGTACCACCGCTCTCAGCTGTTACACCCAGTGAAAAAATCGAGGAAGGTACAACACCACCACCTCCCAAACGCAGAGCCGAAACCCAGGCCAATGAAGACAAACCCTCACGCGTGACGCCCGAGAATAAAGTCCTGAAGGAAGTTCAGCAATCAGTCAAAGAATTAAATGAGTGGATGAGCAACGCATCCCGACTGATCTCAGCCCTTACTGACCGCGTAGAGACTATAGCTAAAGTTACACAGCAACAAAACGAACACCTACAACAGCGACCCATCGCTGTGGAGGCTAGAATCACCCCTCTGCCACCTAGCAGACTGGACCCCACAGCGAATGTAAAGCAACCTTTCTCGTCGGCATTCAGTGTGATACAGCCGGCGACATTCCTACCCCCTACGTCTCATCATAGCTAGAAATCACGCCTACACAATTTGGCAATGGAATTGTAGAAGCTACGCGAATAAGCAAGCAAATATTCACCAATACCTTATGGGGAAAGTTAGGCACGATATCATTTTATTGCAGGAGACACATTGTCTCGCTAAATTGGCAGGCTACCACTTGATCGGACATGCCAACGGGGAGACGACTGTCCTTACCATCCTAGTTAGACGAAACCTTACGTTCACGCAACACGACACGGAAATTACCAATATAGACAATATATTTATTGAACTCGTTCCGCAACGGAAGACACACGAAAGTCTTTTCATACTAATCATATACAGCAACCCAAAACAAAAGAAGCACAGATTTCTCACACTCTTTAAACGCGCCCTCAACATCGCTGGCCAAAATCCCGTCGTAATAGCGGGGGACTTCGACGCACCACACACAACCTGGGGATACTCTTATGTGTTTCCTAAAGGTAGGGTCCTCTGGTTTGACTCGCAGCAGGAGGGATTAACTCTCATCACCAACCCTAGCACACCTACACGTGCGGGCACTACCTCCAGTAAAGACACAACGCCTGATCTGACGTTCACGAGAAACACATCATCAGCCACCTAAAAAATACCCTAGAGGACCTGGGTAGCGACCACTACATCATCAAGGTACATAATCAAGGTGGCCCACGTAAACCCATGGGAAAACAGCTAAAGTTGGTAGGCTGGACCCAGTTCCGCAAATCACGTGAGAACCAGGACCGACCCATCAGCGACATAGAGGACTGAATACACACGCTTAAGCAGGATATTAATAATGCTACCCGAATCGTACCTCCCGAGGCACACCTCGAAGACATCGATAGCCGGCTCCTCCTCATGTGGAAGGCTAAGCAATCGCTCCAAAAGAGGTGGAAGACACAGAAACACAACAGAAACCTCAGGAAGCGCATAGCACTCCTCAACACAACGATAGAGATGTATGCAACACAGCCAAGCTGGCAACACTTGAATGAAACCTGCGATGCGATGGACAGGCAGCTAAGTCTTAGTAAAACATGGCATTTTTTACGGTTCTGCTCGAACCAGAAGACAGCAAAACCGCCAAACGACAAACCATAAACGAACTAATACATGCTTACAAGGGCACCGACGAGGAGTTTCTTAGGGAGGTAGAGCTCAAATATATCTCCCAGGCTCCTACTCAGCAGCATCCAGATTATACGGGCCAGGTCAACACCACTCTAGACGAAGAATTCACCCAAGCGGATATCCGTGCCGCCCTACAAAAACTTAACAGCAAATCTGCACCAGGTCCGGACAACATCACGAATAAGATGATAGGCAATTTAGACGATGAGTTGATCACATGATAGGCAATTTAGACGATGAGTTGATCACGCATATCACAGACTATATTAATAACTGCTGGAACACCGGAATCTTGCCCCCGCAATGGAAAACGGCCATGGTGATTCTGATTCCGAAACCAGGCAAACCAGTGAATACTGACAATCCTAGGCCCATCTCCTTAACATCTTGCATAGGCTAATTCATGGAACACGCTTTTCTGGATAGACTGACAAATTACCTCGAAGACAATGATTTTTTCCCACACACCATGATTGGCTTCCGCCGGCATCTTTCAACGCAGGATGCCATGTTGCAGCTTAAGCATTACATCATAGACAGTACCGGACGCTCCACTAAGGGCACACTTGGTCTTGATCTCAAGAAGGCTTTTGACTCTGTCATGCATAGCACCATTCTAAATCAGGTCAATACCCTAAACTTGGGGCTTCGCACGTACAACTATAGTAGGGCATTTCTTACGGGCAGAACGGCCACGATCACTGTGGGAGCACTCAGGTCGTCCAAAATAACCATAGAAAGTGTGGGCACCCCGCAGGGTTCCGTGATCTCTCCCTTGTTGTTTAACCTCGCCCTCATTGGTCTTCCTTCAAAACTTCAAACCATCCAAGGACTTCATCACATCATTTACGCCGACGACATCACCCTCTGGGTGTGCGACGGCAGTGACGGTTCCATTGAACAGAGATTACAGGAGGGGATTGACACAGTCGAACGGTATTTACAGGGAACTGGACTATCCTGCTCGGCAGAGAAATCTGAGCTACTGCTATATCGCCCTACACTTAGAAGTCGGCCACCCAAACAACATCCCCAAGCGCAGGGACTCACTGATATAAAACTCACAACAAGCGATGGTCACGCCATACCCACCGTGGACAAAATCCGAGTGCTAGGTTTGATCATAGAAAGTAAGGGTACCAACGGAGAGACAGTTCGCAACATTGAAACCAGAGTGTGTAACACGATGCGCCTCATTAGGCGCATTACCAATAAATATAAAGGCATGAAAGAGGCTAGCATCATCCGTTTGATCCAATCATTTGTTCTAAGTCACATCACCTATACGGCGGCGTACCACCGATGGTTCACCGCGGAAAAGTCAAAACTCAACAGCCAAATTAAGAAAATTTACAAACCAGCGCTAGGTTTGCCTCAAAACACCAGCACCGAACTACTCCTTAAACTTGGTTTACACAATACCCTTGAGGAACTTATTGAGGCGCAACAAATCTCCCAATTCGAGCGATTAGCCAAGACTAAGCCAGGCCGCCAGATTCTATGTAATCTAGGTATTTCTTACCACACTCAACACGGAGACAAACACGACATACCACGCACTATCCATGCCAAGCTAACAGTACCACCCATACCAAGAAACATGCACCCTGAACACAACAAGGGCAGACGTGTCAGTAGAGCCAGAGCCATGTCAAAGATATTTGGGCGCAACCACGAGGCAGTCTTTGTCGACGGAGCACGCTACCAGGAACCTCACCGGTTCGTGGCTGCTGTCGTAGACCACACACAACAATGCAAAAGCAGCGCGTCAATCATCACACGGAACGTAGAAACGGCAGAGGAAGTGGCTATCGCGATGGCCATAGCCCACACTAACGCCTCATGCGTAATCAGTGACTCGCAGACAGCCGTTCGAAACTACGCCAGCGGCAGAATCTCCCCCGAGGCATTGCGGATTCTTAGTACAGGCAAAATTAACGAGGCGGACTAATACGTACACATCTTGTGGTTCCCTGCCCACACACCACTAGGTAACGCGGAGGCCAGTCCGAATGAAGTGGCGCACAACGTGGCTCGAGGTCTTACGTTTCGAGTCACGTCAGACGGAGCGGCCACCCAAACGGACCTTTCTGCGCGGGTGTGTGAATGGGACGATCGGCTCACTAAATTTAATGACATAATTCAACACTATCGACTGCAAAGCCGGGAGTACCCTCCACCTCACCCCAAGCTAAATCGGGCCCAGTCAATTCAGTGGCGGCAGCTACAAACACGCACAGACATGAACCCTGTCATCATGCACCACATATATCCCGCCGTCTATAGTTCTAATCTATGCCAGTACTGTACCACCAGAGCCACTCTTGACCATATCCTATGAGAATGTCCAGCATTAGTCAGACATTCTGGGGTCGCGGCCTCCAATGAAGACCTTCGGGCGCGTTGGTGGACTGCGCTGCTCAGTTCGGGCCTGGACAAATAACTTTGGGCGATCCAGCAGGCCAAGGAAGCTGCCGGGAGACACGGTCTCTCCGTTGGCCCCTAGGTGGGAGCCCATCCCAGCCATCTGCCGGAAATTAATAAAGTCTATATCTCTCTCTCTTCTCCGCGAGTATGTTAGCCCTCTCCGCGTTCAATAATCTGGACTCGTTGCCATCAGGACCTCGCAGGCAATAAGGCGGCGCACGCTGCCGCCCGCGAACTTATTCCCCGGGCCACTGCCTCACCCACCGATGACCCCTCTGTTCCAGAAGAGAATGTTTCTCTCCTAACTTAAGGAGAGATAATTACCCACTACCGGGGCTCCCACCGCCGTTTTCCTCCGCCGTGCAAAGTACTCAGAAAGGCGGACGAGAAAATTCTTCTGCGGCTATATACCAATATTTTACTTTGCGCGGCAGTGCTTAAACACTTTGACTCTTCCTTTTCCGGCCTGTGGCAGTACTGTGCGGAGGTGGCTGACATATACCACATGGTATGCGCATGCCAGCTCAGTCCTTTACCCCCAAATCCAAATTCAACAAGAGAGGACTGGGAGGTGGCCCTGCTCGGTTGCCAGAACCTTGCGGCCTAACGAGCCATGGTCCAGCGTGCCAGTACAGCGGCCACGACCAATGGGATCCCTGACTAGGGACTCCACCTAATACTGCAAGGAGGCTGACCCATTACGGGCAGGTCTCCCTAGCAACCTCTGTTTTTTTAAAATAAATATTTACTACTACTACTACTAGCGGTCTTTTAAAGATGATCGTCTTTCTTGGGATACTACGAAGCAATGATTTGGGATTTTGGTCTGTCTGCTTGTTTGTCTGTTGACTTGCCAGTGTACACAAAATATTAAAATTCATTCTCACGAATAGTGAACATCAATACAATCCTATATATATATATATATATATATATATTGTCACGGGGTCGTGACGTGGCCGAAGACAGGAGACTTCGTGTTATGATTTAACTCTTTATTTGGGCGAACCTGTGCCCGGTAAACTGAAAGTCCAATTACAGCAGCAGTCTCGCACAGATAGCAGTCTCGGACTGATAGCGGCGAACGGAGCGTCGGCCTTCGATCAACAACTGACAAGCGGCGAAGCGCGTCGGCATTTATACTCTTGCCGTCGAATGTTCTAGCGTTATCGCTGGCGGTGGCGTAGCTTCCAGAACAATCTGTACCGTTCGCACAGTGGGCGTGATCTTATCGAAATGATCTACTACAGTCCGGAACCTTCTAGAAAACTGCAGGCGCGGTTTGCGCTGAGAATCGTGCGGTGTTTTCGGACGATAACAAAAACTTGGGAAATGGAACGTGGCATTGCCCCCCTCTGAAAAAAGGCATCGTCCCGATGCTTTAACTAAAGACGAAAGTACAATAATAATGCAAGAAAGTACAATGAATAAATTACGATACAACAATAATACAAAAAACACTAGTTAAGTTTGTTAACGCGCATGAAACGGCTTGAGGCGCGCGACATGGACGACTTCAGGTCGCGATCGGCGTCGTTGAGAGTTCGTGATGCCGTCGGGGACAACCTCGTAATCAAGTGGGCCGAGCCGTCGAACCACACTGTACGGTCCGAAGTACCGTCGCAGAAGCTTTTCACTTAGTCCACGTCGGCGTATCGGCGTCCACACCCAAACACGTTCACCGGGCTGGTATTCCACGAGGCGTCGTCGAAGGTTGTAACGGTGGCTGTCGGTCGTCTGTTGATTCTTGATACGGAGACGCGCAAGTTGTCGGGCTTCTTCGGCGCGTTGAAGGTACTCGCTCACATCGAGGTTTTCTTCGTCGGTGACGTTGGGTAACATGGCATCGAGCGTCGTTGCCGGGCTCCTTCCGTAGACCAATTTGTATGGCGATATCTGCGTCGTCTCCTGCACTGCCGTGTTGTATGCGAAGGTCACATACGGAAGAATGGCGTCCCACGTCTTGTGTTCGACATCGACGTACATTGACAGCATGTCGGCGATCGTCTTGTTAAGCCGCTCGGTGAGGCCGTTGGTCTGTGGGTGGTACGCTGTCGTCCGGCGGTGGTTTGTTTGGCTGTATGCCAAGATTGCTTGAGTTAAGTCGGCAGTGAATGCCGTTCCTCTGTCGGTGATAAGGACCTCTGGGGCGCCGTGACGTAGGACGATATTTTCGATGAAGAATTTAGCTACTTCGGATGCACTGCCTTTTGGCAGGGCTTTTGTCTCGGCGTAGCGGGTGAGGTAGTCGGTAGCTACCACGATCCACTTGTTTCCGAAAGCCGACGTCGGGAACGGCCCCAGTAGGTCCATACCAATCTGCTGGAAAGGTCGGCAAGGTGGATCAATTGGCTGCAGAAGTCCCGCTGGCCTTGTCGGCGGTGTCTTGCGTCGCTGACAGTCCCGGCATGTTCTCACATAACGAGTGACGTCGGTGGTAAGACGTGGCCAGTAGTACCTTTCTTGTATCCTCGCGAGCGTGCGAGAAACACCGAGGTGCCCTGCCGTCGGATCGTCGTGAAGGGCCTGCAGGAGTTCTGGTCGCAGAGCTGAAGGCACCACAAGAAGGTACTTAGCTCGAAGCGGTGAAAAGATTTTCTTTTGTAGAAGACCGTTTCGTAGAAAGAACGACGCAAGTGCGCGCTTGAATATCTTCGGGACTTCGGCGGTCCTGCCTTCGAGGTATTCTATTAGGGCCTTAAGTTCCGGGTCGGCCCTCTGTCGTTCAGCGAAGTCGTCGGTAGTTATCGTTCCTAAGAAGTAGTCGTCATCCGAGTCGTCGGGTAGCGGTTGGTCGACAGGCGCACGAGAGAGACAGTCGGCGTCGGAGTGTTTTTTGCCGGACTTGTAAATGACAGTAATGTCATATTCTTGAAGTCTCAGGCTCCATCGTGCGAGGCGACCTGAGGGGTCCTTCAAGGTGGCTAGCCAACACAATGCGTGGTGGTCGCTCACAACTTTGAAGGGCCTGCCGTAGAGGTAGGGGCGAAATTTCGACGTAGCCCAGATGATGGCGAGGCACTCCTTTTCTGTTGTGGAATAATTTGCTTCTGCTTTGGATAGCGATCGGCTGGCGTAACTAATAACCCTTTCAAGTCCGTCAGCCCTCTGCACAAGAACGGCGCCAAGACCTACGCTGCTTGCGTCAGTATGTATTTCTGTCTCGGCGAATTCGTCGAAATGGGCAAGTAACGGAGGCGTCTGGAGGCGATGTTTAAGCTCCTGGAAAGCGTGTTCCTGCGGCGTTCCCCACTTAAACTCCACGTCGGCCTTGGTAAGGTTAGTGAGAGGATCGGCGATGCGGGCGAAGTTTTTCACGAACCGCCTATAATAGGCACACAGGCCCAGAAATCGGCGCACGGCTTTCTTGTCAGTGGGCGGCGGGAAGTCGGCGATGGCGGCCGTTTTCCGTGGATCGGGACGAACTCCAGACTTGCTGATAACGTGCCCCAGAAACAAGAGCTCCTCATACGCAAATCTGCACTTTTGTGGCTTCAGTGTGAGTCCGGAAGTCTTGATGGCTTGAAGTACAGCTTCAAGGCGCCGAAGATGCTCGTCGAAACTCGAGGAAAACACGACGACGTCGTCCAAGTACACAAGGCAAGTCTGCCACTTCAATCCTGCCAGTACTGTATCCATAACGCGTTGAAACGTTGCAGGCGCTGAGCAAAGGCCGAAGGGCATCACCTTAAACTCGAAGAGGCCGTCCGGTGTTATGAACGCCGTCTTCTCTCGGTCTCTTTCGTCTACTTCGATTTGCCAATAGCCAGTCTTAAGGTCCATTGACGAAAAGTACTTGGCGTTATGGAGCCGATCAAGTGCGTCGTCTATTACTGGGAGGGGATACACGTCCTTTTTCGTGATTTTGTTCAAGCGGCGATAATCGACGCAGAAACGTAGGGTCCCATCCTTTTTCTTCACTAACACCACGGGGGATGCCCATGGACTTTTGGACGGCTGGATAATGTCATCCCGCAGCATTTAATCAACTTGTCTCTTCCTGGCCTCACGTTCTCGCGTCGAAACCCTGTACGGACTCTGACGGAGTGGTCTGGCATTTTCTTCGGTTATGATGCGATGTTTCGTGATTGGGGTCTGCCGAATTTTCGATGACGACGAAAAGCAATCTTCGTATTGCAGGAGCAGGGCCTTGAGCTGTTCTTGCTTATCGTTCGGAAGTCTGGGATTGACGTCGAAAGATATGGGAGGGGCTTGGTGCCTCTGAGCAGGTTCCGCAGAATCGGCGAGGGCGAAAGCACTGGTGGCTTCGACGATTTCTTCGATGTATGCGACCGTTGTTCCTTTGTTCACATGTTTGTACTCATTGCTGAAATTCGTGAGCAAAACCGTTGCTTTGCCTCCCCGCAGCTCTGCGATTCCTCTTGCGACGCAAATATTTCGGGTGACCAACAGATGGCGACTGCCTTCAACGACGCCTTCCAAGTCAGATGATTTAGGAGCGCCGACTGAAATAATGACGCTTGAGCGAGACGGAATGGTGACTTGTTCTTCCAGCACATTCAAGGCATGGTGTCCTGACGGCGTGCGCGGCGGTAGTGCTTCTTCTGTGTATAACGTTATCGACTTTGTTTTTAGGTTTTTGACAGCACCATGGAGGCATAAGAAGTCCATGCCAAGGATGACATCTCTCGAGCAAAGCTGTAGGACTACGAAGTCTGTAAGATAAATACGGCCGTTAATGGTGACTCTCGCTGTGCAGATTCCTGCAGGCGTTACGAGATGACCTGCAGCTGTGCGGATTGCAGGGCCTTTCCAAGCTGTCCTAACTTTCTTTAACTTCGCGGCGAACGACCCACTGATGACTGAATAGTCAGCTCCAGTATCGACGAGAGCGGTCACACTGTGGCCGTCGATAAGAACGTCGAGGTCGCTAGTTCGCCGTCTCGCATTACAGTTAGGGCGTGGCGTCGGGTCACGGCTGCGTCGGCTTGTTCCGCTGCTTCCATGTTGCGTCGTCAGGCCACCTTCGGTAAATGAGCTTTCGCCGTCAAGGCTTTGCCTGGTTGGCGTTGTGTTCGGAAAGCTCCGTCGCGGCGTCGTCGTCGTCGGAGGATCTTCGGTAGTTCGTCGCACAGCAACCGCACCTCCACCGGTTGCTGCCCTTAGTTTCCCGGATACGGGCTAGGAGACCGGCCCCGCGTTGGGCCGGAGTACTGCCGGGGGTGCGGTGACATGCGGCGGCTGGGGACGGCGAACGGGAAGGACTTTGTGGTCTCCATTGAGTTTCTGTCAGGTAGTCGGCGATGTCACGTGGCCGTTCCCCTGGCTGCGGACGTGGTGCAACGACGGCGAAGCCACGCAGTCCCATCCGTCGGTACTGGCAACGGCGGTAAGTGTGCCCGGCCTCGCCGCAGTGGTAGCACAGTGGGCGGTGGTCAGGGCTGCGCCAGACGTCGGCTTTCCTCGGCGCACAGCGCTGTCCCGCTGGTGAACGGTAGGTCGTCGGTGGGGGTGGTGGGGGCGGTGGTGTCTTGCGACGGAAATGCGATGGGGCGGCGTTTCGGCGTGGACGGGGAGGAGCGTTGTGGTGCACTGCAGCGGCGTAGCTCATAGTTTCTGGCTCGGGCAGCGGTGTATGGGGAATTCGAAGTGATTGCCGAACTTCTTCTCGCACAATGTCGGCAATCGAATCCACTTGAGGTTGCGCCGAAGGCAACAGTTTGCGCAGCTCTTCCCGCACAATCGCTCGGATCGTTTCACGCAGGTTTTCGGAGTCACTGGTTTGAGCAGCAGCGCATTCTGGAGTCAGGCGACGATTATACTGTCTGGTGCGCATGTGAAGGGTTTTTTCGATGGTGGTCGCCTCGGATACAAATTCTTGGACGGTGTTTGGTGGATTCCTCATTAGTCCCGCGAAGAGCTCCTGTTTGACCCCTCGCATGAGGAAACGAACTTTCTTCTCCTCAGGCATGTCTGGGTCAGCGTGACGAAATAGGCGGGTCATCTCCTCTGTGAAAATTCCAACCTTCTCATTCGGTAGCTGAACCCGGGTCTCTAGTTGAGCAGCGGCCCTTTCTTTGCGAGCGACGCTCGCGAACATTTGCAGAAATGCGCCGCAGAAGACATCCCACGTTCGGAGCGTGGACTCACGATTCTCTAGCCAGGTCCTTGCGGTGTCTTCCAGGTAGAAGTACACACGCCGGAGCTTTTCTTCGTTGTCCCAGTGGTTGAGGGCGGCCACACGGTCGTATGTTTCTAACCAGGACTCCGGATCTTCGAACGATGACCCATGGAAAATTGGTGGTTCCCTGGGTTGATGCATGACCATCGTAGGCAGAGATGCGGCGGTTGTCATTGTCGCTGCAGTCGCGGTCATGGCCTTGGTCTTCCGCGCCTTGTCTTCTAGAATCCCGTACTCCGGTGGTAGCCCTTGCTGTCGGCGGCTTGTTCGCTGCTCCTGATTGGTGTCGGTGTCTTCTCCGTGACGTGGGCTGGGTTCACGGCTTGACGGGGGCGTCCGGTACATGAACGAAGCAGCACCTCCACCAGATGTCACGGGGTCGTGACGTGGCCGAAGACAGGAGACTTCGTGTTATGATTTAACTCTTTATTTGGGCGAACCTGTGCCCGGTAAACTGAAAGTCCAATTACAGCAGCAGTCTCGCACAGATAGCAGTCTCGGACTGATAGCGGCGAACGGAGCGTCGGCCTTCGATCAACAACTGACAAGCGGCGAAGCGCGTCGGCATTTATACTCTTGCCGTCGAATGTTCTAGCGTTATCGCTGGCGGTGGCGTAGCTTCCAGAACAATCTGTACCGTTCGCATAGTGGGCGTGATCTTATCGAAATGATCTACTACAGTCCGGAACCTTCTAGAAAACTGCAGGCGCGGTTTGCGCTGAGAATCGTGCGGTGTTTTCGGACGATAACAAAAACTTGGGAAATGGAACGTGGCATTATATATATTATATATATATATATATATATATATATTATATATATATATATATATATTATATATATATATATATATATATATATATATATACAACAACGTCAAAGTGCATATGTGAGCAACACCATTATGTACCGTTAAGACACAATAACTTTTTTTAGAATTTAACGTCCCAAATCTACGATAAGATATATGATCATGAGAGACGCCGTAGTGGGGGCCTCAGGAAGCCCTGGCGAGCTCTAACTTGAAATTGATTATAAGTACACGCGTCAAGGGCATTTTTGCCTCTGTATGAAATGCGGCGGTTGTGGCTGGGGTTCGATCCGGCGACCTGCGGGTCAGAAGTCGAGAACGCATGCACCGTGCCGGGTGCCATTAAAACACAATGACCTTGTAATATAGTTGGTATACTGCGGACAGCTGCTTGCCAGAAAATGCTTCGAATAAAGAAGCCAATTCCTTATTACGAGCGGTACATTTGCTTTCTGTGTTTTATTCTTCTTGTGGAACTATTTGAAGTGACCACGACTATAGATCAATTGGACGCCCATCTGCGAGAAATTTACCATATCTTTGGCTTTACATGCGGTCTTCCGCAGCTGTTTTGTTTCTGTTCTGTTGCGGAGCTTATTTCATAGCATCGCCCCACCGTGGTGGCCTAGTGGCTAAGGTACTCGGCTACTGACCCGCACGCCGCGGATCGAATCCCGGCTGCGGCGGCTGCATTTCCGATGGAGGCGGAAATGTTGTAGGCCCGTGTGCTCAGACTTGGGTGCACGTTAAACAACCCCCGGTGGTCGAATTTTCCGGAGCCCTTCACTACGGCGTATCTCATATTCATATGGTGGTTTTGTGACGTTAAACCCCACATATCGATATTTCATAGCATCGTCAAAAAAACTAACAGTATTTAGTTTGGGATCCACTAAACTGTATCGACAGCCAGACCTGAGAGGTGTATATTGCAAATGAGCAAGAAAAGAGAAAGTTAGAGCTTTTGTCTCGAGACTGTCCTTGCTGCCTCTTCTTTTTTCTGCTCTGCCTTTTTTTTTGCCATTTACATACGTCTGCTATTCGTTCAGATCATGTTCCCTCTTTCTGTTTTCTGTAGCGTTCAAGACTGTGTAGCCCTCGTTACTGTGCGTGCACGTTTCTATTGTTGAGACATATACCCCACTCACACGTTTAAACGCACAGAATAGCAGTGGTGTTAGAGAGACGAGCTCTCTTCAGTCACATATGATACATGCCCTGCTTTAAGCGAAGTGCCGAAACTAGAGCCTGTCGATCATAATGTCATTTCGAAGCTGGCTTGCAGTGTGCGCAGCATGTTTGTAAGTCCCACCGTGTTGAACTATGTATAGGGGCTAAGGCACTTGGCCGCTGACGCGCAGGTTGCGGAAACGAATCCCGGCTACGGCAGCTGCATTTTCGATGGAGCCGAAAATGCTGAAGGCCCACGTGCTCAGATTTGGGTGCACGGTAAAGAACTTCAGGTGGTCGAAATTTCCGGTGCGCTCCGCTATACGGCATCTCTCATATTCATATGGAAGTTACGGGACGTCAAGCCTCAGATAACATTATAAATAACACGTTTATAATTTACGTAGTGATTCTCAAGCCTTCGGGTCAGTTTCAAGCTCAGCATGCGTCCTGTTGAATGTGGGCGTCGGTTTTCACAAAAGTGTCGCCATTTGTTGCGATGTGGAATTCTGTTCACGCGTGTGTACTGTATCACTGTATAGTTATCTTGCCACTGCAAAGTGTTTTCGCAATGAGCGCTACGTTCGATGTATCCACCACATCAGAAGATGTTGAGTTCAAAGCAGCTGCTCTGGAGCATGAGAACGCCACAGAATGAATTGTTATTATTCGGATAAGTAAATTATCAGCCGTTTGTTGCCCTTACCTCATCTTCCATGTGGGAAATTCTGTATAAATCATCCTGTACTTACTATTTTGTTTAAGTGCATTCCTGGTAGTACAGACTATGTTCTGGTTTTATGTCGCACAATAATTGTCTGTTACACGGATGTTCACCTAGGTTTCACTCTGCACGGGCCACCCTCGACATGCTATTCTAGACCACCAAAACGTAAGTCCAACTTCATTACGATGCATAGATACCGTTCTATAGATAGACGAAAGAGCGGGCGTGTTTTTGCGTTCATGTGTGCGTGGTTGTGGGAGTGCTTTTGCGTGTGCTGCTGTACAAAACTAGAGTGCCGCTGCTCGCATGTACACAGCTTAAAAAGACTTAGAACGAGCTTGTCTCCTATACATAGCGTTATAAGTATGCATGAAGATTCACAAAATATTTGCGGAAGCAAACAATTACAGAATTTCAGAATTATTAATTACACGAGAGATGACGCAAATATA